>OX326965.1:51819507-52419507 GCA_946800305.1 Medicago arabica | reverse complement strand
ACCCACATCCTACGGTCAACTCTCAAATTTGTATTTTTCATAAAATTAAAAAACTCTTAAATTTGATGGTTAGTAGTCTCCATCTACATTTTTTTTTATATATTACAAATAAAGACATAGGCTAAACATACGTGGGCAAGAATGATCCTAAATAAAAAGGGCATATATTTTCCTTAAAAGAAAAAAGGGAAATTTTTTCTTTACAAAAGGTGGTAAAGTTGGTAAACTTATTTTAGTCTATAATTAAAACTACAGTATTCAATGCAAGTAGCACAAACCTGTTACCATAAGTAGTGTGGAGTTTCACAATGGTATCTTCCTCTTGAGCAGAAATGTTCCCTCTTTTGAGGTCAGTTCTCAAATAGTTAATCCATCTTAGTCTACAACTCTTCCCACACCTTAATAATCCTTCAAATTCCCAAATAAAATGCCAGTCAATTAATATATAACACAAAGTAATTTATTCAAAAATATATAATGACTTACATCGACTATAAATGAAAAATAGTTCAAAGTTGAAATAATAATTTAATTTATATACACCGACAATGTATAATCTGTCGTAATCTTTCAATCATTAAGAAATGTTGACTTTTAATCATGCAAATAATGATTTGTGATTGATTGAAAATGTAAAACGCTTACAATGTATCGAAGTTATTCTCTCAAACTAAATACATTTGGCCTCTAATATATAGTATCATTATCAATTAACTACTACTTATACCTGCATTCTTTGGCAATGACCTCCAAGAACCTTCTCCATTGGCTTGAATGTATTTTGACAAGATCTCATCTTCTTCTGTTGTCCATCTTCCTCTTTTCAACCCTACTTTCTGACAACAAGGAGTTCTTCCCATATCTAACTAGTGAATGTTTTTGTCCACAACGCTACTATAAAATAAACAATGCACTAAAATGTTATGTTACACAAGGAAAATCTAGCAAGACAACAAATTAAATAAGCACATGAAAATTGAAATGGTTATTATAGCTACCTTCTTTTGACGGTGGTTATAGCTACCTAGTAAGTGTTTGAGGAATGAGACTAGACAACGAGGTGGAGAAAGGTTAGTGCATGTTTGTATGTTGTCATGTCTGAAAATGCAACCCAACAATTATGAAACGTATGAGAGAGCAGTTGAAATAATTTATAGAATTGAAAAAGGTAGCAATGTGTGTGGGGCTATTCATTAAAACATATCTGTGGTGGCAGATTGGGCCACGTTGGTTTTATAACAATGCTACGATCGTGGCTCATCCACCGTCAACACCCTCCTTGAGGGGCTTCCATCTCCCACGTTGATGTACTCCTGTATATTGAATATGAAATATGAATATGATTTATTATATAAAGTACATTTCTATGCCCTTCCTTGCTACTATTCAATGACATAAATTTGTTGGTGTTTGTTGTTCAACTCAAGCACACTAACCTAATCATTTGATACATGTCCTTTAAATTAATATTTGTTTTATTATTTTACTAGTATGCTATTGCAGCATAAGAAAAACTATATATATGAGTGTTTGATTAGAATAAGAAAAACTATATATATACCGTGGCCTCGTTCAGGCCGAGGCTGGTACGTGTGTGTCGGGGTGCGGTATTGACGAGTCAATATTCCATCTGTTTCTCCGCTGCAAAGTTTTTAGGTCGTTATGGTAGCATATCAGGTCCTAGATTGTGTGTCTGTTGTCGACCCTCTCAATATTAGTGAACATTTCTTTCAATATACTTATTATACAGGTCATTCTAAGACACGTCGATCATTTCTACGATTACTTTAACTTCTATGTGTTTGATTGTTTTGGAATGAACGCAACAACAGGTTATTCAACAACATTGATACTCCTATATTATAGATCTTAGATAAGGTTAAATTTCACTCATTTTGATGGCTGAAAGCTAATAACGCGTTCTCAGAGATGGTGGTCGAACCCTTTTTTGTTTGAGTATCAACTGACCTTCGATCTTGTATATACTTTGTATGACGGTTTGTTCTTTAGGGTGGTCTCTCTGTTACACTTTGTACTGATGAGTTCTCACCGCCGTTGTTAATATATTCCATTTTAATTTCTTAAAAAAAAAAAAAAGAATACCCCTCATGCTTAAACGTAAAATGAAAAATTAAACAATAAAAGATAAATATTTAGATTCATATATAAAATATACATCAGAATTACTGGTGATATCGATTTGATTGGATCTGTTTTTTCTTTTTTGTTTGTTTAGTGACTCAATGAACAGATATTCTTGTTTGTTTGGTGACTCAATGAACCGATATTCAGTCCGATGTATAATTTATTTGTTCAGTTGTTTTGATCGATATATAATTCATATCGTTTGATATCTTTCAAGTTTCAATTTTTAATTGCTCACGTGGTACGACAATAAAATTTAATATTGATGTACACCACCACGTTTAAATGCAAGAACATATTTAGATAAATATATTTATGTCTTCCCTAACTTACCTCGTCTGGTTTGAACAATGCATAATATATGTAAGGTATAGGATTCGAACCCCAACCACCATAAAAAAAGAAGATAATAAATATATTCCCTTCGTCACATATTATAAGCAACCAAAAAATCACACTTATTAAGAAAACTAAAACATAGTAGCTCGTAACATAGTTTTTTGTGTTATTTTTGAAACAAGTTTTATAGAAAGTTGTTAAAACAATTTTCATTGGTTGTTGGTTATTGAAAAAATGAAAGAGAGAGCAAATTGAATGCACTTTGCATTTAATTTTCCCTTGAAAATAATAATTTTTTGAAACAACCTAATTAAATATGATAAAAGTTTGTCTTTTTTGCTTATAATTTGGGACAAAGAAAATGTGTTTTTTGCTTATAATTTGAGACGGAGGGAGTATATATATATATACACACACACACACACATACACACACACACACACGTTGTTGTTCAAATCTAAACTGATAAAAAAATGCTAACCGGAGGTATCCAACCCACCAAAGGTGTACGACTAATCCAGCTCGTGCGTAGAGGCATGCGCACTAGCCAAGCGTTGTTCCCCCTGGAAATCGAAATGAGATATATTAAAAGATCAAAATGAGATATATTAAAACCATATAACATTATGAGGAATGGGGACGATTTGCTTGATGTGAGGCCGCGACATAGAAAACCATTGCGACAGGTTGATCGAGGTCAGGGCAGTCAGCGGGAGAACAAGCTGCGCATAGATTGGGATGATTATGACAATCCACGGTCTAGGTTTAGGGATTCGCGGGAGGAGCTCATGGATTTCGACGATCGATATTACTCTTCAGATAGGTTTCACGATCGGAATGCTGAGGATTTTGATGGGTATCAACAACAGTTTAAGGAAAATGGCCGTGGGGGATGAAATGCGGCGCGGTGCTGGTGGTTCAAAAACTAGGTTGCGTCGCGCGACTGTGTGTGTGCGCTGGATTGAGGATCAACAATGTGTTCAGGCTGATGATTGCATTATTCAGTCACGTGTGGCTAATCCAACAGGCAAGGAGCAATCAGTTGGTTCTCAATTTAAACAGTACGTTACTTTTTACTTTACAAACTTTCCGGCTCAGTTATTTGAGGAAAGGTTTTGAAGTATGTGGTATGTTAGAGGAAGTGGTTATTCCTAGTAAGCGTAATGTTTATGGGAATTATATGGTTTTGTGAGGTACTCTAATGCCCGGGATGTACGTAAGTTGTTGAAAGCGGTGAATGCGATGTGTTTTGGTAATTTCCGTGTGAGAGCAAAGGTTGCAAGGTTTGACCGGTCTGCTTAGAAGGTGTTGGTGAAGGAGGGTGAGAGGGAGGGTGTGGCAGTTGTGGGGAAGGAGAAGAAGGAAGTGGATGAGGGAGAAATAATGATGAGTTTGGGTGAGGGAGAAAAAAATTGTGAAGGTGGGTGTGGGAAGTGGAAGAATGTGGTGGTGGTGGAAGAGGCGGAAGAGGTGAGGGTAGGGGAGGTGAGCGTGCGGTTGGAAAAAGGGAAGGGGAAACTTGAGGTTGCTAGGAGAGCTGAGGTGGTAAAGAAGGGGGTTGACTAAGGGGTTGTTGTTAAGCCGCAACAAGCACCCCGAGTCAGGTTCTGTTAGGGCGACGACCTTCAATCCAAAAGCTGGTACTATGTACAGGTCTCGAGGGGATGACTTACAATGGGCTCGTAGTGGTTTCATGGTAACGGTTATTAATGGTGAGGCCATTCCGATGGTGCAAAATATAATTGAAGACGCTGGTTTTTCGAACTTAGATGTAATACCTTTGGGAGCAGACGGAGTTTTCATCCACAACTCTTCTTATACTGATGTTTCAATAATTATTGAAGGTGCTCGGGAATTTTTTGCTCATTTCTTTTCTAATATTGTGAGATGAGACAAGAAAGTTGTACCGTTTAAGAGAGGTGCGGTGCTTGGCTGGGATTGTATGGTATTCCGTTACATGCATGGAGAGAATCTTTCTTCAAACTGTTTGTTCTTGATTGTGGTAGATTTTTACGTATTGATAGTTGTTCAGTGGCTAGAGATAGGTTTGATTATGCTCATGTTTTGATTGAGACGTCCTCCCTCGAGGTTGTCAATTGTGTTGAAAAACTTTTAGTTGATGGAGAGATTGTGGAGATAAAGATTATTGAGGAGTGAGGCTTTAACATTGAGGAAGATGCGTGTTTGTTTGAAGTTGATGATGGAACACATTATTCGCATTATGATCATGACGACATTGGGGGGGGGGGGTGATGAACATAATTGTGATAATGCTAATTTTTTGGTGGACAAAATTGTGAATGAGTTTGCAGATGTTAGTAAGGAAGTGCCTCAGGGGCTAGAGATAATAGAAAAGGTAACTCTTGAGGAAGCGGCTGATAAGCAAGCAATGTTGTAACCTTATTTAAACTTAAAAAACCAAAATTTATCGATGCAATTGCCGCCGAGAGCCGTCATAACCGAAACTTCACAATTTATATTAAAGCTACTTTAAATTTATGCTAATTTCTATGTCAAATAACTTAAATATACTATAATTTTGTGTGATATGTATTTTTTGATGACATAAAATTACATTATGGTAATTTTTTTATGTTAGATTCAGTTTATAATTATTTTAAGCCATTTGATAAAAAAAATACATTAATTCCTGTGCAGGGCACGGGTCTTGCACTAGTTAATAAATGATATAAGAAATATAAATGAAAGAATTAAAAAAAAAAAAAGAGTAATAAATAGTTAAGGATATTCCCTCAAAAAAATAGTTAATGATATCTATACTATATATAAATAAAATAACCTCTTTCAACTATTTTTGGTTTCTCTAAAAAAAACTATTTTGGGTTGACTTTTACTCTTTCCAAAAGTACCATCAATTTTCAATACAAATAACACATATAAAAAATAGATAAGAATAAATTTAAATATTAAAAAATGTAACAAACACGATATGAATACACCTAAGTTTTTTTTTCCTTTTCATTTATCGTTTAAAAAGTGTAACAAACTAGATGAGTATATTTATACTGACTTTTTCATTATCCCAATTATACCCTCAAACAACTTTTTCTATAATAAAGATTGTTGTTAGTGTCATTAAAAAAAAATTAAATTATATTTTTTTGTTATATTGTTTTTTTTAAGAGACTAAAATGAATTATATTACCAAATCAAAGAGTTGTACCTAGCACAAGGTGTACCATAAAAGAATAAAAGAGTCGCAAACAGCATTTACAAGAAGAAAAAAAACTACAAGGCTGAAAAAAACATCTAGCATGTATAAAATTTCGGTGAAAGTTATTGCAATAGATAATTATGATTAGTTTAGTTTCAACTTAAAAACAACAAACATTTATATTTTTAGTTTTAATCAAAATCAAATTTCCATAAAAAAATTACCGTTCATAATTTTCAAACGTTAGGGCAATAAAAAGAGCAGAAAAACGAACACGTAAATGCCCGTCTTTTTCGTTAGTAATAAGAAAAATAACATTAATACTTCAATGATATTGTAAAATGATATATAATTTAAGACAATTTTTTAAAAAAAGTGACATATAATTCATGAAAGAGAGAGAGTATTACCAAAAATAATTTTATACATTAGGTGTATACTGTATCAAATATTATCAACGCATGTGAATATTCCTTTTTCACAGGAAAAAATAAAAATAAAAGAAAAGGACAAACTAGACATGATAATGGTTATGGTGACATGGTGTAGAAACGACAAACTAGACACATATGATGGTCTGGAAAGTAGAAAAGTATTTGGTTGACGTAAAAAGAAAAAATAAATTAAATATGTATTTTTTATGAATTTTTAAATTGCATGTACAAATATTTTCCGACCTTGTAAGAATTCGTCTAGAGTGATAATATATCGTTTATGTTAAATGTTAAAAATAAAATATATTGTTTTTGATCGGATGAATGCTCAATCCTCACTACAAAGTCCATTATTTTCAGTTAAAGTCCAATAAGATGTCCATCAATCATTGCAGATTACATGTACTGATGAAGAGTTGTGATGCATTAAATAATACGTCTAAAGGCTATCTGAGCCCTTCACATGATTCAATGGTCGTCCACCATCAAATCATAAAAGTTAAACCGACATATCCGCACTTAGAATCTATAAATAGGATGTGCCAAATCAAAATATGCATACTCTTATTATGAAAAATCTCATAACAATACATTAAAAACCTTACTTGAATGTTGTCGTATCTATGCAAGTGTAATCCTTTGAGTTACCTTAGTTCCATTTTAATTATAATAAATAATAAACCAATCCAACTAAAAACTATAATAAGTTAATAAAAAAAAATATCTAAATGCGAGACTTCATATGTTTGTGAACCGGTGAGATAGCTACATAAGTTCAGAGGCACAACATGGTAAAAAAAAAAAAGGGTCGACAACGATTTCAAAGAGAGATGTTTGTTTTATTCTTTCACGATAAGAGATAAATTAAAACTCATGAATTAATTGCATTAAAGGTAAACAAACTATAGGTTTCATTCTCTTATTTGTGTGTTACTCTTGATCGACATGTCATCCATTAAGATTAATTTTACGTTGTTGAACAACCCAAACTTCATATTCATACATTTTTTATTCAATTTTTACATTTATATATATATATATATATATATATATATTATTTTGTTTGTGGTTGAAGATAAATAATGATTTGTGTTTGGTTAAATCTGATTAGTTGTAACATTATTTCATGTTTATTCAACGACTGGCTGCATATGTTCATCCCATTGTTTGATTCACGTCTCTACTATTCTTGGTAAACAATAGATCATCAAATCAATAGACTCATCCATGACTGACTTTGCCATTTTAAAAAAGTTCTATATTCAAATTCATCCACCTAGAGCACCTCAAATTAAAGAAGTTTTTTGGCAACCCCCTTAGAGATTGGATAAAATGAAACTCTGATGGATCTTCTTCATCTTTATCTTCTGCATGTGGTATTATTCTTAGAAATTGGGATGCATATTGTTTGCTTTGCATTTATGAGGATCTTGGAATGGTTTCTGCGGTCCATGCTGAATTGATTGGAGCAATCAGGGCTATAGAAACAGCATATTAGAGAAATTGGTTAAATTTTTGGTTGGAGTCAGACTCTATGTTAGTGGTTATGGCCTTTTCTAAGGACTAAGGACTCATTGGTTCCTTGGCAGTTAAGAAATAGATGGATCAATTGCACGAGACTTTTGGTTGGCATGAATTTCATGGTGTCTCATATTTTTAGGGAAGGGAATCAATGTTGATTCCCTTGCAAACTTTGGCTTGAATTTGCAGGGATTGTTTTCTTGGGAATCAGCTCCTGGTTTAATTTCTAGTTTCTTCGTTCAAAGCAAGCTTGGTATGCCAAGTTTTTGGTTTATCAGTTTCCGAAGGTTTCGGTCTAGTCCCCTCTCCCTTGTGTTTATTTTCTTCTTGTTAATGTGATCCATGGCTGCAGTGCTTTGCTGCAACCTTTTTTGCTTAAAAAATACCATCCATAAAAGAAAAATTTGTCATCAAATCAAGAAAGTTCTTGGTAATCAAGAGAACCAATCAAAGTATGGACTTCATACTAATAAATTTTTTGGGACAAATAACTTATTTGATATTTTGTTGTTTTTAATTTAAAATTGAACAGGAACAAAATTATGGTCAACCTCAAGTTTTAAATGGAATTTAAAGATAAGCTAATTAGTTTAGTTGTGGAAATTTTTATTATACTTATAAATGCTAAATGATTATTATAATTTTTTTATTTACATGAATTTTCATTTTAACTGTTTTTATTATGGATATTTTTTATTAAGGAATCCATTAAAACAATTAATTGATTTCTGTAATCATCATGTGCATTAAATCAGAATTAACAATATATTTAATCAAAAGAAAAAGGAATGATAATTGGATTTTTAAATGTTTGAAGTTTGAATTTTAATAAGCAAAGTGATACTCCCTCCGGTCCTATTTATAAGAAAAAGTTGACTTTTAGATTCATTGACTAATTAATGTATTTGATATAGAATATAGATTGTCTTATTTATAAGAAAAAATTGACTTTTAGATTTATTGACTAATTAATATATTTGATATAGAATATAGACCAAATACATCACTTATGAATGAATCAAAAAAGTAAAATGTTGCTTATAAATAAGACCGGAGGGATTACATAATAAAAGAGGTACTCTAACCCATATTATAGCAAGCAACCCATCCCATTTTTCTATAAAAAAAATAAAAAAAAATACCTGTTTTTTTTCAGTAAAAGAGGAAGAAGCAGATTCGACATGTCATTGTTCTTTATTGAACCAAAGAGAGTTTTATCGATGAGAGGAATATGATCAATCAACAATAACCGACCAGTGACATAGGAAATAGAATCATTCAAACTATTCATCAAGAAAAAAATGAAAAAAAAATCTTCCAAGCTGATTAATTGCTTCATGTCGGTGCTTGAAAAATCAAGAGAGCCTAAAAAATTCATTAGCCTCATGACCGCGCCTCAGACCTCTAATGATGCAAAGCGGATGGCTAGAGATTTATTAAAAAATCATGACTATATGATACGAGCCTGGGTCTAGCACATTCTTAAACAACTAGCTTAAAAATCGAGGGCTTCCTCTCTTTTGTAAACTATTTTCATGTCTTATTTTTTTTCAACGTGAGTCATACATTTTTCTCAATTCACTGCTCATGATCGAATATTATTGAGCTTGGTGTGTGAAAACTTTGGTTTGTGGTTTTAATGAATAGTCTTCATACCAACTAGAAAGGGAGAGAAGGAACTAATTAGAAATAATTGAGAGGACAAAACCCTAACCTTGTGTATATATAAAGAAAAGATTACAGTCAAAGCAAGGGATTAAAATCATAGCAATGTATACAAGATAGCAACATAATGTAAATAAAGGTAAGTAAATTAGGGAAATATCTCAACGTCGACGAACAAATGCGTACGGTGGAGTTTATAGTAATTCTATTCTTTTCAAATGGTCTTACCAATTAAAAATTCTATATTTCATAATTTTGAGGATAACTACCATTCTTACTAAACATTTGAAACACCTACAACGTACCAATTCAATAATATGAAATAATAATACCTTTTTACCATGGGTTGATGATGATAGGGTCGTCAAATAAAGCAATACAAAGATCTTTTTTGGTAGGGATGTTGGCAAAGGAAGGAAACACTAAGATGATAGAGTTGATGAATTGGAAGTCGGAAGGGAGAAAGAACTTTCATACAACGTCGAAATCGGTGGCAGAAAAAGAAGTCTTGGAAATGGGGGAGAGCCTGCAAGTTTCGACAAGAGTTGTCGAGTATTGCAGGAAAGCATCCTTCTAAAAACTCCTCAAACGTTGTCATTCTTTTGGTATGGAAAATATTTAGGGACCAAAACTTGCTAAAAAAAATTTAGAGGGACTAAAAAAAATTTGAAATATTTTTGTGAACCAAAAATTTATTCAAACGAAAAATATATTACCAAATTTCAAACTCTATTGATGTGTTTTGTGCGAAATATATAACACTGATTATATTTTTTTTTGGATAAATCGGAAGAGAGGACATACATCAAGAGGAAACACCAACATCTCAACTAGGTTGACACCTCGGGGAACCTCCATCTTATGCCGCCAATCTCAAATTTTATTAAAAAAAGGGGGAAAAATATATACAAAGAGGGGGGACTAGGCCAAAACCCTCGGAAACAAAAACAACAGAATAAAATAAAAGCGACCACATATTAGGGAAATCTGCAGTTTGGAAGACTACATCTGTCCCGAAAGAAATCAAAACCAACTCAGACGGTAAAGCAGATAGCCAAACCGCGCCCATGAACCGCATCCCCCATATTAGCCAACCTGTCAGCATAAACGTTACCCTCTCGGGATGAGATCACCTCGGACATTCCAGAAGAAAATATTCATTGGGCAGGAGGTGAAGCTTCCCCCGTGGAGCGGGTCCGGTAAGGCGCCTTTCCATCAAACTTATGCTTTTTCAACATTTGTTTTTTCTTTTTGGATAATACAGGAACAAACGGATTTTGTGCTGCACGCTGATCATAATATATTATTCTCTGTCAGAGATCAAGGTCTTGCTGAATGCGAGGATTACTATGTTGCATATCCTCCTCCCGCACAATCAAGGAGTTGTTCACGTCATCCATGGCTGCACCATCAGACACAACATGCTGCACTAATGCCGAGACCTCCCCACTAGCATGTGAATCGTTAAAAGGAGGTTCCAAGGCAGTTGCGCTCGAGTCATCTTGGTTTGCAATATGCGCTGGCTGAGGGGAAACATTGCGTGTTGGGATAATATCAACAAGCTCTTCATTTAACTTTTTTTGCACGTCAACGTGCTCAACCAAAATCAAAGGTATAACAGAAGCAACCAGGGACTGTGTAACATCATACACTGGGAGGATTCTTTCCACCTCGCATGATAACACGTCATCGTGCACTTCATTCGTCACCAAAGTAAAAACAGGTTCATCCATATGTGGTAGGACACGCTAAGGAACTTCATTAGTCACGTTTTGCAACGCAAAACTAAAGAAGTTGGCTGCGACATATTTCACAGGAACCGCATCTTGTGTATGTGTCACATCAAAGGCTGCAAAGGCATTTGAAGAGCCAATGTTGGAATGATTCGATCTTAAAGGCACCCATTCTTTCTTCTTAGATATTACCTTCGACTTCCCTTTATCAACATTCGCAGAAGTCTCATTATTGTCTTTCCTTGGATACAACCAACAACTAGTTATGTTATCTCCAAGGTTCTGACAATGTGTGCAAAATTCCGGCATCCATTCATAGACAACCTCAACAGGAAAGGAAAAATCCTCCCGTTCGACCAAAATCTCATAGAACAGCTTCTTCGACAAATCCATATCAGCTAAAATTCTAGCGTAGTGGCCGTATAATCTTTTCGATGTCGCGTTATCAATTACCAACTACATGCCCAGATTGTTCTATCCATCCAATATTCTTGCGGTAGTTCCCTTAACCGAATCCAAATTTGTGCGTGCGTGTGTGTTTTTCTGTTTATGCATATTAAAATCATGTGTCCATTCAAAAAGTGGCAAAACACCCGACTTCATATGAATTGTTCCCATTGCCCAGAGAGCGCATATCTACTTCGAAAGCGAAGTAAAACTCAAAGTAACCCTTGCTCAAGGATAACAGTGACCACGGACCTGAAGTGTTCTTATTGCCCAGACAGAGCACATATCTGCTTATATTGAATTTCAGTCGATGGATACTGCCTATCTCCCTTGTTCAAAATCAGTCGACCTCGGAGATTTCTCTTACATAATTCAATCCCAGCAAACTCGGCCTGCCAATCAAGCGGCATGGCCGCAGACGAGGCTTAAGAGAACGAACCAGAAACAGAAACGTTCGTGAATAGCTGAGATTTGCGATTAGGTTGAACTTGATGCGATTACGTGATGCACCAGCACAAACACGCCGATTAGTGGATAGCAACAAGCTTCGTGTATTGGAAATTGATTGGTGTATCCACTAACACCAAGAATTAGAAACAATCCATGGAATACTTTGTGAAAAAGTCACAATAAAAATAGCACCGAGTGTACAAATTCACAATTGTGTGCACCGAACTGATCACAAAGAATCAGTGGAGAATTGTGTGCACCTCTTGGATATTGTACAAGCAAGTAGCAGCCATGGATAGGGCGGCGCTCATACTCTATGCATGATGTATTTTTTATTTTTTTGGTGGTTGGGATTTGAACACTAATTATTTAGTTGCTACGGTTTATCATCCTCATTGTTTATTATGATGTCTCCAAAATAATACTATTTATTATACTAATCCATCTAATATTTTAATAATAATAGATATTTTTTGAGGAAATGATTTTTATTTTTGGAATTTTAATAACAACTACTATAATAATAGATGATAAGAACTCACATATATATGGAGGTCAATGATTAATATCATTTAAATAAAAACTTCTCAAAATAGTAATACAGTTCATCTCGGTAAATTTTGCAAAATATTAATAATTTAGAAATATTGCCGCAAATCATATTATAAAGGTTTTTATACGTGTTTAGTTCATACAAATATGGGGTCATTTAAAATTTAGTCCATGGATTTGTTAATCCTTGTTTTTTGCAATTGCAATATTTAATCATTTAAAATTTCGTCTCTCTCCCCAATTAATGACACGTCACTGATTTGATGAGGTGGCATTGCGTATTGATTCATACGCACGTGAAATGAACATTTTACCCCTAAGTTCATCTTCAACCAAAACATTCTTTCTCTGGCTTTCATCTTTTTCCTCCTACCATTCCCAATCCAAACACCTTCAACAATTTTCATTCATGGCGGAGGAAGAAGATTCAACTATCAGTGGAAATCCAAACCCTACAAATCCAAACCCTAACAACAACAACAAACAAAAATCTTAACATTCGTACAAAAGAAATCAGTTCAACAACAACAAAACTCAAACGGCATCGCTACTGTTCATCACCTTCTTTTCTTCTTTTCTTAAGAAACCAGTTCAACAACAACAACAAAACTCAAAAATCAGTTCAACAACAACAACAAAACTCAAAAACGGTGTAATGAAACTTGAATATGTTTGCAGATATAGGAAACATCAATAATCAAATAAACACTACGGAATCCTAGATCTGCGAAAAAATTCAAGTCTAACAACTGAAAACGTACGAGAAAAAAATGTGACGTTTAAATGAAATAGACCTGAAGCTGAAGAACAATAAATTAAAAAAAAATACACAAATATTTAAACAGAATTGAAAATGGGAAAGAATATAGATGAATTAGAAAAAAGTGGAGGATGTAGCCTAATTACAGAGGGAGCAAGAACGGTGTTGTGAATGATGGACAAAGGGTAGCGCGTTTGTTTAGAGGTGAAAAAATGAAGGAAGAAATGAACAAGAAAAATGAAGAAAGGGTAGCGCATTGGACTGAACAAGCCAAAGGTATTTTTGTCAGCACATCTCCTAATTTGATGACTTAAACTGCCACGTCAGCTGATCAGTGACGTGACAGTGATTAAGTGGGTAGAGTAACGAAATTTTGAATGATTAAATTTTGCAATGGCAAAAAACAATGATTAGTAAATTCAGGGGACCAAATTTTAAATGAGCCCTATTTGCAGGGACTAAACACATATAAAAGCCTACTATAAATAAGTAAACCAATAAGTAAAAGTTAGTATCATTTAAATAGTCCTTCAAAAAACATATTTAAACAAAAACATCTCAAAATAGGCGAATTTCTCAAAGGATCAAAACAGATAAAACAATATTAATTTGTTTAACTCAAAAGATTCTCATTCCTTTTTTTTTCTTCTAAAAAGTATAAATTATATTATATTTCACATATGAATCTAAATATTTCCAATAATATTTTTTATGCCATATGAGTAAATATGTTGTTTTCTACAAAAAAAAAAAGGTAAGATAAAGATAAAATTTATTTATTTAAAAATTTAATTTATTTTTGAATCATTATTTCCACTTTTTACAAATTTCATCAAACAAAAAATGTAAAATGTATCATTATTTTTTTTTAATTTTAAAAGTCATGTTTATGTCCATAAGAAATTCGATTTTTAACCCTTTGTTTACTCATATTATATTTGTATGATTTTTTTTAGCATTTAATATTCATACTTATCGATTAAGTTGAATATCTCAAAAAATAAAAAATAGTATAAATGACATTGATGCTTTTAAATCGTGACCATCAAAGTTTTTTTAATAGCTTTTTAGACCGCCGTAATTCTTCCGTTCTAAATAGACATAGTGTATTGTTCACGATTCATAGTATGTTTCACAACAAGATGTAAGACATAGTATATGAAACGTAATTTCAACAAAAAAGTAAAGTAGTTCTACTTAAGATGTGATAGTTGAAGATCGTATGATACTCAAAGTTACACGGTTTAAATATCTTGGGTCCATAATACAAAATAATTATAGGAGCAAATGTAGATCACCGTACTCAAGTTCGGTGGTTAATAACCTTAGGTGCTTCATATGATACGAAAGTACCACTCAAGTTCAAGGAAAAATTTAATCGAACAATTGTCAGATCAGAAATGGTGTATGGAACAAAGTGTTAAGCAAAGAGCCTAAGTGAGTAAATATATAATAACTCTAATGGGTAAAATAGCCACAAATCTTAAACCGGATCAATAAATCACACATCCATTGCACAACTCAGCGAACACGCATACGCAGGTGAAACCTAATTGCAAAAAATAAGAGGTGTGTGAGCTGACAAGCACCGATCTCAGATTTTGATAATGAAAAATGTATATGTCCGTCAACATGAAAATGAATCCACTCACCCACATTTAACTAAGGCCAAGAATAAGAAACTTCCAATTATTTTTAGCCAAATGGTCTAATAAGCTCTAGAACACGTGATGAACCCAAATTGTGGGATTAGTTCAAAATGGCTAACTGATTAGAGCTCAAAACGAATTTGAATTCAACAAGAGAAAACCAATCCCATCAGATATGAGATGAGTAACCATCACCAAACTCTTTCATGTTTCAAATAAACAACACAGACTATGAGAACACATTTTATATCAGAACCGCTGATGACAACTAGCAAGGCGGTCACCGCCGTTCTTGACATCAGAAACTAGATCTTGAGCAATCACGACACAAAAACGAATGACAACAATAAGATTTATCTTGAAATAGTTCAAATTGAACCACCACCTAAGCAAGCAATGTTGTAACCTTATTTAAACTTAAAAAACCAAAACCCATCGACGAAATGGCTGACGAGAGTCGTCGTAACCGAAACTTCACAATTTATAATAAAGCTACTTTAAATTTATGCTAACTTATATGTCAAATAACTTAAATATACTATAATTTTGTGTGATATGTATTTTTTGATGACCGAAAACTACATTATGGTAATTGTTTTTTATGTTAAATTAAGTTTATAATTATTTTATGCCATTTGATAAAAAAAATACATTAATTTCCTGGGCTGGACACGGGTCTTACACTAGTTAATAAATTATATAAGAAATATAAATGAAAGAATTGAAAAAAAAAGAGTAATAAATAGTTAAGGATATTCCCTCAAAAAAATAGTTAATGATATCTATACTATATATAAAGAAAATAACCTCTTTCAACTATTTTGGGTTTTTCTAAAAAAAAACTATTTTAGGTTGACTTTTTCTCTTTATAAAAATGCATTCAATATTCAATACAAATAACGCATGTAACAAATAAATAAGAATAAATTTAAATATTAAAAAAATTAACAAACACGATATGAATACACGTACGTTTGGTTTTTTCATTTATCATTTAAAAAGTGTAACAAACTAGATGCGTATATTTATACTTACTTTTCATTATCCCATACACTCAAACAACTTTTTCTATAATAAATATTGTTGTTGATGTCATTAAAAAAATATTTAGATTATATTTTTTGTTATATTGTTAATGTCATTGAAATAGATAATTATGGTTAGTTTACTTTCAACTTGAAAACAACAGACATTCATATTTTTAGTTTTAATCAAAATCAAAATTTCATTTAAAAAAACACCATTCATAATTTTCAAATGTTAGCGCAATAAAAAGAGCACAAAGAGGGATATGTGAGTGCCCGTCTTTTTTGTTTATAATAAGAAAAATGACATTAATGCTTCATTGATATTGTAAAACGACGTATAATTTAAGAAGACAATCTTTTTAAAGTGACACATAATAGAGAGTATTACTCAAAAATAATTGTATACAGTAGGTGTATACTGTATCAAATATTATCAACGCATCTAAATATTCCTTTTTCACACAGGAAAAAATAAAAATAAGAGAAAAAGACAAACTAGACATGATAATGGTTATGGTGACATGGTGTAGAAAAAGACAAACAAGACACGTATGATGGTCTAAAAGTAGAAATTTATTTGGTTGACCTAAACACTCGAGAAAGGTTAGAAAAAAAGGTAAATATGTATTATTTTTTTATGAATTTTTAAATTGTATGTACAAATTAAATATTTTCCGACCTTGTAAGACTTCGTCTAGAGTAATAATATATTGTTTATGTTTAATGTTAAAAATAAGATATATTGTTATTGATCGGGTGAATGTCCAATCTTCACTACAAAGTCATTATTTTCAGTTAAGGTCCAATAAAATGTCCATCAATCATTGCGGATTACATGTACTGATGAAAAGTCGTGATGCATTAAATAATACGTCTAAAGGTCATATGAGCCCTTCACATGATTCAATGGTCGTCCACCATTGAGTCATAAAAGTAAAACCGACATATCCGCACTTAGAATCTATAAATATGATGCGCCACATCAAAATATGCATACTCTTATTATGAGAAATCTCATAAAAATACATTAAAAACCTTACTTGAACTTATCGTATCTGTACAAGTATAACCCTTTGAGCTACCTTAGTTTCATTTTAATTATAATAAATAATAAACCAATCCAACTAAAAACTATAATAAATTTTCAAAAATTCTCTAAATGTGAACTTCATTGTTTATGTTTAATGTTTAAAACAAGATATATTGTTTTTGATCGGGTGAATGTCCAATCTTCACTACAAAGTCCATTAGTTTCAGTTAAGGTCCAATAAAATGTCCATCAATCATTGCGGATTACATGTACTGATGAAGAGTCGTGATGCATTAAATAATACGTCTAAAGGTCATATGAGCCCTTCACATGATTCAATGGTCGTCCACCATTGAGTCATAAAAGTAAAACCGACATATACGCACTTAGAATCTATAAATAGGATGTGCCACATCAAAATATGCATACTCTTATTATGAGAAATCTCATAAAAATACATTAAAAACCTTACTTAAACTTATCTTATGTATGCAAGTATAACCCTTTGAGCTACCTTAGTTTCATTTTAATTATAATAAATAATAAACCAATCCAACTAAAAACTATAATAAATTTTCAAAAATTCTCTAAATGTGAACTTCATACGTTTGTGATCTGGTGAGATAGTCACATAAGTTCAGAGGCACAGTGTAGTAAAAAATATGAGTCGGCAACAATTTCAAAGAGGGGTGTTTGTCTTATTATTTCACAATAAGAGATAAATTAAATTAGAAAGAAGATGACAAATGAATTTGAACTTGAGAAAAATGATAAGGAAAAAAAAATAAGGAGTGTGTTTTATCGGTAAGAGTCATTAAAAAAAAGACACTCAATTTAAAATAGTAATTATGCTACCAAAATATTAGACTCATTAAAAAAATGTCACTCAATTAAAACATGTATTTTGTCAATGCATCATAACACATCTATATTTTTCTATTGTAAGATCCCACAAAATACCTAAAGTGAAAAAATTTGAAATGACTGAGAGGTTGAATAATTTTTTTTTCATTCAAGCGAACGACATTAAAAAAAATTAGATAAAAAATTAAACAAATAAACCTAAAAACTAACAAAACAAATCATCATGATGTTCATACTTACGTGAGAGCCTACATCGGTTTGTATTATCGCATTAGACTGATAGAAATCATACAAGTGAGATTTACATCACATCTTCTTTCAAAGTCTTAAGGCATTATGTATATGAGTAATCTCACTTATAAGTTTCTCACATCTACTTTTGCTTACAATGTGGATTTTTAACTCACACTTTACACATTGGATTTTTAACTCACACTTTACACAATATTGAACCTAGATGTGTACTACCGTTGGAATTTTCTGAGGACCCTACACTGGTGTAGATCGACAATTTGGAGAAAGACCAATCACGCAAGTGAAAATGATACCACCGCATCTTCATCCAAAATTTTAAGGCTTACATATAAAATTTTTGTTAACTGACACTTAATACATCATAATATTTTATCCCTTAAATATGACGAAATTCTATCACGTGCTTGACACGGGTGTTCATACTAGTTTAAAAAAAATTCTCTAATTTTTTTTTTTTTGAAAAATTAATATCAAATATAATTAAAAATTAAATGTTAAACCAAACAAAAATGACTTAATATGAGTTGACATTAAAAATCAAAGAATCTACTACTAGTATAAATAAAAGATATCAAAAAAAATATCAAGAAATATTAATGACTAAATAAAATGACTTTTTTTGTGTGTGTGTGTTGAGGAAACGACTTCTTTTATGATTAGGCATCAAACAACGAAATGACTTATTTTATGACTAGGCCACCAAATAACGTGATACTAGACACCTCTACGCAAAACTACTTTAAATTAAAAGCTTAAATGACATCAAAAATGTTTAGACGAGATGACGCGAATATCTTCTAACTTAATCAATGTTCTATATTTGAATCGCGTTGCGTGTGGAGGGTATTAATTTATGCAAAAGAAAAAAGTTTGAATGAAAAACCGTTCTCTTTCCAATGGGTACCGTATTTATACGTATAGAAAAGACCACCCAACACGTCTGGTTCACTCGTGTATACTTGAGCATTGATTTTTTTTGTTATAAATTAGTATTAATATTTCATCACAAGTTACACAATTTAAATATATTATGTTCATAATAAACAATGATAGAGAAATAAAAAAAAATTCATTGAATTCGTATGGATGGTTGAAATCAAGAAGTCTCATGTGTTTTATATGATACAAAAGTACCGCTCAAGTTGAAGATAGAATTTTATCAGACAACGATAATAGTAAAAATAAGAATCAACATAAGAATAAAATAAACCTATCAAATATGAGGATGATGAATTAGATATGTAATAAAACTAGATGTGATATGATTAAAAATTACAATATTAGAGAGATTGGGGGTGTTTGTGGAAAGTTGCTTTTCTCACGCAACAACTTGCTTAAAAACACATAGAAATGATCAAAAAACTCCAACAGTAGTTAACTATAACCGGCTTCAAAAGAGAAAACCGGTTGTAGTTAACAACCATTGAGATTTTTTTATCATTTCTATGTGTTTTTAAGAAACTTCAAATGTGAGAAAAACAATTTTCGTGTTTGCAGTGCAATTTGGTTCAATTTTGAGGTTAAAAGTCATTCGCACCGCAATATAAAATGACTATTACTTTTTTCACCCTATGTAATTCTCGCGTGCCCAATATTTTTCTTCCGAAAATACCATTTGCTCGGATTACATAATCCAAATACTGTTTAAGACTATATAATCTGAAATGTTGATTTTATTCATTTTCTCTAGTGTGACGACCCAAATATTGGAAATATCTCAGATCCGAAAATTTTCTGAAGGAGGGAAACATTTAGGAATATATAATCAAAAATCTTCCTATATATAGGTTGTGCTCGTGATTTTCGGGTATCAAAATCATTGATCGGATTTGAACCTTTAATCATTGAACTCTCAACTTTTATTCGCGGGAAGGGAAAAAGTGAGTAAAAACCCTTATGAGACCTTGGATTCGGAGGTTGGTTTCGATTGGGGAAGGTGTTAGGCACCCGAACCGACTATGGTATCCCATAGGAACCTTCTACCTATTCTCTAATCTTGCGCTAAATTGATTTTACTTATTAAAAAAGAGTTAAGAGTTAAAAAGTTAAAGTGAAAGAAGGGAGAAAGATGAAGCATGTTTTTGGTTATTTTTATTGATTTGGAAGGGTCGAAACCCTTTGCCTACTTACCCAAATAAATCGGGATCAAAATCAAGTAGTTCGGCTAAAGGACTTATTTGATGAGTTGAATTGATTTTAACATTTTTTTGAAAAGATTTTAAGAAGAGATGAGAGGCCTCAAGGCATGAGAAGAAAATACGATGAAGTTGGTTAATTTTAATTGTACGAAATCCATGTCTAATGTGGATATTAAATTAATTAACATTTGATTAAGGAAAATAAAAGGAAAAACAACTTGGATTACATACCAAGGTTTACTTAAAAGAAAATTGAATTTGACTTGATTGATTTTTTTGAAGAAAATATTTTTTCTAAACTAACGATGAAATCGCGTAACGGCGGAAAAATAAATAAGCATAAAGCGATAAATAAAGTGGTGTGTCGGTGCGCGTGTCAGTGCGTGTGCCGGTTACATATTACATACCCTAAATACATTCTATGGTCTCAAAAGGAAAAAAAAAAAAATGCGCGAAAATAAATTACATCAAATCCCTAATTACACACTAAGTATGATAAATAAATACATAACAAAAAATTAAAAGATGCATGAGATTATACTAGAAATGATGTAAAAAACGAAATATACCGAAATATTAAGCATAAAAAGAACATCATATACTAGAATAATTACCCAATAAAATTCATGACATTAAGTATGTTTTTTTTAAAAAAAGGTAGGAAACGCAAGTTTTCGAAAAGAAAAGATTAGTTAAAAAGTATGAGTTTGAAATTAAATCAATAAGTAAACTATACAATGCATGATATTTAAAATGCTAACTAAACACAATGCATGAGATATGACTTAAACTATTAAATAGACCAAAAGATAATAATTACATGATAATTAGAACATTAGACAAAAATAGAAAAAGTATGAAATGTTACTTCAAAGCCTAAAATCAACTAAAATATAAGAGATAAAATTTAAATAAAACAAATAAAAAATGCATGATATGAAGATTATGACACTAATAAAAATGCATGAAAATATAATCTAAATCTTATATGAATTAAATAAAAAGATAATGCATGAAATTAAAAAACAAGAATTACTACACAAATGCATGGGGGTGCAGTAGCAGAGATGGGGGTGAAAACCAGTAAAATAGTAGTAACAAATGGGCTTGGGTACTGGGTAATGGAGCTGGGGCGGGTACTGGGTCAACCCATGGGTGACCCGCCCAGCTCCACTGAATATAAAAGGGTTCTCTCTTATTTTTTTCCTCATTTCTTCACATCTCCCTCTCTCTAAAAACATAAGAATTTTTTTGCTCTCCCCTCTCTCTACAAAGCTCCTCGCCGGAGGAGGAGAGCTGGCCGGAGAAGACGGCCGTGGGTGGTGGCCGGAGCAGCTCCGACGCGGTGGTCGGCCGGAGCGCCGCCGCGTCGGAGCACCCCCCTTTATTTTTTTTAAAAAAATTTTCACCCATTTCTTCTCCTCCTTCTTCTCTTCCAAGATCCGGCTTTGGATTTTTCAAAAGACTTACAAAAAAGCCTAGATCTAAAAAAGAAAATCACAAAGAAAAACACACAAAACACAAAAAAGAAACTACCTTATCTCCTTGCTTTTTCTTCTCTTTTTTTCGGTTTTCTTGGTTCCTTATGGTTCGGATTTGTGCCTTTCACGTGTTGATTCACGTATTTGTCCTTGTTTTGCTCCTCTTTGAGTTTCGATTTTGTGATGTTATTGCCTTGCTTGGGTTCGGTTTCTTGCGTTTTCGGTTTTGATATTGTGGTTGTTGGTTATGGTGTTGGATTTCGAAAGTGTGGTTGTTGGTTATGGTGTTGGATTTCGAAAGTGTGGTTGTTGGTTTTGGAAGTTGTTTAGATCCGAAAAAAAAAGATGAGTTCGGATTTGTTGTTTGTTGTTTTCGGATTTCTTGTTGTGGTTCTGTTTTGGTGTGATTGGGTTCGAAAATGGTTTAAGGTTTGGTTAAAATTGTTTCTGGATTTTTGATCTTCATGAATGTTCATGAAAATTCAACATGTTCTTGAGGATTTATGAGGTTTGATCTAAAATTCCAGAGAGAGAAAGGTTTATTGTGTTTTTTGATGATTTTGAGTGATTGTGACTTTTCTGACTGATTCTGACCTTGGGGGACCAATCTGACGCGTGAACAGTACTTTTATAGTACTGTTCACTGATGCAATAACAATGACCAAATTACCCCTGCAGTTTCTTGGAGGAAAAGTTGGACTGGACCAATGATAAAATGACAAGTGGACAAGGACTTAAAATAAATAAATAAATAAAAAGACAGATAAATAAATAACAACACATTAAATAAGTGGAAAAATAAATGACTAAATAAATAATTAATAATAAAAAACGAAAATTAAAATAATAAAATAAAAAAATGTCCCGTCGGAACCAAAAAAAAATGAGGTATTTTAAAATACCTCTCTGCCGAAATTTCGTCTGATACGACTGAGATACGCGGCCTTTTACGCTAATTAAAACGATAAATCAACGACGTGAATAAAATGAACTTTACGAACGCAAACGTTACGCTACGCTAAAAAACGCACAAAACGCGAGTAAAAATTACGAAATTAATACGCGAGCGATATTAAAAATAAGCGACGAACGAAAAATAAATGCGACCACACATACGAATAAAAACAGATATTACGGGAATTAGCGCGCTAACGGACGATTGAAAAAACGATCAACGTGCGAAAAAAGATAAAAAATAAAAATAAATAAGTTGGTCAAAAATTAGGGTACGGCATAGGTTCTCTCAGAAACTGACAAAAGTTCATCACCTTTTTCATTAAGCACTCTACACACCTCCTAAAACACCCCATTTTGGCAAAAATGTGATTTGCAGCAGCAATCCAGTCATATAGGGACATCATACACACCATTTTCGTCTGAATGCAAATATAATGTGACTATAAAACATTCCTCATTCAATTTCTACGCGTTTTCCTTTCAATCTCGTAAACCAATTTGTATCAACTGAGTTCGAATTATACAATCCAAACTACTAACAATCTATTTTTGATTATACAATGCGAATTATGCCAATACAAAAACTGTACATTTTTCCTCATTATGGTTTTGCACTATTTTAGTTATGGATGCTCACATTGATGCCCCATGCTTTGGCACCTGACATTGCACCTCTGATTGTCTTGTCAACCGTTTCACCTCAAGTTTTAGATGGTTTTCACAATTTCAAAGCCAAGCTTCCCCCAATTTTGTTGTGTGAGTATCACATTGAAAAAAATATTTTGCAAAGTTAAGGATCTCAAAGGAAAGGATGGGAAAGAAATCAAACGAAGATGTGGTGAAGACGGTCATGGATGCTTGGGAAGGTAATGTGAATTCTAATATAGAGGAGGCATATGTTGATAATTACAACCGATTCAAAATTGTAAGCGACAAGTTTCTTATGTTTTTGGAATATGTTGAAACTGCAATTTTGGCACAGGTGAAGGAGAAAGTTGTGAGGTTTTGGACCGATCGATTCATGCAATTGGGAAATACAACGCCAAATAAAGTTTAATATGCGCACAATCGGTTGAAAAAGTATATGTATAGTAGTATGAGTGATTTATGTACAAATTGGGCATCTGTTCACAACATGTTAGAGTCACAACATACTCATATTCAAGTGTCATTATAGAAGAACATGATCATGCTTGAACATAGGTTTAAAGGAAAGATATTGTGATCTAAGTTGTTTAGAAATATATTAAGGAGTGCTTTGCATTTTTTTTGTAGACAATACTAATGGAGATGTTGGGTGCGGTAGGGATAAATCTAAATGTAGTTGCTTAACTTTCATTACAAACGAACTTCCGTGTGCGTGTACAATTTCCAAGAAGATCAAGCTCAACGACCCCTCCATTTGAATGAAATTCACAGTTGTAACGCCCTAGTTGTTATTATTTATTTTTGGTTGATTTTATATGATTTTAAATGGTTTATGTTGATTTGATGGTGTGGTATAATTTATTATATGATTATTTTATTGTTTAAATAAAATAGGTGAGAAATTATAATTATTGGAAGTTTGGGGATTAAAAAGAATTGGCTGATTTTTAAATAGGAGTTAATTAGAATTAAGTGGGAATTAAGTGGAATTAATAGGGAGTTAGAGAAAAGAGAAGTCAGAATCAGAATTCAGTTTTCACGTAGAAACAGAGAGAAACAGAGAAAAGGGAGAAAAATCAAGAACCAAGGGAGAAGAGCCAAGTGAGGAGAATTGTAGAACTTTGTTCATCAAAATTCAGGTAAGGGTAAGACTAACTCTCAATTTTATGTCATATAATTTGTTAATTGATGTTGTTGTTGTTGATGCTGATGAATTGAATTAGGTTGAAGATGAATTAGTTTAAAAACTTGATGAATTCATGAAAATGTTGTTGTTTAATGTTGTTCTGATGTTAGTTTGAATAGAAGTAATGCAATTCATCAAAATTGGGTCTTTGGGTGTTGAAATTGGGGTTTGGGGTTGAAAAGTAGAAGTTTGTTCGTA
This sequence comes from Medicago arabica, assembly GCA_946800305.1. Lineage (NCBI taxonomy): Eukaryota > Viridiplantae > Streptophyta > Magnoliopsida > Fabales > Fabaceae > Medicago > Medicago arabica. Next base: position 52,394,852 of record OX326965.1, on the reverse strand, counting down.
CAGTTCGTAGTTCTGTAAATCGCCGCTCGCCACAGCGAGTAAACCTGTATTGCTCGCCACAGCGAGCAAATGCACTCGCCACAGTGAGTTGCTTTAATTAAAAATTGTTAATTGTCTTAATGATGTTTTTGGGTCAATTTTTATATCAACATGAATACCTTAATATGTTTAGGAATGAATGACACATTTTTACATAATCAAATTTGGGTTTGGGGAACTTAAAAACGAAGATTTTAGGTGAAAAATGTCAAAAATGCCGAGAGCACCCAATTTTGCTCGCCTTCAGCTCACTCTTAACTCGCCATAGCGAGTAGCTCGTTTCTTGAGCTCGCCATAGCGAGTAAAGTAGCTCGCCACAGCGAGCAGTCCTGTAGTATGTGTTGTTTGTTGAATTTTGCTGTGAGACTTTGTTGTGTCCTTTTGTTGTGTTCTTTCGATCAAGTTGGAGTTTTATGTCATAGTTGATTATGTCTATTGTAGTTGTTGTTGCTGTTGTTGAGTTGTATGCAAATATATACTATTGAGTCCATTTCATACTCATACATTGTTGAGGGCTCATGCCCTGGAGTGTTTACACTCAATTGTTGAGGGCTTATGCCCTGGAGTGTTAATCACTCAACTGTTGGGGGCTTATGCCCTGGAATGTTATTTCATTCAAACTGTTGGGGGCTTATGCCCGGAATGCTAGTCATTCAAACGCGTTAAATGGTACCACATGCATTTGCATTAGTTGCATTGTTGTCGTCGTAGTTGTTGTTGTCGGTCGAGTCGTTGATGTCGTAGCTTGTTGATGATATTGTTGATTGTTTAATTATAAACTGACAGTTGCTTATTGTTTTTATTGATGTTGTTTAATATAATTGATGAATTATATTATCTATTGTTGTTTGTGAATCTCACCCCTTCTGCTTGAAAATTGTTGCCTTCTTATGGTAACTTGCAGGTAATGAAGATTAGTAGAGGTGTTGGTTCAAAGTGTCTTAGGGCTCTGATACGTAACGGGATGAGAATTTTATTATTTTCTTTCTCTTTCCTTACGTATTATTTATGAATTTTGAGACTATGATGTCAACCTGACTTTATGAGACTTTTGATGAGGCCTGCGTGCCAAAGACTATTTTATTGATTTGAATTAATTCCGCTGCGAAGTTTGAAAGTTTATTATTGACTACTTTTATGAAGAATAAATAGTTATTTATTCATTTGGATATTTTTTTAAGAAATGTAGCATTCCGTCATGATGAAAACTCTGATTTATAATGAAATTTTTCTGTTGGGGAAAACGGGGTGTTACAACAGTCATTGGAGAGATTGAGTTTAAAGATGACAATGTTACCCAGTAAAGTCAGAAAAATATATCTCTTCTACCATAATGAAATTTGTTTAAGGTCCGACATTTTAAACTCTAGTTGGTTTAATGTCTGTTTCTCTACATCCCGTTATAGTTTTGAACACTTCAAATTATATAATCTGAATGACATTTATATGTTTTGGATTATATAATTCGAACAATGTGTTTTCCAACACCATGCAAGTGTACTTTTCATGCATGGATGTAGGGAAAATATATTCCGAAATACCCCAGTAACAAAATAAAATGCAGAAATTTCTTCTTTACAATTAACATATTGTTATACAATGCAAGCTCAATTCAAAGATGTTGATTTCAATATGAAGATGCATATTAAAGAGAAATTTTGGCAATTTTTTATACCGGAGACAACCTATATGCGTCCACCTTTAAGGAAAGTCAATTAAAAATGTGCACCAAAGAAGGGTAAACATATTGTATGGTTAACAAAACGATCACCTTCATTCTAGGAGCATGCTGACTCTCATGATCCAAATAAACATGCCTCACATATCAAGTCAACATGCTCAACTAGGAAAAGTGCATGTAAAAGTTACATGTCTCCTAATTCTAACCCACTCCTAGTTAAAGCTGACTTCCTAAAAAAGATAAAATCTTGTCATTTATGCATGAATTTATTGAAAAGGTGACAAGTGGAGTTGGTGATGGTCATTGTGGATTTCGTGTAGTTGCGGGCATACATTACATGTATGTTGATGATTATCAGATTATCCGTTATCAACTTCTAAAAAAGTTTACCAATAATAATAGTGAGTAATATATATGTTTGATCAAGTATAAGAAACAATTCAAAGAGTTCATACACGCTTAGATTGATGATGGTATTGACCCTACTCCACCGGATAAATAGATGATCATGTCGGGTATCAGTTTCCTCATTGCACAATGCTACAAGCATGTGGTGGTTTAATGTTCATCAATAAAGGGAAAACAAAAACCTTTTTCCCTTTACACGGTGCATCTTTGAATAGAAACTGGATGATGTGTCTAACACATGTGAATGACAACCATTATATAATGGTATGTTTGAAGGATGATTGTCCGATTCTTCCTACTTCTATGCAATGATGATGACATTGTCGAGACGTAAGGTCATGAGATGAAAGATATGTCCATATGATAATTTGTTCCTTGTTGAAAACTCGAGCCTCAATAAAAGGTTGCTGATGATAAGAAGGTTGAAGATGAAGTCAAGATTGAAGATGAAAGTGTTGGACTTGATGATTGTAGCTTAGACCTTGGGATAAATCAGTTGAAATGTAAATCAATAGTAACTATATAATGATTTTTTGATATAATTATATATATTTGTGTTAATATAAGCTCATTGTCTTTGATATAATTTTATATAATGAAGTTTTGTTGAATCTACAAATACACAAAATCATTTCATGGAGTTTGCTGAACTCTGGAAGATTTCATATTATATAATATGATAAGGAGTTTGAATTATATAATCCGAGCAAAGAATATTTTCGAAAAAAATAGGACACGCGAGAAACATACATGGCGGAAAAGGTAATGGTCATATAAAAAAACACGACGTTTGGTTTGGTTGACTTTTAAAATAAAAATCAAACCAAACCAATGCGGTTTGAGTTTGTTTGGTTGTTGCGGTTTTTTGCGAGGCAATTCAAATTTTGTTTCCAACATTGAAGTCAAGTTAAAAAATTTAAAACAACTTATTTCTAACAATGTTTTAAATTTGATCCAACATAACAATTTCATTTTCATCCAACAATGTTTCAATCAACATAGATCAATTTAAAAACATGGTCTAAAAAGCAACCCTCTCGGTAAGAAATGCAAAAAACTAGGATTTTATCATTCTCTAAAAGTTTTCAATGAGTTTCTATGATTCATGATATATCTAACGTAAACATATATGCAAAAGTGCAAGTAGAATTAAATTAAAGCACATAAATACTTTTTGAAATCAAAAGCATAGAAGAAGCTTAACAAGAGAAAAAAAAGCACGTCTGAGTACAAAAAAGTGAAGAAAAAAAAAAGTAAAAAACATATCATTCTATAAAATTTTCCATTGAATTTTTTTGAATGTTAAGTTGGGTGACAGAAGTTTAATTATTGTTTCTCTTATGTTGTAGTTTGGGTTGGTTGGTAAAATAAAAACCGTAAACCGAACATAATCGTGAGGTTGAGTCAAAGAAAATGGTCTGAATTGATCCGAACTAGAGGCAGAAGAAGATTTATAAAACTATTAGAGAAGCTATTCTCAAAGGATTTGAAAATTAATGAGTTGCACCGAAATATGATTTGTGTTATAGGATTATGTTGACTGAAATATGATTAAATATGATTTAGTAGTTATTAACCGTTGTACAATGTTTAGTTTTTTTTTTCTTTTTTTTCTTTTTTGAGGAAAACTAATATTTAGCAGTTATTAATTTTCTTTTGGTAAACAAGTGCACACGTAGACATAAAATTGTTCAATGAAGAAGACCCCATAGAATCCAACATGAAAGATTCTTGACCAACCATAGACGACACAGGTGGAACTTAACAATCTCCGCCGATTGCAACTGGTGTCCAGATGTTAGAAGAAACTCTGATTCATGAATAAAATGACTCAGTTTTACTGTTATTCTTGCGGAGATTGCGTGCTCCACACCATCTAGGAGGATACGGATGATCAACATGACGCTATAACTGGACCTCAATTTTTATGATATCTTGCTGGTACATGTGGAAATGGCAGAACAAATGCTTTTTGAAGAGGGAATTCAACGGTCACAATGTTGGAATTTTAACAGTTAGCCATAGATTAGTAATACAACTTATACTATATCATTGTCAAAGACCGAATCAAGAAATCTATGTTACTTTAGGTTTAGGTTATGAGCGATGGTATGTCAACAAAATGTGAGAGGGATGACTACTTTCATCGCCGTCTAGATTTATGAGTAGGTTTTCACCATATTGCTCATTATGCTTTGCGTATGATGAGATGTCGTTTAATTACTAAACAACATGTGGGTATGAATTTCTCATTGAGCTTTAACTAAAAGATCTAATTCATCACAATTCATTAAGAAACTGAACCCAACACACATATTCATCAATTAATTAGTATTTAACACAATAGACCATACTTTGTATTAAGATTAATTTTAATAATTGATTGTTGTCATTCCATAATTGATTAATTAAATAATTAATCCAACAACAACAGTCTTCCACTTAAATGACAATAATCAACTATTAAAAAAAAATACAATTTACTTGTAAAAAAGAAAATTTAATACTGAAATTTAAATTATGGTCAAAGTACTAACCACCCAAAGAGAACTCAACTTCAACTCAATAGTAATTAAATGAAATAAAGAAAACAAATCATACAAATCAAAGACTTTCATTTTTCTAACAAATGCCAACTTTACAGTAACATATTTTAGTTAAAAAAAATATGTCAGTAAACAATACCTAAGCATTTACAAAAATGCTATAACAAACCTACTACTAATTTGAAATATCGAAAACTAAATCGAGTCAATATGAGTGAGCACTTATGCATATAAGTTTGTGATTAATGGTTATGTCAATGAATTTTTAATTTCATAGTGGTCATACAATGTCCGCATAGGTCCAACAATAGTAGATACATACATGCGTATTCCATTGCAAAATTAATTACATTTAATCATAAGTATTTTCATAATACAATATCATACTACTTGATAGCATTGTTTTTTGAAGAGTTTGTTGAAGCTGATTTCTTGTAGAATGTTGTATTTTTATTATACTTCATTATTTAAACGTTTTCGGATAATGTCACGTAATCTTGGAGGCAGTCCTAAATATCCGTAAATGTCATATACTTGCACTTTTCCCCTCTATCTTTTGCTAATTGTGCGATTTTGTGCCCCCTCTTTTTTTGAGCGATTTTGCACCCATCTGTTTGCCCACTTTCTAGTTAGATGAACCTTCATGTGTTTAACTACACTTTTGCCCCCTATCTTTTTGCCAATTGTGCAATTTTGCACCCCCACTTCTTCTTTTTTGAGCGATTTTGCACCCCATCTTTTGCCCCATGTCCCCTCTTTTTATGCTGATTTTGAACAAAACACAATTGGCAAAAAATAGGTGCAAAATCGCTCCAAAAAAAAGAGGGGGTGCAAAATCGCACAATTAGCGAATGATAGAGGGAAAAGTGCAATTAAGCTTTTTTACTATACTTAATTATTTAAACGTTTTCGGATAATTTTTGTCAAACATTGCCTCCATGAATCAAAATTTATCCATCACTAAAGCCAAGGATTATGTTTTGTAACCTTTATTTTCCATATCTTCAAATCAAGCCTAATCAAGCAGAAAATTTAAGAGCTTTTACTCCATTTTCACCCCCTCCCTAACTTCCATACTTTTCCATTTTACTAGGTGCTGTGTTACAAGTAAATGGTGTGTATATCATGATCAGAGAGAAGTTTGTTGAGAACAATTTTAATTTGTATAATCTCCTCGCCACATGACCTTTTCATAAGAGAAGGGAACAACTTGCAGGCCACTTTCACTATAACCCTGGTAAATATTGCATAGTTTGGTTTAGTTATCAATTACTTGCTTTGTACGCTAATATTCTATTCTACTAACCAGCATACAAGTTGAGTGAAGACAAGTTGTTTTGTAACCTTTTTTTCAGCTTCCAGCCCTTATTGGCTTTGATAAGACTATAAAACACCCAAATGAGCATCTGGTGGACATAGCAACAAGGATGAGCATAAAGCTTGTTGCAAACTGCAATCTGCATTGATGTAAAACACAATGGTGATCTGTTGAAGAATACCGGAATAAAACACAATGGTGTCAATAACAGAAAAGTGTCCAGCTATTAGAATGCTAAAAGTGATAGTATTCATTGTTATCGTGTATTTTTCTGCCATACAATTACATTAATGGTCGAGAGTGAAATGATTCAAGGAAAGATTATAGTTTCTAACCTCAGAGACCCCTTCTTTTGTGCTGCTGGTTTATAGTTTAAGGAAAATTGGTACCAAGATTGGCTTTTAGAAGTCGATGAAAGCCCTACTCGAGAAAAAGTTCTCTGCAAATGGACCTTTAACGACTGTATAAAAATTTGAATTGAACAAGAGTAGATAAAGAAAAAAAATGGAAATTAAAATGTAGAATAATCGTTGTTGTTTTGGCATACCAAGAACCAAAACCAGAATTATGCTATTGGACAATTGCATATTTGAAACTGTACATTTTCTAATAAAAATCTTCCACCTTATTTAAAAGCATCAACTGCAATTTAGAAAAACCCTGCTACAAACTCAAAAATGAATATGGAAATAAATTTTTCCAATTAAATCGATTTTAATATGGAATCGGCCCACGACGGCCCATGAGTCCATGACCATACCATATTTGATTGTTAAGACAGAATAAATAAACTTAACCTCTCGGGTCGATCCATTCCAACTCATTTTCATTTTCTTCGTGCCATTCCTGACCTCAGGATTGCAGTATCAGGGAACATCAGTCCCTTTCGATCGTCGTAATATATCTCTCTCATTCTTTTTCACTCTGTCTTCTCCCTCTTTTACATTTCTTGCACTCTTCATTTCTATTTGTTTTTCTCTGGCTCACCTTGCATACTCTACTTAATGAACAATTTTTGCTACATACTGTGCAGAACAACGATTCGGAACTGCAACTAATGGCATCAACTTCATGGTAATATAGTTTTCAACTTCAATTTTGATTGTTTTGTTTAATAGCGACAAACCTAGTATAGTTTGGATCTGGTCATATTATTACTATTAGTATAGTTTGGATCTGGTCATATTATTATTATTATTATTGAGTTGGAACTTCAGTTTAATTTCTTTTGCGAATATCAAATAGGGTTATTATAATTATTAATATGATCAAACAATGGCAACTCCGTCTTCAGATAGATCAATTTCAAAGTGTATTTCGTTGAGAAAGAAGGTAAATTTGTGTAGTTATGATGAAGATTTGATGGATGATGAACTTTTTGAGAATTTTTTTTATGGTACTTTAAAGAAGAACAGTAGGATCAACAAAGATATTCAGAAAGAGACTGGAATCGAGGCTATGATTGCCATATCGCTGAGTTTCCTGATTGCTTCATTGGTTGAGCATGAGATTCAACCTGGGGTTGTGAGAGAATTTGGTAGAAAAGAGCATAATGATTACATTGTTATGAGGAATCATATAGCGGCTCTTTGGATGGGAAATGTTAGGGTATGGGGACAAATTGACAAATTAGAGAATCTGTGAGCAACAAGTATGAACATTTGCTTATGAGTTTCTTCTGTATAATAAGCACATTAATGTCTGGGTTTCACCGTCGTTTACTTCTTAGTTGCCTAAGGCGACGAGGGGGATTGTCGTTGTTATTGGTGCTGGCCTTTGCTGGGTTGGCTGCTACCAGGCAACTATTGTCGTTTGGTTGCAAGGTTGTGCTTTTGGAAGGTAGGAATCGTCCTGTCCGGAGAGTTTATACTCAGAAGATGGGGAATGAGGGTAAGTTTGTGGTCTTAGGTCTTGGTTGGAGTGTTCTTACTGGATTTTTTGCTAACCCTGTAGCGATCTTGGCGTGGCAACTTTCTACTTCACTTCACAAGATTAAAGTTAATTTCCCATTCTACTAGCCGAATGGGGAACCAGTTTATAAAGAAATAGATTCAAAACCACCTATAATTTTCCTCAGCTCCATAACTTTGTAAAGCAACTTATCGGTAAAGAAATAGATTCAAGTGTTGAATTTGTATTAAATAAGTTGCTTGACAAAGTTATGGATCTCAGGAAAATTATGGTTGGTTATTGCTTTATCAAGTCCTCCCTATTCGGCTTGTAGAAAGGGCAATTAACTCTGACCTTATGAAGTGGAATAGAAAGTTGTCGTGCCAGAACCGCTAATGGTTAGCATGAATTCCACCAATATCTCTCCCACCAATACCTATGACCGCAAACTTACCCTTATTCCCTATCTTTTGAGTATAAACTCTCCTGCCACGATGATACTTGCCTTCCAAAACAACAACCTTGTAACGAAATGGCAATAGTTACCTCATAGCAGCCAACCCAACAAGGCCAAGACCATTAATAACCACAAACAGTCGCCTCAGGCAACTGAGAAGTAAATGACGGAAAAACCTCAAAATTAATGTATTTGTTATACAAAAGAAGCTCATAAGCAGATGTAAGGAAATGTTCATACTTGTCGCGCACAGATTCTCTAATATGTCCTTTTTCCAACCACACCCTAACATTTCCCCTCCAAAGAGCCAGCATATGATTCCTAATAACCATATAATCATTCAGCTTTTTCCCACCCAATCTCTCACAACCCCAACTCGAATCTCATGCTCAAGCAAAGAATCAATCATGAAACTTAGCGAGAAGCAAATCATAGCCTCGGATTTGGTCTCTTTCTGAACATCATTTTTGGTCTTACCTTTCTTCTTCAAAGTACCATCCAAGTTCTTCTCATAAATTTCATCATCCATGAAACCCTCATCATAACTACGCAAATTACTTTCTTTCTCAGGGAAACACGCTTTGAAACATATAATCTGAAGACAGTGTTGTCATTGTTTGCTCCTATTAATAAATATAAAAACTCTATCTGGTATTCGCCAAAGAAACTAAATCGAAGTTCCAACCCAATAATAATAATAATAATAATAATAATAATCCTATGACCAGATACAAACTATGCTAGATTTGATAGTATTAAACCAAACAATCAAAATTGAAGTTGAATATTACAATGAAGTTGATGCCACTAGTCGCAGTTTCAAATCGTTGTTCTGCATAGTATGTAACAAAAATTGTAGTATGCATGGTGAGCCAGATAGAAATGAAGAGTGCAATAAATGTAAAAGAGGGAGAAGACATAGTAAAGTAGAGAGAGAGAGAGAGAGAGAGAGAGAGAGAGAGAGAGAGAGAGAGAGAGAGAGCCTACCCTCGGAACGGCGTGAAGAAAATAAGGTGGAATTGATTGACGAGAGGTTACATTTATCTATTCTGTCTTAACAAACAATCATGCTATGGTCCTGGAGTACCAGACATTTTCCAATTAACATTGACTCTTAACAATGATTGATGACGCCTCTCAGAGGTAGATGTTCTAGATTTTCCACATTCTTATAGTTGAGACGGTGACCCGATTAGGGAAAAAAAGGAAAACAGATGAGTTATATTTCAGACAGTGATATTCATTGTTCTTGTTTTTGTGATCAAGTTACTATCTTAGGTGCAAGAGGACCGTGGAATTTCACTTCCAAAAGAGTACGTCTGTCATTGTTGTAGACGTGAGCTTCTTTTTCCTACACCATAGTGATACTCTTTTATGTTAGTTCCTAAATCATCTTCGCAAATATCTACATTGTAAGATGTGACTTAATGCATGTATAAAATTATTTTAGACTAATTGTGCATACAAACAAAATTATTAACATTTAAAAACAAAGAAGGGGATCCGTCTTGTTTGGCACGCGACGATTTGGTCGAGATGGTGGATTAGATAAAGGTTATGTCGTGGCGTTGGCCGCTGGATAGAATTTGTATGCCGTCGTGCATGTACTATGAATGGTGTTGGAACCCAAAGGATTGTATGATAAGTTAATTCTGGGGTTCTAGCTTCTGTTTTGGGTGTTCTGGTTTCCCTGTCTTCGGCTGCTGTGCTGTGCGGTTATGTGCTTGCGGTTTGGCCTTGTCCTTGGTGCTAGATTTGGTGGTGTTTAGTGTACTGTGGTGCTGCTGTCAGAGTGGGGCTGTTTGGTGCCCTCTGGTGTGATTAGTTTGGGCTGCTGATGTTTTGTTAACAGTCCTAGCTCAAGGGATTTTTGCTGTACAGCTACTGAGGTTGCCTGCTGGTGCGGTTGGGAGTGTGTTAGGAGGCCTGCCAGTATCTTGTGGTGTTGGCCGAGTGGTGTTCTTTGTGTTGGTCCCTGTTCTGTTATAGAATTAGGACCCTAGGAGGTTTTTTATTGAGTTTGGTGTTGGTGAGAAGTGCCATCTGTTATTAGACCCTCTTTGTTGTACTCTTTTCCTCCTTTGCGGGTTAAGTGCGTTTTGTGTTAGTCTAGCTTAATAATATTCGTTTCAAAAACAAAACAAAAAAACAAATAAGCACTTTGTATAAGTTCAAATAAGCTTATGTATCTCATTTTATCCATATGCACCCTCGGTTAACATTTTCATGATCAATCAACAATACCAAAATTATTAGGAAGCAAAGAAATCAGCTTCACTACATTGGTCAAACTACACTTAATGTCTTATTGTAAATCATGTTTATAACAAACTATATGAACCTGAGAAATTCTTGATGATCTGTAAACCACATTATCCTTTTTAAAATAGCTTTTGTGTTGAATTTTCCCTTTTTTGATGGTTATACTTCTTAGTATTATGATGATACTAATACTGTTTCCTTTAGGTTTTTGGTGGAGGTCCAATGGAGGAGGAAGAGACAATTATGAAAGTTGATGACGTGATTGTTGAATGTAATGCAACCTTGGAAGATTTGTACATGGGAGGTTCCTTGTAGATGAGGACATATCTTGCTAATGTTGTGATTGCATTTCTTATTCATGAAATAGAACATATAAGTTCCATTATGTATTTGATGCATATTAAAAGTAGAACAAAATAGCGCATAAGGTAGAAAAAAAGTGGTATATTTTGATTCAAGTGAAAAGGGTGAAACAATAGAGAACATAATAGAATACACTTTTCCACTTTATTTTGCTTATGTGTCCGGTGATACCTTAGTTACTTTTCCTATTTTATTAAAGTGGGCTGAAAATTATTTTTCATATCTTCAAAGCAACACAAATCAAGAAGAAAAGTGGTGAGCTTTTACTCCGTTTTCTCACCCTTCCCACTTTTCCAGTTTACTAGGTGCTATGTTGCAAGTAAATGGTGTGTATATCATGATCAGAGGGAAGTTTGAGAACTATTTTAAGCCTGCATAATTTCCCTCCTCTGTAAACTCAAAATAGGCACTAGCGGAAACGTGAAAAAAATAAGCGTAATGACACAGAGAATTTTAGCGTGGAAAACCTTCTCAATGTGAGAAAGGGAAAAAACCACGGGACCCTTGGGCCTCTTAAAACTTCCACTATAATGATAATGGCAATACAACAACTTCACCCTTAGGTGGATCTCACTACAATTATCTCTCAATTTGTAAGGAACTCTCTCTCACAAATTAGCTCACTATTTCTCTCACAAGAAAAACTCTCTATGAGGATCACTATCTCTTAAGCAAGGCTCTCTTTCTCTCTTGCTTTTTGTTGTTCTTCTCTTGTGGTGTGTTGTGAATGTTTGCTCATGGTCCTATTTATAGGAGAAGCAAGCCAAAGTTGCCTTACATGCATGAAGACACTTGTCCTTTTATTTTCATGCAAAACACCAAGTGTCTCTTGTAATGCATGCACCACACCAAGTGTCCCTCACATGCACCACAACATGTGTCACTCATGGACTACACCATGTGTACACCATGCATCTTGCTACTTGTCATCACATGCAACCTTCTATTTTGTCAAATGTATGTTGGCCATGTGGCAATGGCTGGACCCCACATACTATACATACATTCTGCCGATTACGCCTACAGTATTCTGAGCAGTTTCATAGTGTTTTCAGATGGGAGGGGAGTGACTTGCACACCACCGTCACAATAACTCTGGTTATGAGTTACTTGTACAGCAATATTCTATTATACTAACTACAATAGCAAGTTGAGTGAAGACATTTGTGATCGTGCAAAATCGTTAACTTCTGTTTTTGATGTCCTTCGATTTTATGTGAATTGTAATGTTTATATTTTAACCTTTATTTTCAGATTCAAGACCTTATTGGCTTTGAGAAGAGTATTAAACACCTAGATGAGCATCTAAGGACATAAGGACAAAGGTGAGGATAAAGCTTGTTGCAAACCGCAGTCTGCAATGATGTAAAACTGTCTGTATAAGAAAAGGTGCAGATCTGACATGCTTCTTTGAACCCTTAAAGAATCAAAAATCCAAAGCAAGTGAGGAAGTTCAAAGGAGAGGGCATGCCACTGGATATGAGAAAGGAGAAAAGAGATCTTTACGTCGCATTTGAGGTTCTATTTGCCACCTCACTGACGGAAGAGCAGAAAACAAATATAGAAACAATTTTTTTATTAGAATACAAGACATGTTATCCATACATTACGTCCTCAATGTAACATGATTAGTTGGTTATAGTAAATGTAAACATTGATTACCTTTCCCATCCCCACTTTTTTATAGTTATGTTAACAGATAAGAATGGATTAGTTATTTGTTCATTTTTTTAATAAAAGAATTATATGAGTAAGCTTCACTGGTTTCTAACAAAATCTAGGTGCATCTGCTCAAATCGATGAAAAATAACCTTCATTTTAGTGCATCATAACTTACTGGAAATTTATATCAGAGAATTCCTAGCCTCATGTGGGAAAGGTTTGAGCCTTTGTATGCGCGTTTGAGGAACAGGAAAACTACCCTCTGGCAGTAGGTCGGTGCTTATATAATCATATGGTGCTTGTATTTAGATTTATAGGCAGTACTTAATCGCCAAGACGAATTTCACTCATCCCAAATTTTGACCAATGATAAGAGATCTAATGCTAATGATCACTTGAATAATTTAGAATTAAAATCATGTGATTACAATAGGTGTACAAACTTCCTCTAAAAAAAAAAAAGGTGTACAAACTTATATACAAGAGAGAATCTCTCAAGAATGGAAACTTAATCATAATAAATAAAGAATAACTAACATGATCAATTTCCCTATTACTATAAATACTACGGAAAATGGGAGGAAGGAAAACTCGACAAGAGGACGAATTGAATCCAGGCTAGAGGTATATATGCAATATAATTATGCATTATTATCCGTTAAAGACTTCCGGAGTAAAACTCAATGGTGTCAATAAAGGTCAAGAAGTTAATAGTATATAGTCGAAAAAAGAAAATTGTCCAGCTATAAGAATGCTAAAAGTGATAGTATTCATTGTTATCATGTGTTTCAAGGAAAGATTATAGTTTCTATCTTTAGGAAACCCCTTCTTTTGTGCTTCTGGTTTATAGTTTAAAGAAAATTGATACCGAGCTTGGCTAATAGAAGTTTATGACTCAAGAAAAAGTTCTCTGCATAAGACCTTTAAAGACTGTATAAAAAGTTGAATTGAACAAGAGTAGATAAAGAAGAAAATGCAATTAATTGTAGAATGAGCTGCAGTTTTAGTTGTTATGGTATACCAAGAACAGAATTTTGCTATTGGAGAATTTGCATATAACTCTCCCACTTTTAAAAGCATTAACTACAATTTACAAATATCCAGCTTCAAATTCAAAAACGAATATGGAAATCGATTTTTCCAATTAAACCGATTTTAATATCGAAACGGCCCATGACGTCCCATGAGTCCATGACCATACCATATTTGTTTGTTAAGACAGAATAAATAAACGTAACCTCTCGGGTCGATCCACTCCACCTCATTTTCATTTTCTTCGTGCCGTTCCTGAGGGTTGCCGGGAACACCATTTCCTTCCCATTGCTGTAAGATCTCTCTCTCTCTCTCTCTCTCTCTCTCTCTCTCTCTCATTCTACTTTACTCTGTTTTCTCCCTCTTTTACATTTCTTGCACTCTTCATTTCTAATTGTTTCTCTATAGCTCACCTTGCATACTTTGCTTATTGAACAATTTTTGCTACATATTGTGCAGAACAACGATTCAGAATTATAACTAGTGGCATCAACTTCATGGTAATATAATTTTCAACTTCAGTTTTGATTGTTTTGTTTAACATGGTCAAACCTAGCATATAGTTTGGATTTGGTCATAGGATTATTATTATTGGGTTGGAATTTCGGTTTATGTTCTTTTGCGAGTACCAAATAGGGCTATTTATTATATTTATTAATAGGACCAAACACTAGCAAAGTGTGTTTCGCTAAGAAAGAAAGTAATTTGTATAGTTACGATGAGGGTTTGATGGATGGTGAACTTTTTGAGAAGAATTTTGTTGGTATTTTGAACAACAAGAGTAGGGCCAAAAAAGATATTTAGAAAGATATCGAAAACGGGACTATGTTTGCCTTCTTGTTGGGTTTCTCAATTCATTCATTGCTTGGCATGAGATCTGACCTAGGGTTGTGAGATAATTGGGTGGGAAAGAGAAGAATGGTTATATTGTTATGAGGAACCATATATTGGCTCCTTGGAGGGGAAATGTTAGGGTATGGCTGACAAAAGGACAAATTAGAGAATTTGTGAGAAATGAGTATGAACATTTGCTTACATTTGCTTCTGAATAACTTTTGTTTAACCGGCATGTTAATTTTGGGGTTTCGCTTCCAGTTACTTTTCAGTTGCCTAAGGTGACGGAAGGGATTGTCGTTGTCATCAGTGTTGTCCTTGATGGGTTGGCTGCCGAGAGGCAGCTGTTGTCGTTTGATTGCAAGGTTGTGGTTTTGGAAGGTAGGAACCATCCTGGCGAGAGTTTATACTTAAAGGATGGGAAGCGAGGGTAAGTTTGCAGTCGTAGGTCGTGGTTGAGTGTTATTACTAGAATTCATGCTTATCATGTAGCAATACTGGCATGACAGCTTTCTATTCCACTTTCTAAAGTCAGAATTAATATCCCATTATACAAGCCGAATGGGGAAACAGTTGATAAATAAATAGATTCAAAACCATTCATATTTTCCTTCTACTCCACAGCTTTGTCAAGCAACTTATTGATGAAAAAATAGATTCAAGTGTTGAATTTGTATTCAATAATTTGCTTGACAAAGTTATGGAGCTCAGGAAAATTATGGTTGGTTTTGAATCTATTGCTTTATCAACTTCTCCCCCCTCGACTTATATAAAGGGCAATTAACTCTGACTTTATGAAGTGGAATAGAAAGTTGTCATGCCAGAACCGCTAAAGGTTAGCATGAATTCCAGTACTAACTCTCCCACCAAGATCTCCGACTGCAAACTTACCCTCGTTCCCTATCTTTTCAATATAAACTATCCTGCCAAGACCGTACCTACCTTCCAAAACCACAACCTTGTAACCAAACAAAAATATTTGCCTCGCAGCAGCCAACCCAACAAAGCCAGCACCAATAACAACGACAATCCCTTGAAGTGACCAGAATTATATTTTTTCATATCATCAAAAGTAAAACTAATCAAGGAGCAAAATCAAGAGATTTTACTCCATTTTCACACCCTCCCTAATTTTTCCATTATCCTAGGTGCTATGTTGCAACTTGCAAGTAAATGGTGTATATATAATGATCAAGGGAAGTTTGCTGAAAACAGTTTCTAATTTGTATCATTTGTGGTACAGTTGATACAAATTTTTTTCCTTTCACATGAAGTGCTATTTGATGAGGATGGAGAACCTGGAGATCAAAGGGTGGGTTAGTTTTTCATGTCTATTTGGCAAATGTTTTGTATGGATATTATTATACAGACATTCTGCTGACAATGTCTACGATATTGTGAGCAGTTTCCATCCTTACAACACCCCATGATGTTTTCTGAAGAGAATGGAACGACTTGCATGCCACTATCACTACAACTGTGGTGAATATTTTGTACAGGTCATTTGCTTATCAATAACTTGCCTTGTACGCTAACAAATTTTCTACTACCTAGCGTACCAAGTTGAATGAAGATCTTAGTGATTTTGCAAACCATTAACTTATGTTATTGATATCCTTCAATTTTACGTGAATTGTAAAGTTTGTCCTTATTTTCAGGTTCAACCCTTATTGGCTTTGAGAAGACTATGAAACAGTTAGATGATCATCAGGTGGACATAAACGCAAAGGTGAGCATGAAGCTTGTTGCTATCTTCAATCTCCATTGGTGTAAAACTGTCTGTATAAGAAAATGCGCAGATCTGACATACTTCTTTTAACATTAGGGAATCACAAAGGTTTAAGCCTAAGTGTGCACCTTTGAAGAATCAGAAAATTACCCTCTGCGAGTAGGTTGCAGCTTATACAATTTTATGGTGATTGCATTTAGATTTGTAGGCAGTACTTGATTCCTAAGACAGATTTCACTCAGCTCAAATTTTGACCAACAATAAGAGATCTAATTGCTATAAAAGCTACGGAAAAGGGGACAAGGGCAGTCTTGACGAGAGGATGGCTGGAATCCAAATCAGAGGTGTATATACTGCATAAATATGTGTTATTCATGAGTGGTCCGCTGAGGGCCTATGGAGTCAAAGGACAGCACAATGATGTCAATAAAATTCAAGATGAGGAAGTTGGTCATATATTGTGGGAGTGAACAGCAAAAAATAAATACTACCTCGCTTGGCTTATAGAAATTTACAAAGATCCTACTTGAGAAAAAGTTCTCTGCAGAAATCTGTGAAAACTATATAAAAAGTTGAATTGCACAAGAGTAGATAGGGAAAAAATGGAAATTAACTGTAGAATTTAGCATAAGTTACAACTGTTGTTATGGCATGCCAAGAACAGAATTACGCTATTGAACAATTACATATTTGAAATTGTACATTTTCTAATATTACTCTCCTACCTTCTTTTTTTGACAAAACTCTCCTACCTTCTATAGAAGCATTAACTACAATTTACATAAACACTGCTATAAACTCATTTGTTAATTTGGTGACAAAAGTATGTCAATAGGGTTAAAGGAATATCTAGATATCTTAGAACACAATTGAAAACCACAAGGAACATATTTTCATCCATCAGAAACCTACACCGATTGTTGATGACGTGATTGTTGAATGTAATGCAACCTTGGAAGATTTGTACATGGGAGGTTCCTTGTAGGTGAGGTCATATCTTGCCAATGTTCTGATTGCATTTCTTGTTCATGAATTAAACTCTAAGATGTTACACTGATGTGTGTCGTGGCATGGCATCATTTTAATTTCAGACGCACTTTATTCCATCCATTGATACAAACTTGTGTCTCTTAAAACTCAATCTCCCTGTACTTGAAACTGTAATTATCAGGTATGGAGGTAGAAAAATGTTTTAAAGCCAGCACCTGGGATGTCTCAGCAGATGACAGAGCAGGTAAACATTTTTAAGAATTTTAATTTTTATTGTTTGTCTCAAATTAATTTGTTTGATGACACTTTTTCTATCTGAATTTGTTAGTTAACTTTCAAGCCCAGTCAATTTTCTTCTCTTTTATTTGAGGGAGCAGGTATGTGCATGTTTATTTTACTTTTGTTGTTAGCATATATTGAATTTGTTCTCCTATTTATTTATTCATTTATTTACCTGTTCAGGTATGTGAACAATGTCCAAGATAGAGTGGGATGAAATAGAACATATAAGTTCCATTATGTATTTGATGCATATTAAAAGTAACAAAATAGCGCATAAGGTAGAAAAAAAGTGGTATATAAAGGGTGAAACAATAGAGAACATAATAGAATACACTTTTCCACTTTATTTTGCGTATGTGCCGGATGATACCTTAGTTACTTTTCCTATTTTATTAAAGTAAGCTTAATATTATTTTTCATACTCAAAGCAACACGAATTAAAAAGTAAAGTGGTGAGCTTTTACTCCATTTTCTCACCCTCCCCACTTTTCCAGTTTACTAGGTGCTATGTTGCAAGTAAATGGTGTGTATATTATGATCAGAGGGAAGTTTGAGAACAATTTTAAATTTGTATAATTTGTGGTACAGAGTGTTACCAGTTTTTGTCCTTTCACAGGAAACGCTGTTTTATGAAGATGGTGAGTCCACAATTGATGGAGAATCTGAAGATCTGAGGGTGGGTGGTTTAGTTTTGTGTTTGTTTAGAAACTGCTGTGTATGGATACTATACATACATTCTGCCAATTACGCCTACAGTATTCTGAGCAGTTTCGTAGTGTTTTCAGATGGGAGGGGAATGACTTGCACGCCACCGTCACAATAACTCTGGTTATGAGTTACTTGTACAGCAATATTCTATTATACTAACTAGAATAGCAAGTTGAGTGAAGACATTTGTGATCGTGCAAAATCATTAACTTCTGTTATTGATGTCCTTCAATTTTATGTGAATTGTAAAGTTTATATTTTAACCTTTATTTTCAGATTCAAGACCTTATTGGCTTTGAGAAGAGTATTAAACACCTAGATTAGCATCTACGGATATAAGCATAATGGTGAGGATAAAGCTTGTTGTAAACCGCAACCTGCAATGATGTAAAACTGTCTGTATAAGAAAAGGCGCAGATCTGACATACTTCTTTGAACCCTTAGAGAATCACAATTCCAAAGCAAGTGAGGAAGTTCAAAGGAGAGGGCATGCCACTGGATATGATAAAGGAGAAAAGAGATCTTTACGTCACATTTGAGGTTCTATTTGCCACCTCACTGACGGAAGAGCAGAAAACAAATATAAAAACAATTTTTTATTAGAATACAATACATGTTATCCATCCATTATATCCTCAATGTAACATGATTAGTTGGTTATAGTAAATGTAAACATTGATTACCTTTCCCATCCCCACTTTTTTATAGTTATGTTAACAGATAAGAACGGTTTAGTTATTTGTTCATTTTTTTAATAAAAGATTATATGAGTAAGCTTCACTGGTTTCTAATAAAATCGAGGTGCATCTGCTCAACTCGATGAAAAATAACCTTCATTTTAGTGCATCATAACTTACTGGAAACTTATATCAGAGAATTCCTGGCCTCATGTAGGAAAGGTTTAAGCCTTTGTGTGCACCTTTGAGGAACAGCAAAGCTACCCTCTACCAGTAGGTCAGTGTTTATATAGTCTTATGGTGCTTGTATTTAGATTTGTAGGCAGTACTTAATCGCTAAGACAAATTTCACTCATCCCAAATTTCGACTAATTAAAAAGAGATCTAATGCTAATGATCACTTGAATAGTTTAGAATGAAAATCATGTTATTACAATGGGTGTACAAACTTATTTACAAGATAGAATCTCTCAAGAAAGGAAAATAGTAAAATTAAGAAAACTAAATCAATCATAATAAATAAAGAATAATTAACATGATCAATTTCCCTATTACTATAAACACTACGGAAAATGGGAGGAAGGAAATCTCGACAAGAGGATGAATTGAATCCAAGCTCGAGGCATATATGCAGTATAATTATGCATTATTAATGAGTGATCCTTTAAAGACTTTCCGGAGTAAAACTCAATGGTGTCAATAAAGGCCAAGAAGTTAAAAGTATATAGTCAAGAAAAGAAAATTGTCCAGCTATAAGAATGCTAAAAGTGATAGTATTCATTGTTATCATGTGTTTCAAGGAAAGATTATAGTTTCTATCTTTAGGAAACCCCTCCTTTTGTGCTTCTGGTTTATAGTTTAAAGAAAATTGATACCGAGCTTGGCTATTAGAAGTTTACAACTCAAGAAATGTTCTCTGCAGAAAACCTTTAAAGACTGAATTAAAAGTTGAAATGAACAAGAGTAGATAAAGAAGAAAATGAAATTAATTGTACACTGAGCTGTAGTTTTTGTTGTTATGGTATACCAAGAACAGAATTATGCTATTGGACAATTGCATATTTTAAATAGTACATTATCAAATATAACTCTCCCACTTTTAAAAGCATTAACTACAATTTACAAAAATCCAGCAACGAATTCAAAAACGAATATGGAAATCGATTTTTCCAATTAAATCGATTTTAATATGGAATCGGCCCACGACTGCCCATGACGGCCCATGAGTCCATGACCATACCATATTTGATTGTTAAGACAGAATAAATAAACCTAACCTCTAGGGTCCATCCATTCCACCTCATTTTCATTTTTTTCGTGCTGTTCCTGAGTGTTGCAGGGAACGCCATTTCCTTCCCATCGCTGTAAGATCTCTCTCTCATTCTACTTTAGTCTGTCTTCTCCCTCTTTTCCATTTCTTGCACTCTTCATTTCTAATTGTTTCTCTATGGCTCACCTTGCATGCTCTGCTTATTGAACAATTTTTGCTACATATTGTGCAGAATAACGATTCGGAGCTGCAACTAGTGGCATCAACTTCTTGGTAATATAATTTTCAACTTCAGTTTTGATTGTTTTGTTTAATACCGTCAAACCTAGCATATAGTTTGGATTTGGTCATAGGATTATTATTATTGGGTTGGAATTTCGGTTTATGTTCTTTTGCGAATACCAAATACCAAATAGGGCTATTTATTATATTTATTCATAGGACCAAACACTAGCAACCCCGTCTTCAGATAGATAAATTTCAAAGTGTGTTTCACTGAGAAAGAAAGTAAATTTGTATAGTTACAATGAGGGTTTGATGGATGGTGAACTTTTTGAGAAGAATTCTGTTGGTACTTTGAACAACAAGAGTAGGGCTATAAAAGATATTTAGAAAGAGACCGGAACTGAGGCTATGTTTGCCTTCTCGCTGTGTTTCTCAACTCATTCATTTCTTAAGCATGAGATCCGACCTAGGGTTGTGAGATAATTGGGTGGGAAAGTGCAGAATGGTTAATATGTTATGAGGAACCATATATTGGCTCCTTAGAGGGGAAGTGTTAGGGTATGGTTGACAAAAGGACAGATTAGAGAATTTGTGAGAAATGAGTATGAGCATTTCCTTACATTTGCTTTTGAATAACTTTTGTATAACGGGCACATTAATTTTGGGGTTTCGCTGCCATTTACTTCTCAGTTGCCTGAGATGACGGAAGGGATTTTGCTTGTTATTGGTGTTGTCCTTGTTGGGTTTGCTGCTGAGAGGCAGCTATTGTCGTTTTAGAAGGTAGGAACCATCCTGGCAGAAGAGTTTATACTCAGAGGATGGGAAGCGAGGGTAAGTTTGCAGTCGTAGGTCGTGGTGGAATGTTATTACTGGAATTCATGCTTATCATGTAGCAGTACTGGCACGACAACTTTCTATTCCACTTTATAAAGTCATAATTAATTTCCCGTTATACAAGCGGAATGGGGAACCAGTTGATAAATAAATAGATTCAAAACCATCCATAATTTCCCTCGACTCCATAGCTTTGTCAAGCAACTTATTGATAAAGAAATAGATTCAAGTGTTGAATTTGTATTCAATAATTTGCTTGACAAAGTTATGAAGCTGCGGAAAATTATGGTTGGTTTTGAATCTATTACTTTATCAACTTCTCCCCACTCGACTTGTATAAAGGGCAATTAACTCTGACTTTATGAAGTGGAATAGAAAGTTGTCGTGCCAGAACCGCTAAGGTTAGAATGAATTCCAGTAATAACTCTCCCACCAGGATCTGCGACTGCAAACTTACCCTCGTTCCCTATCTTCTCAATATAAACTATCCTGCCAGGACGGTACCTACCTTCCAAAACCACAACCTTGTAACCAAACAAAAACATCTGCCTCGCAGCTGCCAACCCAACAAAGCCAGCATCAATAACAACCACAATCCCATTTGTCGCCTTAGGCAACTGAGAAGTAAACGAAGGCAAAACCCCAAAATTAATGTATCTCTTATACAAAACACTCAAAGAAGATGTAAGGAAATGTTCATACTCATAGCGGAAAGATTCTCTAATTTGTCCTTTTGTCAAACATACCCTAACACTTCCCCTCCAAGGAGCCAATATATGGTTCCTCATAACAATATAATTATTTTTCTCTTTCCCACCCAATTATCTCACATCCCCAGCTCGAATCTCATGCTCAAGCAGATAATTAATCAGAAAACTCAGCGAGAAGAAAATCATAGCCTCGGTTTTGGTCTTATTCTGAATATCTTTTTGGTCCTACTTTTCTTCTTCAAAGTACAATCCAAGTTCTTCTCAAAAATTTCATCATCCATCATAACTACACAAATTGCTTTCTTTCTCATCGAACCACGCTTTGACATAGATCTGTCTGAAGACAGAGTTGCCATTGTTTGCTCCTTTTAATAAATATCATAACCCTATATGGTATTTGAAAATAAACTAAACTGAAGTTCCAATCCAAAAATAATCCTATGACTGGATAGAAACTATGCTAGGTTTGACGGTATTAAACCAAAAAATTAAAGTTCAAAACTATATTACCATGAAGTGCCACTAGTCGCAATTCCGAATTGTTGTTCTGCACAGTATGTAGCAAAAAAATTCATTAAGCCGAGTATGCATGGTGAGACAGAGAAATGAAGAGTGCAAGAAATGTAAAAGAAGGAGGAGATAGTAAATCATGTTAGTTCCTAAATAAGTATAATGTTACTTTGTTATGTTAGTTCCTAAATCATCTTCACAAATATCTACATTGCACGATGTGACTGAATGCACGTACATAATAATTTTAGACTAACTGTGCATACAAACTAAATTATTAATATTTTGTATCAGTTGAAGTAAGCTTATGTTAGTTCCTAAATCATCTTCACAAATATCTACATATGCACACTCGGTTAACATTTTCATGATCAATCAACAATAGCAAAAGTATTAGGAAGCAAAGATATCAGCTCCACTATATTGATTGTGAGACATATTGATCTAAATCTACTGTTGAATTTGTACTTTTTCGATGGTTATAGTTCTTTGTCTTATAATAAAACTGATGATGTTTCCTTTCGCTTCTTTGGTGGAGGTCCAATGGAGGAGGAAGAGACAATTATGAAAGGTGATTACGTGATCGTTGAATTGAATGAAACCTTGGAAGATTTGTACACGGGAGATACCTTGTAGGTGAGGTCATATCTAGCTAGTATTCTGAATGCATTTCTTATTCATGAGATGCATTTTTCAACAATGAAATGTTACACTGGTGTGTGCTATATTATAGCATCTTTTAATTTGAGCAGCATTGTATTCCATCAATTCATATAAACTTGTGTCCATTAAACTGTAATTATCAGGTATGGTGGGAGAAAAATGTTTTAAAGCCGGCACCTGGGAAAAGACACTGTAACTGTAGGAAGGAGGTTTATCACCAACAAATAGGTCCCTGGGATGTTCAGACAGATGACAGAGCAGGTAAACACATCCATAAGATTTTTTTTTAAAATAGTTTTCTTGTTTGTCTATTTACTTCTTGATACCTGGGTTACTTTTCGTTTTGTATTAAAGTGACCTGAAATGATACACTTTCCCACATTATTTTGCCTATGTACTTCTCGATACCTTGGTTACTTTTCATTTTGTATTAAAGTGACCTGAAAATTTTTTCCATATCATCAAAAGCAAAACGAATCAAGGAGAAAAATCAAGAGATTTTACTCCATTTTCACAACCTCCCTAATTTTACCTATTTTCCCATTTTCCTTGGTGCTGTGTTGCAGCTTGCAAGTAAATGGTGTGTATATAATGTTCAAGGGAAGTTTGTCGAGAAGAGTTTTTAATTTGTACCATTTGTGGTACAGTTGAGTTACAAGTTTTTGTCCTTTCACAGGAAGTGCTATTTTATTTGGCATCTGCTTTGCATGGATATTATTATACAGACATTCTGCTGACTGAGCAGTTTCGTATCCTTACAGCTCCCCGTGAGGTTTTCTGAAGACAAGGGTACAACTTGCATGCCACTGTCACTACAACTGTGGTGAATATTTTGCATAGGTCGTTTGCTTATCAATAGCTTGCTTTGTACGCTAAAATTTTTTTTATTGACTAGCGTACCAAGTTGAATGAAGATCTTCGTGATTTTGCAAACCGTTAACTTATGTTATTGATATCCTACAATTTTATATGAATTGTAAAGTTTGTTTTTTAACCTTTATTTTCAGCTTGAAGCCCTTATTGGCTTTGAGAAGACTATGTAACACTTAGATGATCATCTGGTGGACATAAACGCAAAGGTGAGCATGAAAATCTGCATTCATGTATAACTGTTTGTATAACAAAATGTGCAGATTTGACATGCTTCTTTTAACCTTAGAGAATAAAAAGTTCAAAGCAAGTGAACAAGTTCAGAGGAGAATGCATGCCATTGCTTATGAGAAAAGAGAAAGGAGATATTTATGTCATGTCACATTCAAGATTCTATTTCTCACCTCACTGACTGAGGAGCATAAAACAAATATAAAAGCAATTCTTGATTATAGCACACGACATGTTAGTTATTCGCTCATTATGTTCTCAATGTAACATGATTGGTTATAGTAAATGTAAACATTGATTACCTTTCCAATCCCCATTTTTTGTCAGTTAAGTTAACAGATAGGACTGGATTAGTTATTTATTTATTCATTTTTTAAACAAAATGAATAAGCTTCACTAGTTTCTAATAAAATCAAGGTGCCCTTCAGTTTAGTGCATCATAAATATATCTGGAAACATATATCTTAGAATTCCTGGTCTCTTGTAGGAAAGGTTTAAGCCTAAGGTGTGCACCTTTGAAGAATCAGAAAATTATCCTCTGCGAGTAGGTTGCAGCATATACAATTTTTTGGTGCTTGCATTTCGATTTGTAGGCAGTACTTGATTCCTATGACAGATTTCACTTAGCTCAAAGTTTGACCAACTATAAGAGATCTAATTTCTATAAAAGCTACGGAAAAGGGAACAAGGGAAGTCTTGACGAGAGGACGACTGGAATCCAAATCAGAGGTGTATATACATTATACAGCATAATTATGTGTTATTCATGAGTGGTCTGTTGAGGTCCTCTGGAGTCAAATGACAGCACAATGGTGTCAATAAAGTTCAAGATGACGAAGTTGGTAGTATATTGTGAACAACAGAAAGTGACAGTATTCATTGCTATCATTATTTATGTACCGCACTGTTACATTGTTGATCCAAAGAGTGAAGTGATTGCAAGATAATAGTTTCTAACCTCAGGTTTAATAGATGCCTTAGATTTAGGATTAGGAAACCCTTTCTTTTGAAGTTTCAGCAAAAAATAAACAATACTGCGCATGGCATAAGCTACAGTTGTTGTTATGGCATACCAAGAACACAACCGCGTGGTCCTTGGCTTCGAACTCGGGTGGAGACATCCAATTTAACAATAACGGCATTGTCATTACAGACATATAAATTGGACATTATAATAAGGAAAAATAAATTTGTGTAATTATTTCTAATGAATAGAAACCAAACATAGACCTTATAAATAAATAATACAAATTGTTAGAAAGATTCAGTTACTTCAGAGCAAAGCTTAATAGTCCCCGTGAGTTTAGCTCAGTTGGTAAGGACAATGCATAATATATGCAAGGTCCGGAGTTCAAACTCCGACCACCACCAAAAACCAAAAAAAGCAAAGCTTAATATGTTGTTGAAATGGAAATAATTAAAATACCCCAACATTGGTCTATCATGCATAGTATATTGTCTAAGAAGCCGCTTGTTATCATTCTGTCAAAAAAAAAAATCATTCTGTCATCATGTTCAAGTATTTTTTTTTTTGTTTGGTTTAAGTTCTTGTGTCATGTTAAATCACATTAGCCAACTCTCAAATGATATGTAGATTGATGATGCAAATGAAAATTCCAAATGCACTGATATAAGAACAATTGCCTGCAATATAGTAATCATTATTTTAATTCGAACTTATAATAGTAAATGAAGAAATGTGTGCTCGATAACTCAAAAATTATCTTGTTTTTTTGGTTTTTTTAAGTCATATTTCAATTCTATCATTATATAAAGTTAATATTATTAATTTGTCAAAGAAAAAAGTAATATTTTGTCCTTGTAAGCTTAACTCAACTAGTAGAAACATTGCATAATATAAGTAGGGATCGAGGTTTGAATCCTGGACAACCAATTATTCACACATTAGAGGTAAATTTCTAGTCACAACACTATTTGATAAAAAAATATATATATTCTCAAACAATGTTAGATAATATTAAATATTCTCAATTTCACTTAATTTTTTTTAACCTAGTGTGCATCTGTAGAAACTAATATATTGAGTCAGCTGGAACTGTAATAGATGACAAAGCTCTCCTTGAAGAGACTTAGCATCGCTAAATTCTCATAGCAGATTCGAGCCGTAACCTTTGAGAATATATATTTTTTTTTTATCAAATAGTGTTGTGACTAGGAACTAAACCAAACATTTTTTTTTCGGTTTAAGTTAGTTCAATTTGCGGGTTTTTTATTGGGCTGTTTCGATTTTGAACACCTTATATTCAGATGCAAGAGATCTCTTATTGAAGTTTTTTTTTTATGCAATCTCTTATTGAAGTGTTATCATGTACTTTAAAAATATTTCAAACATCTTAACATTTGCTATATATGTTGGTCAGAATATTGACGTGGCATTTGTGATGTGAAAATACATCATGGAACGTTTCTAAATCCCATATGCACTCTACAACATACACGACCTGTGTTTTTGTTCCAGGTGATAGAAATGAATACCAATCTCTAATCCACGTATCAAATTTTGTAACAATGAATGATCAATCTTTGATGTGATAAAACTCACCACAAGCTTCCCTCACGGTTGATTACATCACGGTATTTGTCACTCTCATTCCCTTTTCAATTACATTCATTCATTGATTCACACTATGCTTTTGGCGTATTGCATTGCATTTTTTTGTGTGTATTCCTTTTTTAACTCTAAATATATTTTTCCTATGAACAATGTGGGTTACTGTGGTTGTCTATCTATCGACTACACTTCAAATTAAAGACGTATATGATGTCTAACACATATACCGACACATGATTATATTTGATCGTCGGTCGCTTTAATTAACTGAAATTATTATCTCCGTTGACGTGTCAGTGTGCATGTGTTCGTGCTTTATAGGTGGTGGTGGTTATTTGACATTCATTACTCTAATTTGATTAGTTTTAAATTTGCATATGAAGCGCATACACGCGAGAATGACACGTATGCATCAATAATAATTTTAAAAAATAAATAAAAGTCATTAATTGTGTCGTTGTCAAACACGCATCAGACACCAAACACGTCTTTATGTGAGGTATCATTGCTATATAGAGCTATATAAGTTTGGTTTGGTATTTGGTTTGTTACAAGCAATATATGATTGTTACTGTGATTTCAGATTTCAGGGATATTTATCCATTCATTCATGTGAGAATGGATTTGAAAACAAAAAGGAGAAGTGAGGTAGACAATGGTGATGAAGGAGAGGATTTAGTTCTAGCTACTTTAATTGCCAATGGAGATGATCTCAGTCCCCTTGTACGGCATGCCTTTGAAACGGGACGCCCCGAGGGGCTCCTTCGCCAGCTTAATTTTGTCGTTAAGAAAAAAGAAGCTGAAATTGAAGACATGTGCAAGACTCATTATGAAGAATTCATACTTGCAGTCGATGAACTTCGTGGTGTGTTGGTTGATGCCGAAGAGCTCAAGAGTGAACTCCAGAGTGATAATTTCAAGCTGCAGCAAGTTGGCACAACCCTTCTTGTCAAACTTGAAGAGCTTCTTGAATCCTATTCTGTCAAGAAGAATGTCACTGAAGCTATCAAGATGTCAATGAACTGTATTCAGGTGTTAGAGCTTTGTGTAAAGTGCAATAATCATATTTCTGAAGGACAGTTTTATCCTGCATTGAAAACCGTTGATTTGCTTGAGAAGAGTTATATGCAGAATATTCCTGCTAGAGCTCTTAAATTGGTGGTTGAGAAGAGAGTTCCTTCTATAAAAATGCATATTGAGAAGAAAGTATGTGGTCAGGTTAATGAATGGATGGTCCTTATACGAAGTTCTTGCAAAAAAATCGGGCAAACAGCAATCGGTCGCACTGCATCGGTTCGTCAAAGGGATGAAGAAATTTTAGAAAGGCAGAGGAAGGTTGAGGATCTAAATATTTCGGGTGCGGATGATCGAGTGTATAATTTAGATGTTGAAGAGGCTGACGACGATTCTGCAATGCAATTTGATCTCACGCCGCTTTACCGTGCTTGTCATATTCATAGTTGTATGGGGATCCTAGAGCAATTTCATGAATACTATTATAAGAATAGATTGTTACAATTGAATTCAGATTTGGAGATATCTTCTTCACAGCCTTTTGTTGAATCATATCAGACACTTTTAGCTCAAATTGCAGGGTATTTCATTGTGGAGGATAAGGTTTTAAGAACTGCTGGGGGATTACTTGTAGAGGATCAAGTTGAAACTATGTGGGAGACAGCTTTGTCTAAAATGACATCAATGTTGGATATGCAATTCTCACACATGAGTTCTGCCACGCATCTTCTCTTGATTAAGGATTATGTTACGCTTGTCGGTTCCACTCTTCGAAAATATGGATATGATATAAGTCCTTTACTCGATGTGCTCGATAGATGCCGCGACAGATACCACTTGCTTCTTTTGGCAGATTGTAGGCAACATATTGTTGATCTTGTTCAAAATGACTCATATGAGCAAATGGTGATAAAAAAGGATGTTGATTATGAGAATCATGTTCTGTCATTTAATCTTCAAACAACCGATATTATGCCTGCTTTTCCTTACATTATGCCGTTCTCCTCGATGGTACCTGACGCTTGTCGAATTGTGAGGTCTTTCATCAAAGGCTCTGTTGATTACTTGGCTCATGGTGTAAGAACAAGTTTCTTTGATATTGTGAGAAAGTATTTGGACAAGTTTCTGATTGAAGTGTTAAATGAAACATTACTAGATGCGATAAACGGTGGAAATATCAGTGTGTCTCAAGCCATGCAGATTGCTGCAAATATTTCTGTTCTTGAAAGAGCTTGTGATTTTTTCCTTAGACATGCAGCTCAATTATGCGGAAGTGGTGTCTCTGTTCGATCAATCGATAAGCCTCAAGCTTCATTAACGGCAAAAGTGTTGCTAAAGACTTCAACGGATGCAGCTTATATTACATTGCTGAGTTTAATCAACACGCAATTAGATGAGTTTATGAAACCACTTTCAGAGGTTAATTTTTGGACTTCAGAGGAGGCGAGGCCGGAAGAAAAGGACTACATGAATAATATGGTTGTTTACCTTGATTCTATTCTGTCTACAGCGCAACAAGTTTTACCTTTGGAAGCTATGTACAAAGTTGGAACTGGTGCACTTGAGCATGTTTCCAATATAATTGTGACTGCTTTTCTTAGTGATAATGTCAAAAGGTTTAACGCGAATGCAGTTATGTATATCAACAACGATATTATGCTGTTGGATGAGTATGCAGAGCAGAAGTTTTATTCTTCTGGATTAGGTGATATCTACAAGGAAGGTAATTTCAAGAGTTGTTTGATAG
The DNA here is from genome assembly GCA_946800305.1 of Medicago arabica. NCBI lineage: Eukaryota > Viridiplantae > Streptophyta > Magnoliopsida > Fabales > Fabaceae > Medicago > Medicago arabica. The sequence goes on along the minus strand of OX326965.1, from coordinate 52,365,328 downwards.
AAGCAAAACAATTGCTCAATCTTTTGTCTAGTAGTCAGCCTGAGAATTTCATGAATCCTGTCATAAGGGAGAAAAACTACTATGCACTTGATTATAAGAAAGTTGCTACCATTTGTGATAAATTCAAGGATGCTGCTGATGGCATCTTTGCAGGCCTATCAAATAAAAATACAAAGCAAAGTGCTAAGAAGAAATCAATGGACATGCTCAAAAAGAGACTTAAGGATTTCAATTGATGATTAATTAGGAAAAGGTGTTATTTCATTTAAAGAAATGTCTAGTTGTATTAATTGTTTCTTTTATTATGGATGTTTAACTTTGGAATGGATAGTGTTTCTATGTTGCCTTCACTTATTTTTCAGAAATAAAGGATCTGTATTTGTCTAGTTTCAATGATTTGCTTGATGCTGCTATATATAAATTTAACTATTGTAATGTAGATGATGGTTATGGGGTGGATTAACTTAGACACCCCCAAAAATACTGTATTAGAATCTTAAAATGTAATTGGCAGTTGAAATGGTGAAAGGAATGACCTTTGGTTATTATTTACGAAAACAATTGATAAACTAGCTACCATAAATTAGAATCTTAAATTTGAGAAGTTAGATTGTTTTTTTCATAGATATATCATTCATCATCGACAAATTAATCAAGGGAAATGTTATTTGAACAACTTATGAGACAACTAAAGATATACAAGGCAGTGTAATTTTTTAATCATTTTTTTATTGTTTTGGTTTGTGTCAATACCAACACTGTCTTGTATATCTTTAGTTGTCCAATAAGTTTTTTCAAAATGATTGTTCAAATTGTCCAAATAGATTACTTATATCTAAATACAAATGACCTAGTTAGATTATATCAAATCATGGGGTCACTTGGTAAATTAGTTTTTTCAACTTCCCTAATTATAATATAAGGAACCCCTTCTCAACGAGGTAAAGTTTTGGATTATTTGTATTTTTGGTCTCTAACATTTAGCCAGATTTTAATTTAACTTCTTAATTTATTTATTTTCAGATGTTTTCCCTACAATTTATGATTCTCATTATGTCAATCTTTATCTCATTTTCTCATCCAATTTAAATGATGTGGCATGTCACATCATATTTTATTGTCATATGACATGAGTTATAACATCATCGTCCAATGGATGATTGTATTGTGAAAGAAAAAAGACAAAATTAAACATAATTATAGAGATTAAAAGAAAACATATATAAATTTCAAGAACCAAAATTATAAATTATTCAAGAAAGAACATTAATTTCAGTTTCCAACTTCAATTGCCAAAAATAATAGTTTTTTTTTGGTATGTCTTTCTTTTTTCTTCTCTTTTATCTATATAAAAAATATATTTAAGTGATTTTCTTTATCTTAATTGTCAATACTACTCACGATAGTAATATGAAGTTTTTTTCACTTACTTGTATATCATGTAAAGAGAATTGACATCTATTTTGATAAAAGAGAACACTTAGCAACATCCATTGCATCAAAAAATAAAGGCTTAAATGTACTTTTCACCCCCTATGTTTCAAAAAGTTATGATTTTGGCCCCTTTTAAAAAAAATGGATATTTTGACCCCCTAACTTTTGGCCCTCTTTTGATTTGCTGATTTTGATGGAGATTATGACAATTTCACAGTCTCTGATGGTGTAAAATGGTATGGGGATAGAAGGATGCTGATAAATGGAGTCCAAACTGGCATAGTATAACTTTTGACCCCCCTAAAGAAGGATCCACTTATCAGTTTGGACTCCACTTATCATGTCAATTTGGACACCATGCAAGTTTGGACTCCACTTATCAGCATCCTTCTATCCCCATGCCAGTTTACGCCATCAGAGACTGAGAAATTCGCATAAAATCAGCTAATCAAAAGAGGGCCAAAAGTTAGGGGGTCAAAATATCCATTTTTTTAAAGGGGGCCAAAATCGCAACTTTTTGAAACATAGGGGATGAAAAATGCATTTAAGCCAAAAATAAATTTTGAATAAGTTCATGAACTTCAACATCATTAGTAATTTAGTATGTACTCCTCCCACCTTCTATGATGGATTTGAGTATACCTAACCATCTCCTAGCACTAAATGGACAAAAAATACACCCAAGCTTCAGTACAAAATTGGTCCACCTTAACTTTATACAAAAAATGTTGGTGATTTCCAAAACAAAAGAATCACTTTAGAACCAAAAGTTGTAACTTTTTACCAAGAGTTGTAACTCTTCGTGAGAGTCTTTCATATACATTGGAACATTTGGTAAATAGGTGCTTAATGAACCTTTGCATTGATTCAAGTGTATATGATTATAACATTTGGCAAAGAGATGCTTAATGAACCTTGGTATTGATTCAAGTGTGTATGATAATAACCTTTGCAAAAGGGTACTTAATGAACCATAAGATTGATTCAAGTTAAAGAGGTGTTTTCTCTCATGTGAATGGTTATATAATGCACTATAAATATTTGGCATTTGGGCATTAATTGGATACACAATTTTGGACAAAATTGGGTTTCATTAACAACATAATTCTCCCTCATTCTCTTACTCTAAATCATCCATCAATTCTCTAATGCATGAGTGAATTGTTGGAACCATAAATCTGTAAAATACTATTAGGAGATACGTTTGGTGTGGTTGTACAATACACGTCAAGGAACTCATAGTATCCTGAAAGGAATTCGCCGGTAACTCCTATTGCATCCAATATATAGTTATTGGTGGGGGTGAATCGAACCTAAAGGTTAGTGTGGCAACCCCATGCGCTTTGAGTTTTACATGCATAATCATTAAACATTTCAGGTTTCAAGTGCAACAGCCTCTTCCCAACAAACAAGATATCTAACAGTCTTTAGGTTCGATTACTATGGCTGCTTCATTGAAAGAAATGACTTCTGACTTTGTTAAGTTGGAAAAGTTTGATGGGGGAAATTTCATCCGCTGGCAGAAGAAGAAGAAGTTTCTTCTTACAACATTGAAAGTGGCATACGTTCTGAACATGGCAAGGCCTGAGGAGAAGGATGATGACAAGAGACAGACAGAAATGGGACAACGACGACTACATTTGCATGGGTCACATCCTCAACGGTATGTCAGACTCCTTTTTCGATATTTATCAAAGCAGTATTTCCGCAAAAGAACTATGGGACAAATTAGAGACAAGGTACATGCAAGAAGACGCCACAAGTAAGAAATTTCTAGTTACCCAATTCAATAATTATAAAATGGTTGATAATGTATCTATTATGGAACAATTAAATGAAATTGAACGTATTCTCAATAATTACAAACAATATAAGATGCACATGGATGAGTCCATTATTGTATATTCCATAATAGACAAACTCCCTCCTTCTTGGAAAGATTTTAAAAGAAATATGAAGCACAAGAAAGATGATTATCTCTTGAGCAATTGGGTAATCACCTTCGGTTGGAAGAAGAGTACCGAAAACAAGAAGATACTAAAGACCAATACACTCATGAGAAGGCATATGTTGTGGAAGATGGAAAGTCTAGTAAGCCCAATGATAAAATGGATATAGACGAAGATAAGGTTCATGACAACAATGGAAATGGACCAGACAAAAAGAGAAAAAGAATGTGTTTCTATTGTGGCAAACCGGGACATTTCAAGCGTGAATGTAGGTTCTTGAAGAAGAACAAAGAGAAGAACTCTAGTGCACAAAAGGATCATTTTGTTGCATAGTAGTAACTTCTAGAAAATTACTCACTATTAAAAATGTGTATTATGTACCCGATGGTTTGAAATTTGTAATTTAAGTGTGTGTTGTTTGTAATTAGTTATAATGGTGTATTTGGTATGTATAATCTATTGCGTGTAATATTTGATGTGCATTATTTATTGAGCCTAGTATTTTACAATGTAATATTGTGATATGTATTTATAATATCAAGTTTGAGTGATTGTTAAATATGGTACCTAATTTTCATGAATTAATCATTATATGCTAAATAGAGGGTTGGTTTAGTGGCATGCATATTTTCCATTTCTGCATCACTATGGATTTAAGAATTTTTTGAAAAACCATAATTTCATTAAACTTTAAAATTAATTTTCTTTAATAACTATATATGCATATAATGCTTAAAAATTTGACTTAAATGTACTATGCATCATTTTTATTGTAGTTATCATTGCAAATTTGTATCTTGACAATATACATTGTTTGATCATCGATAAACATGCTTATAAAATTGTTTGTGATGATATATTAAATCAAATTTTGGAAAATTATTATGTTATGATCAGGCACAGAATGTTTAAAGACACAAGTTCTATAATATTTGACATGATTTATCCGAACACCCAAAATTAAGGATGAATTAGTGTAAGATTTAATAATAAATTTTATTTTTATGCAAGTGTGTATATGTTATGTGAAATTATAAATATTGTCTCGAGAATGAAATTAATTATGGGTTTTTAGATTTAATTTGGTCATGTGTTTATAATTAACACGTTTGGTTTATATATTAATTATATGTTGGTTATGAGAACTTTAATTTATAATGATGAATGTTGATTGATTTAAAAATATCAATATCATATATGTTGTTGTTAATACATGTTTGTTGTATTTATAATGTTTGGTTGTAATAAAGTGGAACTTTAAATCGTAAAACTTGTTATTAAATGTCTTAATAACAAAAGTGAAATGATTTAAAATGTATGTTAACGACTAAAAGTCATGAATTTGTTATAGTTGGTTAAACTATTAAGAATACATATAAGACATAGCTATGCGAGTGATTGAATATTCAAAGTTATAAAGTTACAAGAAAATCTTGCAATTATTTGACGAAATGATTGACAAGGATATTATGTTAAAGGACATAGAAGACATCGTTAGGGATGTGATACAAGCCCATATCTAATCGATTACCAATAGTGGAAATTCAACCCACACTTGAGTAGCATCAAGTCTTGGATTCAATGGTGAAAGTACACTATTAGAGTAATTGTAGTACTTGACAATAGATACATCCCAAGGAAAAAAGTACTAGGACCATAAGAAGAAAAAGGGTAGGATGAGGTTTTCCTCTTAACGGACATATAGCATATATTTGCCGGAATGCATACTTATGAGGCATTCCCGATATAGTCTACCTATGTGAGAATGAAGTTTGGCCGCTTCACGGAGTTCAAGGGCTTGACTCTTAAATTCTCATGAAAAGAGATATGTGACACAAGGCCTTCTTCATGTGTTATTTTACAAGTCTCTTTATCAACAGTACTGAGATTCTAAGTGTAAGTTATGCACACTTGTTCTAATGAATAGTTGGCTCAAAGCTTGCCTACCATACTATTTGGGAATGAGCGAAAACTTAACTTTCTAAGTAATGGTTCAAATCGTGAGATACCATTATCTGAAAGCATGGAATTTCCAGATTTATGAGATTTAGTATTTTGAAAATGGTGGGGGATTGTTGGTGATTTCCAAAATAATGGAATCACTTTAGAACCAAAAGTTGTAACTCTTCACCAAGAGTTGTAACTCTTCATGAGAGTCTTTCATATACATTGGAACATTTGACAAATAGGTGCTTAATGAACCTTTGCATTGATTCAAGTGTATATGATTATAACCTTTGGCAAAGAGGTGCTTAATGAACTTTGGTATTGATTCAAGTGTGTATGATAATAATCTTTGGCAAAAGGGTACTTAATGAACCATAACATTGATTCAAGTCAAAGGGGTGCTTTCTCTCATGTGAATGGTCATATAATGCACTATAAATATTTGGCATTTGGGCATTAATTAGATACACAATTTTGGACACAGAATTGGGTTCCATTAACAACATAATTCTCCCTCATTCTCTTACTCTAAATCACTCATCAATTCTTTAATGCATGAGTGAATTGCTGGAACCATAAATCTGTAAAATATTATAGGAGATACGCTTGGTGTGGTTGTGCAATACACGTCAAGGAACTCATAGTATCCTGAAAGGAATTCGCCGGTAACTCATATTGCATCCAATATATAGTTATTGGTGGGGGGTGAATCGAACTTGAAGGTTAGTGTGGCAACCTCATGCGCTTTGAGTTTTACATGAATAATCATTAAACATTTCAGATTTCAAGTGCAGCAGCTTCTTCCCAACAAATAAGATATCTAGCAAAAAAATACAACTTAAACATATTTAAACAAAGTGCAGAAATTAACCACATCTACCAACATACATCAAAATGACTATTAGAGATAAACAATTCGGAAATTGTTCTTCTCCCATGATCACTTAGCAATTTGATCAAAATTAATGTTCCAAATAAAAAATAAAAAAAACTCAGTTACAATCTCATGTGTCAGGATTTTACGAGATCATACTGTTTTGCATTATTGTCTTCCTCTCTTACATATGAATATGCTATGTTAGCAAATTTAATCTCAATTGGTCGTGCCTAAAATTCAAATCTCGTACCTATTTTTGAAGAAAATATTATATTACCTTACTTTTATGAGGAGTACTAACATTAAGATTAAAAAAACAAGTCAAGATAACTTTTTTTTTAGCAAACTCAAGATAACTTTTATATAGATAAAAGAGAAGAAAAAAGATATATGGTTCAAAGATTCATTATTTTATAGTTATGAAAAGTAAATTTAGAGTATATCATCATCAATCATGTTGTTAATTCAATTTTCTAAAAATCATTGTATAATGTCCGTATTTTAAAAAATAAAAGTGAGCTCTCCCCTCCTAAACCCTCAATCCAAACACACCCTAACTAAAACAATGAGAAACTAAAATGGACAAAAATTTATTAAAAAAAAATGAAAACAAAAAAACAAGAAATCTAGAAACTAAAACCAAAACTCGTTCAAATGTTAAGGATCAGAAGCACGAATAACCATAGAATTTTTAAGTGAATGTGGTAATTGTTCAGATAAATGACTAAACATAGTTTTGAATAAATATGATGTAAAGTTAATTTGATTAAAATCAATTTTAAAGTTAAGTTCTTTACATTTGAACTATTTTTTAGTACTCTGGTCAGACCAAGATTTGATAAAATCGCTTTTAATTCAAAGCAACTCAAACATTGCTGGAATGAGTTATGTCGCACTATATACACATTATATTCGAGTACCAATACCAAATAAAGTTGCTCTCAAAAGTGAAATACATGATATTCAACAAAGTGAGAACATGTCAGTAACAATCTAGAATACAGCTTGTTGCAGTTCAACCATTCATCCTTCTGCTGGTTCATCGACCTCAAAAACCTTCCTCAGATTCTCTTCATCATGTTCAAAAAGTTTCCTTGCTTGTTTCAGCTCTTCATTCATCGACAACAGTTCTGTACAACGGTTAAGCTTTGGCATATCCTGCAGTACACAAGAAGCTTTGAGTCTTGGTCAAAATATCAAGATTGATCATGGTCGGAGCAAGTCTTGTCATTTTTAAATACTACCTCCTGAATTCGGCCTTTTAATAGGAGTAGATAAGTTTTTAACAAAAAAATTATATATGCAAGCTTCAATATTTTCTAACAATATCAAAGTGCATGCTCAACTCGATGAAAAATAACCTTCATTTTAGAGCATGTGCATCATTATAAGTATGTAAGTTATATCTCAGAATTCCTGGTCAAGTGTATGAAAGGTTTAAGCCGAAGTGTTTTTGAGCCTTTGAGGAACCAGAACACTAACCTCTGCAAGGAGGCTGCAACATATATAATCTTAGTATCTTATGGTGCATTTAGCTTCATTGGTAACACTCACTCATCCTCAAGACAAAGTTCACTCAACCCAAAGTTTGATCAATGATAAGAGATCTAATGCTAATCTGATAAATTGTCCTAGAACTATAAAGCCAATGGAAGAAGGGAGGGAAGTCTCAACAAAAATGTACAATCAGAATCAGGGATATATGTACGGCATAATTATGCATGAGTGGTCCAAAGGACAGCGCCATGGTCAATCAAATTTACGATGAGAAAGTTGGCAGCATATAGTCAACAACAGAACTGTGTCCAGCTCTTAGAGTGCTAACAGTGCCCAAATTCATTGTTAATGAATAATGTACCATACAATTACCCTGTTGATCCAAAGAGTTAGGTGATTTAAGGCAAGATCCTAACCTCAGATTTGACAGATACATTAGATAACCGATTATTGAACCAATACAGGTTATTTAGGATTCGGAACGAATTTACAGGTTTGAAGTTTAAGAAGCATTAATACCGACTTTGGCTTATAGAAGCTTGTGAAAATCCTATTTGAGAAAGAGTTCTCCGCTGAAGACCTTTAAAGACTCGTATAAAAATTGAATTGGAGACTAATACCGGTAACGAACAACTTCCCAACTGTTGACTTTAAACCATCATTGCAGGCCACCGTGACATGGCATGCTTATTGCCTATAATAAGCAATTGAAGACCATATATTCATAAAGGCAGACCAGAGGTGATGTTTCTAGCTAATAGAAGTGTTCGACTTATAAATAAGTACTTACAAAAAGATGTTCAATAAGTACAGTGTTCTTAGTGTACATCAGTGTTCTTAGTGTACATCAGTGTTCATTAGAATTTCAGTTCGTTTTTCTTAGTATTCTTTTATTAGTTAAGTTATTCGTTTATTCAGTTCTGCATTTCTCTTTTAATACATGTTGGGCAGTGATTAAATTCTTCTAAATCACATGGTTCACTTGAGAATAATAACAACAGCATGTATGTAGCATTCCATTTCCAGCAGTATTTGAAGATAAATATAGATAATTGTTCCCCAAGATCTATATTTGCAACTTTTATTAACAAAAAAGTACCTTGTGAATCAAATAGAGAAAATCCTCAACTGATAGCTTCCCCCTCTGTGATCCAATATCTTGTGCTTTATGTACCTTGACACCAACAAAAAAATCATGTAAGGACAAAGGCCAACCACTCCATGGCACTCAGACTAAGTTGAACAATTAAATACAATTGAATGATACTTACCAGTTCTGTAATATATTCTACAACGATGTCATCCATAAGTGCCACACTTTCAGGAAGTGGCTAATTCAAGTGGAAAACAAGAATAAAGTTCAAATTAATTTCATAAACTATAGAATAGAAATTCTGCACGCATAATAGGAAAGATTAAAAAGATAGAATGAGAATTACATTAGGATCATCTCCAAAGCCATACATCATGTGCTGCACTATAGCAACCAACAAATAAGATTAGGAAAACAGATAAAAATAACTACACTAAAACTTAAAACTTAGGAACAATTTTTTTTACATTCTCTTTGGAAAACTCCTCTTCTGCGCTTGGATGAAGTGTCTGGTGGTTGTGAGGAAGCTGCTCTTTGTTTTGATGAGGTTCCGGCAGCAGAATTGCTCATTGTTGTTGGTTAATGCTTCCACTGTCATTTTAGTAACTGTAGTTAGAGGAAAGAGGAAACTGAAAAAATATAAAACTTGAATTTCTGATACATCATGTGCAGGTTCTGCTCTGCTTACTGTGCACACATAATGCTATGGAATAAAAACTGAGATGACGATCAGTGGCGGAGCCAGACAAAAAAGTTTGGGGTGGCCGCCATCCCACCATTAAAATAAACTAAAATATAATATATAACAGGTTTAGCAGGTTATCTTAACTGACATACTGTTTATGGTAATCAACAGGTTTAACAACTGATTTCAACATAGCATGTAGTACTGTAAAGTTGTGCATGCATTATAGATCACATAAGCTTTGAATTTGGAGCAGTTTAAGATGTAAAGAGTTTAGTCCTACATCAATAATACTATACTTCACATATAATACTATACTTCGCATTATACTTCACAAAGACTTAACAAGTAATTTCATTAGAAAGTGAAACCACCACTAGGCTATGATTAAAACTATGATTAACAAAAAAATCTCTGTAAAGACTAAAGAGAGTAAAGGGTATGCAATTATGAATTTATCAATTAACAAAGGACAGTAACTAAGGTTACGACCAAAGGGGCAAAGAACAACATTCAACAGATTTAACAATTAACAACAATTAGGGTTGGCAATCAATTAAAGAACTCATGGAAATCAACTAAAGAACATGTAATCATCAAATCAGAATTACATTCAATTTCACATTACCTTACAAGTTACAACAATTAGGGTTTGTGGAGGGAGATGGAGGTAGCTCTCTAAACTGAAGAAGGAGAAGAGTGATCGCGGCGGTGATGGATGGAGAAGGAGGAGAGTGGTCGCGGCGGCTCACCGGCGGTGGTCTGGTGAATCGATTTGCTTTGGTGGGAGAAAGAAGGGATCGCGTTTTCTCAGATGAAAGAGAAACGGGAAGAGGATATGAGACTGAATAGGAAATATTGTTATTATTGAAGGGTATTTTTGTAATTTCCGATATATAAATCTTTTATTTTGGATAAGGGGTGACTGGCTCCCTTGCCACCCCAGTTCCGCCGGTGATGACAGTTAAGCTTATCGACTATAGTCATCAAAATGAATACAAATATAACGGTTGTAGCACCGACAATCCTGATTGAAGACTGTTAGGTTGGGTTCTGGTGTCTGAAAACTACAAATATGCATTCAGTTAATCCATTTTTTTATCACTAGCGTTGATGTGTAGGTGTCAAGATGGTATCTGTGTACGTGTATGCGTCAGTATTTCATACGATACAACTATACTCATTTATTTACAATTCAGGTATTAACCTTATTGAGGCATTTTGACAAACACCTTCCGAACAAGCATGTTAAACAAGAAAACAAACCAAAGGGGTTGTTAATCTGCACCCCATTAGTTTCACAGAATTGTAACAACTAAAATACGCATTACACAGCAAAATTTGCATGTTTGGAGTAATTGAATCGAACCAATGAAAGAAAAAGCAGTGTGGGTTGGATCCTCTTACCTCGAAGAAACGGTGACGATGGTTAATTCTCCTCTTTCTTTCTACCATAGATGATGTATGCGATGATGTGGTTTCTTTGTTTTTTTTTTTTGCTTAAATGCAATTTTGATCCCTCTATTTTTAAAATTATTAACTTTTGATACCCCTAATTCTAAAACAGGTTTTTTGATCCCCAAGTTAAAAAGTCAAAGCAATTTTATGGTCCCCTCCCATTTAAGTGATATAGCACTTATGAATTTGGAAGCAAATATGATGATTTGAGTGATGAATTGAATTTTCATCTCATCTCATTCAAATCATCCATATTCAGTTGCTCATGTTTTACGCGTCGTTGACCTCGTTCAACGTTGTTTCCATCATCTTCCTGGTTCCGGTTCTTTTCCTTCTTTCCTTCCTCGTTCAACATGGTAATGAAGTTAAAGATGGCGAAGGATGTTGTTGATTATGAAGAAGATGATTCAATTATGTTCTTAATTGTTTTAAATATTAATTAATCAAATTAATTGAAATTTTATTTATTGTTGCAATTAATGAATGAGATGAAAATTAAAAAAATGACATGGAAAATATTTTGTCCAACTCACTACTACCACATCAGCGCCACATCACTTAAATGGAAAGGGGACCATAAAATTGCTTTGACTTTTTAACTTGGGGGATCAAAAAACATGTTTTGGAAATAGGGGTATCAAAAGTTAATAATTTTCAAAATAGAGAGATCAAAATTGCATTTAAGCCTTTTTTTTTTAAGAAAGAAAAGCTTATTAAATAGTGTAGTACCATGCTTTTATAAATGGGTTTGTCTGACATGTGCAATATTACACATGTTAAAACAACTAAAATTAGCAAGTTTTTATTGAAAACGACAATTATTTATTAAAAATTTATATATCTTTTACTCCTTAATCTTATTAGGTTTGCAAACACTTAACCCTAGAAATTTCCCACTAAATCTGATGCATTAATCGCTTACTCATTAATGTTATTAGGTTTGCAAACACTTAACCCTAAAAATTTCCCTCTATTTCTAATGCATTAAATTACTAGTGAGAGCAACCCTAAATTTTTCCCTCCCATCCTATTTGAAATTTGAATTTCGGTGAAACTTTGTGGAGTTTGTATGCTTTATGGTTTCTATGCAGAGTTATTTTCAAATTTCCATGTTTGGTATACGTAAAACATTTAATTGTGGCTTTATGGTTTTTAATCATATTTTGTTTGGCTTTCCTTATTTTTAGGCTTACTAATTAATTCTGAGCTCTTACTTAGTTTTGTTGCTTACCGTGTTAGTATATTAGACATTTAGGTTTCTTTGCATTTTCAATTTCAAATTTTGCAAGCTTAAAATCCTAACCTCGATTAATAACGTCCCTTAGTGTACTATATGGACAACATGAAACTGATCTATTTCCCACACATGTTCACATACTAAACCAGCATCCATCATAACTTTTTTTATTCTAGCTCTTCTTCCCATGTCAACTTTAGGAATCACAATGCTCTCTTCCCTTGGTACAACAACGCAGTATTCATCCAACTCTTCAACGCCATCACCATAGCTGCATGTTCTCCGCCAGAATCCTTCATCAACCTTCATCAACAATGAAATTTACGACATGTTTTGGATCGATTCAATGCTCACCGAGGATTTCTTATTTTTTCCGCAAAAGATGAACACCTCTCTTTGTTGTCCAAGTCCAAGCTCTCTGGTGGTGTTCTATTTTTTTCTGATATGAATTTGATGTCCAACTCTTCTAAATCATTTATGTTTCCCTTCGAAAAAGGAAAAAAAAAAAAAACTCTTCTACTTCAGAAACGAGAAAGAATGCAGAACAAAACGACAATTTTGAAGGAAAAAATTTATGTCTAATTCTCCAAAACAGGAACACCTCTCTTCTATATTTTTTTCTTAGATTCGGTTGGTCTTTCTTCCATAAAAACAAAAATAAATTGCTTCTTCTTTGTTTAAAGGAAAATGTGTATTGAAAGCATATACACAGTGGAAGAAGAGAACATGGTGTTAAAAGGAAAGTAGTTGTTGCATGTGCAAGGAAGGTGTTCGTTTTAGATCATCTAGGTTGATTGGAATCGGGTTTGGTTCTCCTTTTCTAAAATAAATGTGTAACATGTAATTAACAATTTTAATTACATAGGATGCACGGTTATTGCTTTCATTTATGTCCTTATAGAGGTTGAATGGAATCCGGTTTGGTTCTACTAGCCGGAAAGGATTCATTACAAGGTATTTGGTGTTAGAGGAAAATTGTTGTTTTTAGTTTTTTAATGTGGGTTCATCTCACTAATATTGATTCCCAAAGGTTTTTGCTTACATACTCCCTTTGGCATACCTTTTTTGCAACCAATTTTAGAGGTTCATTGTCCATTTGTGTATTGAATCTCTTTTATATGTGTTGCTGACAAGGTTTGAGTAAATTATATTATGTTATTCTATGTTAAGTGCTACAAACTTAAACGTTAGTGTTGCATTTGTTTTTATTGAAAACGACAATTATTTATTAAAAATTTATATATTTAATATAAAATGTACAAGTTTCTATGCAAAGCTACTATTTTAAATAAATAAAGGGTTAATCCTCGTGTGTTTAGTTCAGTTGGTAGAGATATTGCATATTATATATTTGACCAGAGTTTGAACCCCAGACACTCCACTTCTTCTTCTTCACAATTAAATTGTATAAGCTCTGACAACTATGCTACTTGACAAAAAAAATGTTATTCTCTCCAAAAAAAATGGTTAGGTTAACAAATGTCATAAAAGCACTCGTTAAATGAACTACAACTAGTAAATTTATATTGAATTCAACAATTTGTAACTTTTACTTTTAAAAAGTTAAATTTATCACTTTTTACTCTTTTCTGATACAATATTTTTAAGTTTGTCATCATAATCAATGTCCTAAGGACATTCTTTAGCATATTATCTCATACGTTTTATTTGAATTCTAAAATTTGGAATATCTTTGGAAGTTTTTTATAAGGTGTTTATGTCGTTTGGATTTTATAATCCAAACTACATAGAGCACGTGAGAAATCAAATTAAATGGAAAAAAGAAGGATATTATAGATTTTCGTTAAAAAAAAAGCGTATGTGGGTTGACTCGTACTGGCCCAACCTACCCGGGCAGCTATTGCTTCTCGTGTATCCTCCAAAAAAATTATAAATTTCTCATTTGATTTATATAATTCGAATTTTGTCAAAAGCTATAATTTAAATTATAATTTATATGAAAGTCTTTGTTGACCATTATACCATCCACAAAAATAAATTGTTCATCATCCTAGTGTCTATGTGGTTTATTCGACCGTTTATTTAGTCTAGTTGTTCCTTCAAGTCAAACGGTGTGACATCAACGTGAACCTTAAACTGATCAGGTTTCCTTCCGTTGTAGTAAACTGTAGTTAGCATGGTGTTTACATCTACTAGATAATCGTCCATGATTTTGTGGTATGATTTGCAAATGAACCAAACACACTAATTTATATAAGTTTATGTGTATCGTCGATCATATAAATTGTTAGTATAATCTGAAGCACATAAAAATCTTGTACTTGACTGGTTATGATTATATGATATGAATTGTATCAAACCCTCCAAGACACGAGTTTTTACACAGACTTATAACATTTCGGATTACGTAATCCATGAATATTTTCGAATAATTTCAAATTATATACTCCCTTCGGTCCTATTAATAAGAAACATTTTACTTTTTTGATTCATTGCATAAATGATGTATTTGGTCTATATTATATATCAAGTACATTAATTACTCAATGAATCTAAAATGTCAATTTTTTTTTATATATAAGACCGGAGGGAGTAATTCGAACCCGTCCAAAATCTAGGTGGTATCTTGATCAGCAAGTCTGACTGGTTAGAGGCATGTTCAATATGTTTTTAACTGAATTTATATTGTTGATTGTGTGTTTAAACCCTCTCTTGACTCTCTTTACGGTCCATGTTTTCATTTTGTTTATAACTACTCACTCATTCTTCACAAATAAAATATCATTTCGTCAATATGCTTATAAATACTCACTCATTCTTCACAAATAAAATAATATTTCGTCAATAGGGCTAAAAGACGAGCGCAAAAAAAAGAGCTAAACCACTTGAAATAAAATAAAGAAATACTAACGAATATCACGACTAAATAAAATATTATTTCATCGTACCCTTCATCCACGAAAATTCAAATCTTCACACTCTTAATTCGTGGTCTTTGTAAGGTTGACTTAAAATATCAGTTGGCATGCATATTAAGTTTTGACCGTTTTCACGGTTGTGGAACCTAACTTTATTAATTAGTATGATTATGAAATACTACCTGCACTTTAATGTGTTGCTTTTCATTGTGTAGGTACTCCTTCAGACCGGAAAAAGTTATTGTACTCCCCTCTGATCTTTAGAGAAAATTCATTTTTCTAGAGTAATTCAATAAATGATATATGTACAAAGACTATATAAATTATTTATCAATTGAATCTAAATTTTTTACTATATCTTATGTTATAAAGATCAAAGTAGCTTGTACACTATATAGTCATTATTATAAACAAAAATTAACATTTTAAATTTATTCGTTAAGTTATGTATGTGGACTATAATAAAGATTATATATATAATTAATCGAATGAATACATAATTAATTAAATGAATCTAAAATATTGATTTTTTCTTATGATAATGATGAGAGGGTGTAGGTAATTCAAGTTCAGCATTGACGCACTCATACAATATTTTTTACTATGACTCTTCTAGCATTTCACTCCCAATAAAAACACAACTCAATATTAAATTAGGGGATTAAATTTAAAAGTATAATTCGATAAAAAAGAAATGGATTCCCGACCAAAAACAATCTCAATAGCATAATATATACAAAAAAAATTAAGATTTTTTTCTATAAGAAGGTAAAATGGAATTTATTAAAATCACAATCAGTCTTGACCAGCACAGAAAATAATAGGCTAAGAATCCTAAAGTAGCAACATACAAAAAATGAATGGGGAGCACCCAATTGTAAGCCCATACACCCATGCATCAAAGACAAAATCTAAAAAACCTACGTGAAACGCCACCTAACAAATGGATATCTCTCGAATCAATAAAAGGAAACACAAAAAAACAAACTAACATCAAAATGAAAGACAAACCTCCGCACAACATCATAAATAAAAGTTGTACCAAATCCCTCAAACATCATCACAAGCTGCCACAAAAACAACTTCAACCATTACATTTCGCTGCTCGCACACAATCCTCAAACAGTAACATAAAAAACAAGCACAACAACCAACAACCTTTGAAAAACAATCGGCAATAAAACCCCAAACAACATCATTTGCTCTCCCAAGCATCTTCATCCAAAAACACACATTCCAGATAACAGCAAAAACCGACCAAAAAACCCGATAACATCATACAACAAGAAAATTGCTCCTCAAACTTTACACTCACAAAACGCCCTATGGCCAAAACGACACACATGCCCAATATACTCTAACACCTCCACGAAAGCATACCTACATGTATATGAAAACCCTTATAACAACACATTCCACACCTGAATCCAATCAAATGAATACGAAACCAATCAAAAAACAACCCGAACAGTTAAGATGTCTTGCAACTAAGACCAAACAATTGATAAACTAAAATTGAACATCAACCACCACAAAACATTCAATAGAAGTCATTGAACGACAACCAACAAGCGACAAAACCACCAAAATCCATAATCATAGATCATTGATGAATAAGAGCATCTCTAATAGATATAATCTTACTTAATAAGAATTGGAAAATGTTAAAGACTATTCCACAGACATTAATTAAGCATACAAAGCAAATATGTTTTCATAATAAATAAACGAGGTAATCATTACTTGATTAAAAATAGGCTAAATTACCTTTTTTGGTCCCTTAACTATTTAATTAGTATCGGTTTGATCCCTAACTAAAATTTGATTTATTTAGGTCCTTTAAATTTTTCTCCGTTACTACTTTTAGTCCTTTCCGTTAATTTTATTAAAAAACGTTAGGGTTTATACAAGTGTCATTTTGTCATTGTATTTATCAATTTCTGAAAAACGTTCCCTTCATCTTCTTTCATTATCTCATCACAAGAATTCAACTACTAAATCCTCCTTTGTTGCTTCTCAATTCCCAATTCCATTTCAATGACATAACTCAATAAATAACCAATTTTTTAACTCAAAAAACATCACTTTGATTTCAAACAACACAATTCTCAATATCCATAAACCAAATCAAACAAAATCTTTCAACCTACTTAGAAGGAAAAGTCAATTAAATGGCAGAACCAAATTATAATTTAAAGCAGGAAGGGAATTTGTAATGTTTTATCACACGTACCTATTTTTCAAAAATTTTAATTTTCAAATTCACTAACAATTAGAAAATAACCAAAATCTTCAAACCTATTTCCCAAATCCAAATCCAAATCCTCCTTCGATAATATTTAATTTACTGATGATTTTGGTGCACTTATGTTAAGGTTCATGTGAGAGATCCAATTTTTAAAGGATGTTGTTGATGTTGTTCTTATTTCTAGAGTAATTGGTGCGAGGTTAATTGGATTTTTGCATAATTGTGTAGAAGATGCAGAGAAGAAAGTGAATGAGAAGGGATGAAGAAATATGTTCATTGATTTGAGTTTTTCTGGATATTTTTTATAAACTTTTATGAAGATTTGATGTAGATGATGAAGATGAGGAGAGAAGAAGATGAAGAAATAGAAAAAAGAATTAGTTGTAGATGACATACAGTTAAATACAATAGACCCACAAAATCTAATGGTCTTCTCTGTGACAAAAAAAATCCAATGGTTACTGTTAGAAAAAGTAATAAGGTCTTTGGTGGATCACCTATAACGTTGGTCCACCTAAGATGATGATCTGACAAACCCTAACATTTTTTTAATAAAACTAACAGAAAAGACGATTAAGAGTAGTAACAGAGAGAAATTCAAAGCACCAAAATAAATCAAATTTTAGTTAGAACACCAAACTAATATTAAATTTATTTATTAGCATGACATACCCCATATATTAATAGGAAGATTTGTGAAATGGGTTAACCGACACGTCAGTAAATACACGCATGTTGTTGAACAATACCAACGACGTGTCAGTTACATCTAAAACCCCGGAAGTACACACTATCAGAATCACGCGCTTTTCCACGAAATCACAAAACACAACACACTCTCACTACCCGACACGTGGCCCTCACTTCCACGTGCTCGTAAATCACAAAAAATCAAAACTTCCTTCAACGACGCCGTCTTATTACACCAATCAAAAACGCCGTCGTTTTATACCCCCAACTAAAACTTAACTTAAAAGAACCCTCACGCAATAGTAACAAAAATTTTAGAAAATTCTTCGTTCACCTGTTTTAGGTTCTTCATTCATTTTTTCTTCTCTCTTTCTCTTTTCTGTTTCAATTCAACAGAAACACACAACAACCTGCCTAAGGTAACAACATTAAAAAAAAACATCATCGTTGCAAACATTTGTTATTATTTCCGAAAACAAAAAAGCACAATGGAAACTATGTGTTTAAAAACTGGGATTGTTCCTGCGATCTCCATTGGTGGATCTTTAGACACACGCGATACACGCGCCACCGCATCTACGGTAAGTGCGGTGGGTCGTGAAAAACCTTTACAAAAATCATTATTTTCTAGATTTTCATTTAGATACCCATTGGAATCTCTATGGCCACAGCGACGGAACAGAACGTTTAGTGGTTTGTCTCTCGACGACGCCGTTTTGGAAGATAACAGAGAAACAACGAAAACCATCGTTAGAGATGACGGTGAGGATGGTGGGGAGGGGCAGAGAGAGAATTGGGTTTTGAAGATTTTGCATGTGAGGAATGTTTGGAAAGGGGAACAAGGGAATCATGAAAGAGAAGGAACAATTACTGAGAATCATGAAAACAATGGTGATGATGATGATGATCAAGTTTGTGATACTTGCGCGGTTGATAATGATGATGACGAAAAAATACATGATTTTGAATTTGATAGAAACTCGTTTTCTAAAATGTTAAGGAGGGTGTCTTTGGCTGAAGCTAGATTGTATGCTCAGATGTCACACTTGGGGAGTTTGGCCTATTCTATACCAAATATCAAGGTAAATTCATTTGAGATCTTTGTTTTTATTTGTGCTTTTTGGTTTTTAAGTTTTGGATCATTCGGAAAAGTTAAAGATGTTTTTTAGTTGATTCTCAGAGATGGCTAGTTTGTAAATTTTCATTCATGGTTTTTGAGGTTTCAGATCTATTTTGTTTTTATGTGATCTGGATCATATGTTCCAAACATTGATTAGTTGAAGATTCCTTGTTTTGTTTCTTTCTTTCTTAGCTTGAATGGGGTGATTTGAAATGCCAAAGTCTGTCTTTTAATTTTAGCATGGTTATAAATTGAGCAATTGCAGCTGCATTTGCTTGCATTTTGCCCTTATATCAAAGGTTTGGGGTTGCGCAATTTACTACGTGTTGGATTATGGATAGGTGTATATATATGGTTTTAATTCAAAACCCTCGGCAGGTTTTCGCTTAAACTTGTCGATACATTGGGGCTATAATCTGAATCTTTTGTTGGAAATGTCTTGCAACAGCTGGTTCATTTTGTGTCTTAGTTCCTCATTTAGCTTTTGTTAAAATTGAATACTTTCTCAGTAGCTAGTGTGATTTTTTTACAACTATTGAATGCTCATTGCTTATGCTAGGTGATTGATCTTTGGCTTGGGATTCGGTTGCATTTTTGCAATTGAAATTTGGAATGTTCATTTGTTAAGCTCTGCTCTTGATTTTTGTTCCTATTATATGTTCTGAAGTGGATTAACAAATCTAGAATCTGATTTCCACAAAATGCATATGAAACTAATTTATATTTTGAAATTTGATCATGTAGCCAGGGAAACTCTTAAAACATTACGGTCTGCGTTTTGTAACTTCATCGCTAGAGAAAAAAGAATTGGCAGCAAAATCTGAGAAAAATCCTCAGGAAGTCGAAAGTAAAGAGAAGCAAGAAGAAACCAAGGAGCCAAATAAT
Source organism: Medicago arabica (assembly GCA_946800305.1). Classification (NCBI taxonomy): domain Eukaryota; kingdom Viridiplantae; phylum Streptophyta; class Magnoliopsida; order Fabales; family Fabaceae; genus Medicago; species Medicago arabica. The sequence goes on along the minus strand of OX326965.1, from coordinate 52,345,329 downwards.
GGTGGATATAGGATAAGTGCAACGGCTGCTTATAATATTGCTGCCTCTGCTGCATCTTATCTGCACGCACAGACAAAGAGCATACTTCCATTCACTTCTTCAAATGCAGCGGCTGGTGAAGGAAGCAATGAAAGCCTCAACATGATGAACCCGGAAGTGGCATCTTTGATGGCGACTACTGATTCTGTGACAGCAGTGGTTGCGGCAAAGGAGGAAGTAAAGCAGGCAGTTGCAGATGATCTAAACTCAACTAGTTCATCACCTTGTGAATGGTTCATCTGCGATGATAACCAGAGTGGTACAAGATTTTTTGTTATTCAGGTAGGGAGATTAATTATTGTTCTTTTGCTATATAAATTATACTCCTTGGTTGCAGCTAATAAGTTGCTGTTATTTGTGACCGCTAAAATTTGATAAAACGTTATTATGTAGGGTTCGGAGTCATTAGCATCTTGGCAAGCAAACCTACTTTTTGAGCCAATTAAATTTGAGGTAATTGCTGATATTGCAGACTATAGGTTTTTTTGTCACTATCGTAGGGGAAAATTTTGCTTTTTCAGTATGAATAAATAGTTTTGAATCTCTCTTAATCTTGAAGTGTACTAACTAGTATTTAATTATATTCTGAAACGACTAATGATGTACACATTTTTTTTACCCAGGGTTTGGATGTCCTTGTGCACAGAGGTATATATGAGGCTGCTAAAGGGATATATCTACAAATGTTGCCAGAAGTTCATGCTCACCTAAAATCTCGAGGTTCTCGTGCAACTTTTCGTTTCACTGGACATTCCCTCGGCGGAAGCTTGGCACTACTTGTAAATCTCATGTTGTTCATAAGACAAGAAGTACCGCTCACCTCTCTACTTCCTGTGATAACATTTGGTTCCCCTTCCATCATGTGCGGAGGCGACACTCTACTTGAAAAGCTTGGCCTGCCGCGAAGCCATGTGCAAGCAATTATAATGCACAGAGACATAGTACCGCGAGCATTTTCTTGCAATTACCCTGACCATGTTGCAAAAATCTTAAAGGCTATCAATGTGAACTTTCGCAATCACCCATGTCTCAATAACCAAGTAAAGTCCTGCACTCCTGCTTATCCAAAAAGTTTATGTTTTTTCTTTACTGATAGGCCAAATATTCAGTCTTTTTTAAGTTATGTAACACATTTCATATAAGCTTATGACTTATGAGTTACTTTTTTGTGATTTTTTTTACTGCAGAAGCTACTATACACACCAATGGGTGAACTGCTGATTCTTCAACCAGATGAGAAATTTTCACCAAGCCATAATCTTCTGCCACAAGGCAGTGGTCTATATCTTTTGCATTGTCCTTTGTCAGAACCTAATGACACGGACAAGAAGCTCCGAGCCGCAAAGTTGACGTTCTTGAACACACCTCATCCACTTGAGATATTAAGCGATCGATCTGCTTATGGATCTGGAGGAACCATACAAAGAGATCATGACATGAACTCTTACTTAAAGACAGTGAGAAGCGTGATTCGCCAAGAACTTAACCAGATTCGTAAATCGATGCGAGAGAAAAGACGCAAGGTATGGTGGCCTCTTGTATTACCGCGACGAGTTGATACCAGCATTGTTGTTGGGAGGTCCATGGTATCGGTCAATATCGGCCAACGCCAGTCACCATTCTCTGGCATGATGAAGACAGGAAGAGAGTCCTTAAAAAGGTTTAGTAGGCTTGTTGCATCCCAACACATGCATTTATTTGTGTTGCTGTTTTTCCCTGCTAGGATGTTAATATTGGGGGCATATAGCTTGATTAGCCTTAGATGAATGATATGAAATGATTCATATTTTTTATTATGAGGGAGGGAAAAGTGTATAAAACAAGGGCACATGGTTAGCTGAATGTTAGGTGATTCTTTATTCATTGATTTCAAAATTATTATGTTGTCTCTCAAGAATCCTGCTTGTAGAGGAATATTCTTCATATATATTAGTAATATAGTAAGATAATTTGTACTCAAGTGATGCTTATATTGATTCAATACTTTATTGATTGGCAAGACTTTTATAAGTATTTCTATATTTCTCTATTGATCCAGGTTGTCTCAATCAAGGGAAGGTAAAAGAAAGATTGCCAACCTTTATACCAAAAAATAAAAGAAAGAAAGATTGCCTACCCTTTTTTTAGCAACACATTAAACTCATTATTTTTAGACATTATTAAGGGTCCAGCTCAATTTACCTGTTATTATGGTTAGGTTAATTTAATTACGTATTGAAATTGATCAACATGCAGTTGCAAGTCACTCCCCCTGGTCCACTATTAAATTAAAACTCTCACCTAAAATCCAGAAAAACATTTTTTGCACTTACCATTAAATTTGGTTGCTCATGTAAGATTTATGATTTTGTTTGAGATTATATTTCAAATATGGTTTCACTTTATCATCAAATTAAAATTAAAAATATATAATGATTTTTAAAATATTATATATAAATATTATTGAATTTTAATATCAGTTTTTCCAAAAATAGTTCTACAATAAGAAAGAGATGAATAGTCAAAAAAGAACACGTTGGGGACCAAAATATGACTCATGTGTTACGTGTGTTGCATATTCTAGATAGACACTGTTTTTGTGTTACTTGAAAAAGTGAAAGATGAAATCCTTACCTTGCAAGATATAGGTAGATAAAGAGAGACACTGACCATTGATGAAAACGATGCAGATTCTCTTGTTTCTTTCTTCAGACCAAATTCATTTTTTTGCACATGCTGATTCACATGTCAAACCAAAACAGAAGTATCCGACAAATTTGGAACCAGATTCTTTCGTCTACTCAACAAGCTCTGGTCTTTATTTTACGGCTAGTTTTTCTCACTCACAAACAAAACCGTCCAAGTTGCTTTGCTTCTTTGCCTATCCACTAACACAGCAAATATTTGGCGGCATTACTTGACTACATCTACATACACGTCCTTTAGATATGGTCAAATAAACCTCTTTTTGAGGTTTTTCTCCTCACCATTTTTCTTGATTGATTTTAAAGAGGGTCTTGTTAACGAGTGTGTCTGAGCAGGGGCACTCTTTAAACATGTTAAATAAAATAATTATTCTTTTAAAATTTAAAAGTTTTTAATTTTCAATGCATTTATTACATAATTTTTTACAAAAAATTACTATTTATAGTCCTTAACTAGTTAACATTTCCCTTTTAAAAATTGCCTTTTGGTACAAAGTGGTGCCTGTCTCGAAGGTTCGAGTTCGAGAGCAATTTGCTGATCAAATTCTTTGAATGAATAGTTAAATTTAATAATGACGTCTCGTTGCTTAACTGTAATATTTATTTATTTATTTTGACAAAAGAACATTGTAACATGGTTTTTTTCTTCTTCATGTTTTTGATCGATTGATACGAATGGTGGGTCACTGCTTTCTTGCTTTAGTCGTCAAGATAGCTATGTATATATCGACAACTATTTTTAGTGGCATTATTAAGCAAGTAGTTGTCAAGATTCAAAATATTGATGGTTTCGTTGTACAAAGTTGCATGTGGAAATCATTCATATTCACAGATATGGTGATATATAGGTAACAAAAATTAAATATTTTGAGGAAGGGAAGGAGGTTATTAGGTCGGAGAGAAATAAAGAAAGCAGTTGGAGTTTTGGCCAATTGTTGAGGGAATCAAAAGCTGGAAATGACTTGTTTTGAGAAAATCATGTGATTATAATAATTCATTTTCATAAATATATAATTATTATGGATTTGTGGTTGATATAAAATTATGTACAATTTGCAATTAACAATTGCATTCACTTGAAGTACCACTGTCTTTTGACATGCATGATTGGATGATTATTTTAAGATACCACTTAGATACGTTCATGCTTTCAACATTGCCAGTAACGTTCGTATAAAAAATAAGGCTCATGTAGGTATTAAGTGGAACTCTCTGGAGAAAGATTGAGTTTGGTGCTTGCTTACCGTGAGCCAATGTGGAAGTTTTGATTTGAAGTGAACAAGGACCTTCGGTTTCGGTTTGCAGTTTCTCACAGACAAGGTGGCAACGACATGTGAAGCAGAGCTTTGGGGTGTTTCAAAGGCTTGTTCATTGGTAAAGGTAACGATTTTCAGCAAATAGAGGTTTGTTTGGATTCAAAGATTGTTGTGAATTGTCTCAAGGATAATTGTGTGGTATGTATTTATGTATTTGGTGATTAAGCAAACGTTAATATGCTGTATGCTATATTTGAGTTTGCAGAATCGTGTGCACATATGCAATGCTGCTCAGCACTGTAAATACTGTGATCATGCCGTGACACTGATAACCCAACCATTTTTTCAGGAAACATGAGTGTGAATCTTCAATTTTTAAGAGATCAACAAACTAGGCCTCAATGTTGTCAATATCATTCTAATTTATCAATTTAAACCCAGAGAATAGCAAAATGTAGTCCCTCACAGTACCAAAAAAGAATGGGACTCATAAGTTACACCTAGTTTGATAAGTATTTATCATACTGTTTTCCAATTAAAACAGAACATGTGGACTTTTTTCGCAGTCAAATCCTAATAGACTTGCACCATGAAAACTAAAGCCGGCATGATCAAGATCTCATGGAGAGAAAAGTATTGCTCCCTTCCATCGCACAATCTCCATCCGTTTGATCCTGTATTTCACTTCCATAGTTCCATAGGATCAATACTACTTCTCTGAAAGATGCCTTTTGAGACACTGGTTGATGTAATCTTCCAGTGTAGCAAAAACCTGTTGTAGAAACATTGTTTTGAATGCTAAAAGGAGAGTGCTTCAAAACGAGAATAGCTGGAGCAATGAAAGTTGAGTTGACGGTTCCAGCCCTCCAATCTCAGCGATTCTAATCACTGTTTTAGACTTATTGTAAAACCGTTTGAGGAGGAAAGTGCTCCAGAATCACACAATTTTAGGTCAACCGTTAAGTTTATTCCACATGTTAGTTTTTTTTATTAGATAACAGTATGAGCAGCACCTAAGTAATTGGTATAAGAGTTTTATCCAAACAAAAGAAAACCAGAGAGTAGCACTCTATGAAAAAACAAATGAGTACCTTTTATAATTTATAGCATAATGTATGTATACCTTTGACTACAGAAAGGTACATGGACTAATTATTTTATTCAAGTAAACTAAGGCGATTACATTATGTTCGCACAACAAGACACAGGATACTCTTGGTAAAGCAATACCGTATGATGCTTTGATAGTACATTTCACAAATTGCACAGACAAGTATCTCTGCTAGAATGGGAGGCAAAAACTGAATCAGAGATCAAGTTTACCTGCCAAGTACCAAGAGTGTATTGCAAGGCTTCCAAATGACATGATGTTGGCAAGGGAAGATAACCCATGAATCATACCAAACTTCTTATTCATCTTTGCAAGCTTTGGGTTTTTCTTTGCAACTTCGACATTTTTTGACCACCCAACTTCCTCTCCAATACTATTCTCTCTCTCCACTTTATGCCTTTGTTTCATCATCTGTATCAGACAAACAAAATGGTTGCTTTATTTATAAACAATAGAAGTGAGCAGCAACTATCGGTTGCCATGACTTAACCAGAGATATGATTCAAGGCATGTTTGAATTAAAGTCTGAAAACTTACGTTAGACTAAACCTCATTTTGCAAACATAAGTTTGGCTAAAAATAAGCTCGCTGTAACATGATTTATGTTAGGGTATTTTATTCTGAAACACATATTTGATAAAATGAAATTTATTTATTTATATGATATGATACGAATCAAAAGTACTTCTAAATGTGTAATTACCGACAACGCTGTGAGTATTGTAATATGCTATAACATGTATAGGGCAAAATGGTAAGTGAAATATCCACAATTCAACAACAAAAACAACCAAGCATTATCCCACTATGTGGGGTCGGATACATGGATCAAATTACGCCATAATGTTCTATCTGAAACCATATTTGGCTCCAACTCATTAACCTCTAAATCTTTCCTAATAGTTTCTCTTATAATTTTTCTAGTTCTTCCTCTACCTCTTCTAATCTGACTCATACATCGGATCTATTCTTCGTACTACAGCATCTATCGGTCTTCTCTCTACATGCCCAGACCACCTAAGCCTATTTTCTACCATCTTTTCTACTATAGGCGCTACCCCAACTCTCCCTCTAAGGGGGTCATTTCTAATTTTACCTCGTCTAGTCTTACCAGTTACCACTCATCCAACGCAACATCCTTATCTCTACTACGCCTACTTGATTTTCGCATTGGTTCTAAACCGCCCAACACTCCGTACCATACAACATTGCCAGTCTAACTGCTGTCCGATAGAATTTGCCTTTGAACTTAAGTGGTACTTTCTTATTATATGTATAGGGCAAAATGGCAAGTGAAATATCCACAATGACAAAGGAAAAAGGCGTCAGCCCTACTTTTGTGTTGACCGATTTGAAGCCAAACCAAAAAACAAATCGAACAAAATGTCAAATTCAGTTTAGCATGAAAATGAATTTTGCTCCTGAACATATTTTGTTAATATTGAAAAGAAAAAAAAAAAGTGTTGCTGTTACATCAGTGTAAGTTCAGGGGAGAGAACCAAAGAAGTTAGAACAGGAAACGAGGACAGAAGAGGAAATGCGGAAGCAGAGAGAAGAAATTAAAAACTTATACATTTCAAAAATTATACCGATAGTTAAGAAAAACATTGCCTTCATTTAAACTTATGCAATACAAGCAAGCATCTTCATTATTCTGGCAAATAATCGGCTTAATTTTGCATAATATTTCACCATGCATATTTGCTAAAGTAATTGAATTATACAAACAAAAATCAAAATGAAAGAATCAAGAAAGGGGATCAAGCTTTAGTGAATGCACAAAAGAGAACATTTATTTAAGTTTTATTCCAACACAAAAGAGAACATTTAGTGAATGCAGTTCCTTCAAAAACTCAATTCCATCCCTCTAATTACTAAAAGGGATCAACATTTAAGGCTGGGCCTTAGTTGATTCGCTTGCAAGAACAATGCAAACATGTTTATAGAATTTTGACATGGCATGACGACAAACAAGCACGTAAACAATTTTATCTCCTGACAAAAAACAGAAAGGCACCACATTGCACCATTGTAGAAACCAAGCATATCCCCTAGGGGGGAGTTGGAACATAGAAACTAGAGCGACAAGTGTAAAGGGGTGTTAGAAAAAACTTATTCGAGCTTACAAGTATTTACAAATACCTAGTGTATGAAAAGGCTTATCGATTATAGATATCTCTACAACGGTCTGTTTGTATTGTGTAATGACTTGTTGAACTTGCCGACCAGAATAAGTACTCATGAGACCGTTTGAGAGAGCTTACGGAAACATCTTTATGGTATGTTTATAAGTTGTTTTAAGCTTATTTCCATAAGATCTCCAGGATATCTCATGATATGTCTATAACTTATTTTAAGTTTATTTCCGTTAGAACTTAGAAATAACTTATGCATTCCCTAATAAAACTTATGCATAGGTGCTTAAGTAAGTTGTTCATCCAAACATGGCCTAAGTAGTTTCCAGCTTAAAACAACTTATATATGAACACTACATGTAAGATTAGCACTCTTATTTGATCTATTTAACCAAACTCAACCTAAATTACACAAATATTCAAGTAGCTATTCTAACAAGTATGATAATAAAACTTAAAAAAGACAATGTGAAGCAGAATTTGATGAGAAGAGCAATTAAAAATACCTCAATCGTCATTGGTGTAAATACGAACAGATTGGTAAGATTGAAAGCAAGAGCAGAGATCAAGAAACCAAGTTGGTATCTTTCACTAGTGGAAGAAGTTTTCCACGGATGAAGATAACCAAAGGAAGCCACGGTGACAGCAATACAAACACCAACCATTGAGAAATAAGCTGGAAACATTTTGCTTTGAAGATTACCAAATTGATGCCTAGGCAAATTCCTAAACACAAGAAATTGACGGTAAATTAGTACTAATGACGGATTAAATTAACATAATTAGGGGAAGATGAGTAATTGATGGAATTGAAGAGTGTGTACTTGAACATGATGATACCGCCGATGAAGGTGACCCAAAGAGCAGCGCCGAAAGCGATGGAGAAGCCTAGGAGATGAGCGAGTTTGAGGTAAGTGGAAAGAGTGGTGGATTTTGATCCGAATGTTTCTGGTGAGAAAATTACTCCGATGGCTAAGAAAACTACCGCAGTTGTTATTAGAGCGGCTCTACCCATTGATGACGGTGGTGGTGGTTCTGAGAAAGGAGTGATGAGGTGGTTGAATTGAAGGGGTGAAGAAGAAGCGAAATGAGATGCTTTTTGTTTGTTAACGTTCTTTCAATCTACCAAACCAGATTCCAGCGCTCGTTGGTTTGGATTGACTAAATGATTTTCGGTTTCTAGAACATTTCACACCTAACACAGCTACCACATCAAGAGGAGTTTTTTTTTTGGTTCTATAATAGGAGACTCCTGTTAGGAGTATTAATTTTTATATTATTTTGAATATTCATGAAAAAATTTATTCAAAAATATGAAGGTTTCATGAAAGTTAATTAATCTTTTTGTTAAAATATGATTTTTATAACATATTTAAACTCAATATTTTTTTATTTTATATACAAAACTCGGTAAATATTTGCATCACGTTCGTTGTCCCTATAAATATATCAATTTTTTATTTTAGTCTCTTTAAAAAATTTCTTCGATTTTTAGTCCCTATAAAATTTTCAATCACCATTTTTGGTCCCTATTTCTTATATATTTATTAGGAAATAATTTTACCGTTTAGATCCGTCACATAGCTTCTGAAGAATTCAATAGTGATGTATCCCAATTGTAACGCCCATATTGAAAGAATCTAGAATATTCAACACGCGCATTATAACTGGATACTGGATACATTAATTATACAATACATACAAGTACATAAGTTGAGATTCAGATACATAAGTCGTCTCAAGTCATATGTTACTCCCTCCGTCTCAAAATAATAGTCGTTTAAGATTTATGCACGGTTATTAAGAAAATGATTGATTGTGTTGATTTTGATGGTAAAATTAGTATCATTTACTAAAACACCCTTATTAATTGTAGTTAGTGGAGTAGTTAAGTTAGATGAAATTCAATAAATAAGGGTATAATAATGGAAAAAAATAATAAATGCTGCATTGAAATTCTAAAGTGACAATTATTTTGAGAAAAAGAAAAAGTGGTAAAGAGACAATTATTGTGAGACGGAGGGAGTACATTATTTATACATAGTTAAACATTATACATAGTTAAACTGGTGAAGCTAATACAACAAGGTTCATTTCACTGCTACATGTACATATAAACAACATAAACGGGATGAAGTAAACACTAAATCTAACAAAAGCACGATCAATCTGAAGCTTTCTCCTTACCTTTGCCTCGAGCAACCTGTGAACCTGAACAAATGAAGGAATAGGATGAGACATAATGTCTCAGTGAGTTCTACCTAAGTCTTAGGCTAGTGGTAACCTCGGGGAACACCTACGGTCACCACGTGTCTATGATACAACCGATTGATTGATTATACGTGCGTGGACTCATGCATTCCTAAGACGATCGTGAAAATCTGGATCATCTTCTCTTATAACTCTACTAACATCATTTCATATCTTTCATTTTTGTCATAAACATAGCATATAAATATGTCAAATATATATATATATATATATATATATATATATATATATATATATATATATGAGTTGCTTTTACGGAGTGTCTCGGGTGGAGTAACCCCGAGTACATTCCAAACTTTACCGATGATTTCCTAACTAAGGTTCACGAACTCCTCTCAGTGTCGTGCGGGCCTACCTTGCGGAGCGTATCCCGTCCGCATAATGTGAACCTCTTGAGACCCTCCTTGACGTGGATCACAAGAGACACGACACCTACAACTTTCTTATTATTATTATTATTATTATCATATAGTCGTATACATAATACGCATAATACGCTTAGGGACATATTTTTTTACATAATCTTGACTGCCTAAGTCAAGGCTCTAGGTCTTCCAATACCTAGACATAATTTCTACCCGAACATTTGTCATAAAAATCATATTGTTCTCTTCAAAAAAAAAATCATATCGTAGTCTCGTGTGCCATTCGCCTTTGAAAAATGATAATGTTACTCATACTTTCTTTATGTAATACCTTGACATATTATGCAACATTAGTTTATTGACATTGAGGTTTGATATAGTCATAAAAGTTTACAAGAAAAAGCATCGGACGGCAATTCTGGACCACAAGAAGAATTTTCATGTGTGCTGTAAAAAGGCTGTTTGCTTAAGCGAACTCCCAAGCGAACGGTTCGCTTACCAGCTCGCTTAAGCGAACTCGTGAGCGAAGTGAGGTTTGCTCTCGACGTTTGGTTGGCTTAAGCGAACTGAGTTTGCTCCAAGCGAAGTTCATCAGTCCAGAAGTGCAGAAAATCGAATTTTTAGCAAAAAAAAACCCCAAATGTCAAGTTCTAACATCCACAATACCTCTATAGTACCTGAAAAACAATCCAAAACCAGTGCATGGCAACAATTTACATACTTCAAAGAATCAATGGCACAAAGAGGCAACTAAAACTTAAAATCATAAAGTGAACATGAGTGAATCTTACACAATCACAACACACATTAACCCCAAGGTGGAATGCTAACTAGAGAACTCACCTCTAAATGGTGTTAACAGCAAGCCTTTATGCTCTTCACCAAAACCCTAATCCATGAACCACATGCATGAAGATTCAAGATGAAGGAAAGGTTGATTCAAGTACACTCTAATTGTAACCATTTAGCATAACCCATAGATACACACCACGATTCTTCTTAGGAGATGATTGTTGAGAAGATTGTGTAAAGAGAGGGAGGGATAGGCGCCAACTTAGAGAGAAGGGAGAGGAAGTTCTGCTCTTAAGAGCTTAGTGAGAGAAACACTCAAGATAAATGAAGGTTTTGGGCCCTAAAGTCTTTATATACCCTTTAGGCGCAAATACTAAACTGCCCTTCTTAATCTTAAGCGCGCATAACTTATCATTAAACGGTAAAACATCGCGAAGTCTAAGAGCGGAATATTACACCAATAGTATTGCACAAATAATTTAATTAGGTCTGTATAGATCTTAAATAAATTGTTTCTATGAATTTTAGATGATTTAAATAGTCATGCATCTCGATGAATTGCACAAATTTTAAAAGAAATCACTTGAAAAAAATCCAAAATATCAACGAAAACACTTAAAATCACTTAAATAGAAGAACTTGCTTCAACGTTTAACATTTAATCAAACAAGGTCACCTTCAATGAATGTCTGTGATATATAGGTGGTGGAGATTTAGAAATGACAAGAGTTTTTGAAAAATTTATAAGAACCAAGGTTTTTTCGGTATTATGATTAAATTTAAATAAATTTGGGCATTACTAGAAAATTACTAGAAAAAATCAAGCAATTCAGACTCAAAAGGCCACTTTTCCAAGTAGAACTAAGTAAGTTGATATTTTAATATTCAAATTACAAACAGGAAAATACAATGTATCCTAGGCTGCATGTGAAGAAAATAAAGTTCAGTACAGTGGTGTATACCAGAAACAATATTAAACTAGAACAGCAGCTTGTAACATACTATCTTGATATAAAAATACAATAACATCAAGAAGTTCTCTTCCTTTTCGTAGACTCGTAATTTCAGAGACCGAGTATGCGGAGCTTCACAAAGGTCATGCATAGCAATGTTATATCTCCTAGGTTCATGAATGTTGTGTTTACGAGGATTGGTTTCACCATCCAAAAAGGTCTAGCGGCACAGCTTGTTGCTCGCTTGCCTTCTATTCAAGTGTAAATAATGGTTTATATATATAAAAGATTTAATTTATTTGTTTCAAATCCACTGGGAACATATAATTTTCCCAAATACTATCAATCTATCATCTCTCATCCTACTATAACTCCATATCATAAACTATCTCACGGAGCATCGCCATATTACAACAATATCTATCGTCTAGATAAGAAAATATTCTGCTGCTGCTAACCATACTGTTGGTTGCGATTCCCACAACCAGCAGCCGATCCACAATATGGAGGACCACCTTGAGGATAATTTGGAGCTCCAACTCCAAAGACACCTCCACCACGAGAACCACCACTAGACCCATAAGGTGCCCCCCGCCGTTGAGGAGGATATGGTCCACTGCCGTAACCAGCACCCCCTCCTTGACCTCCACGATTTGGATGATTGTATCCCCAACTAAGATTCCCACCAGGAGGATACCATCCTGGACCACCAGAGGGACCTCGAGACTTCCCATAATGATGGCTAGGTCCTGCAGCAACTGCTGGTTGAGAGACATGAATAGGGTGGGTAGGACCTTGCCGCATTTGGCCATGTTGTCCACCCTGTTGGGGGAAGACGAGTATCCTGCGGTGGATGCTGCATTTTAAAACGCTTGGCATTTTCTTCATTTTGTCGTTGCTGCTGACGCTTTTTCTTGGTCTGAAACTCATGTGATGAATCGTACTTGGGTAAACTAAGGAAAACATGAGGGTAGTAATGAGTTGAAGAAGCAAAGTAGAAATGGAAACAATAATCTTTGGAGATGAAGGAAATAATGGGCGTTATCTCATGAAGATCACATAAAGTAAATTTCTATTTTGAAAATGAAAAACTCAAGTGTATGGGAGGTCCATACCTCTTGGGATCACATGGTAATGGATCAGTCCAGAAGTACTCAGCATCAAGTGTGTCTTTGGCAGGAATTCTCTATTAATAAATCAAATTTATCAGAATGACAGAGATTAAATGAAGAAATCAAGAAGTTAATTATTCATCATAAAAGCATGCTGAGTACAGCTAAAAACAACACAGCCGAATGTGTCACCATGTTATGAACAGCTTTTTGGTTGTTCATAAATGAGAGAGATAATATTCTAAAAGAGAGAATAAAACTATAACTAACACTAATCTAACAAACTAATTCTTCATTTGATAATTACAATGATCAATCACTTATTTATAGCATAAGAATTCTAACAGTTTTGTCAATGACTGATCAAAGTGGATCTCTCTAGATCCTTCTAGAGATCCATGACTCATATCCTAGAAATGGGCTTAGACCTAATAACTAAACTATTGGACTCATCTTAATCATTCATTACACGCCAACACTATGTTATCAAATTTTGATCACATTACAAAAGTCACTCAACCAAACTAGATGTATAGTATTTTATCATAAGCTCAAAAAGCAAGTTGGCAACAAGGTGCATAATATTACTGAAGAACAATGGTAGACAAACTACCAATAAACATGATCAAATTAAAGAAGTTAAATAATTTAAGATAAATTGTAATATCATGTACCCATACCACCTAAAATAACAAAGTATAGATTTATTTAGCAATTAATACATAGGACCCACAGTTGATGAAGTTATATACCTGAGCTGGATCAAGATTCAAGTGTGAGCATCTTTTCCAACAACTAAAATGCATGTCGATCAAAACTAGAATTCAAGTCAAGAGACAAAAGCTATTCAGATTAATCAACTAAAAGATAATACAACATTTTATTACTCTTTTTTCATTTAAATAAATGCATATATGAATAATGATGCTCGTAATCTGATACTTACCGTCTAAAAAATTCCCTTGCTTTCCTGACCAAAAATAAATAAAAAACTTCCCTCGCCTTTTCATCGGTCTTGTTGGCTTAAACTGATTGTACCATGGAGTCTTGGCAACTCCAGCCCAGTTCACCTCATCCGGTGCTCAACACAGGTCAAAAATCTTGTTTAATTGCTCTGGCTACACTAGTTACAGAAAACAAGCATTACCCTCAAGTTGTAAAGACAATTGCCATACTCATACACTGCAAGAATCAAATAGAATTGAAAACTACGTCAGAGAACCCAAAAAAAATGGCATATAAGATAGAAGGACTCTGATGAGAATTAGAGAAGAAAAGGAAAGAATACCCTAGTATAAGTTTGACCGAATATCGTAAATTAAGACAACAGGATTAAGAGTAAAACATTCTGAATTTTCAAGAAAAGAAAAAAGATGAAAGTTATCCTATTGGGCTCGGGACCCAAGACAAAAGACCGACCACACTTGCAAAATCCGTCCCTACCTCCACCATTCCCACAATCCCCATCTTAATAAGTACCCCATATCAAGAATTTCTCTCCCCACGCCACTTCTTGCAGAATTGCCAACTCCTGCACTACCTCAACACATCTCCCTTCTCTTCCTAGAATTAACTTTGAAAATACATGAACAAAAAGCTGAACAATATTGCCAAATCCTTCCCTGCCTGCACCTTTCCCTCTTAACCACTTGCCTTATCGGAAATCTGAACCCTCACCTCTTCAACAAGACTCATATGTAGTCAGTAGCAATAGCGTAGCCGCCAACCCCCAGAACGTTATAGTAGTGTAGCGGGTAGTGGTATGGGTGCTACATTGAAGTGTGGGAAAACAATACAAGCAGTACACATGAAGTCTAAAACATAGACGAACGGCCACAACAATTAAACACATTCATAAGTAATCATGAGACATGTGGTTTTTGAATACACAAGCTTCCCAAGTACGCGCTAGTACCCTACCTCCCACAACAAAATAAGCAAATCAAAGTAGAACTATAAAACCATTATAAACTTCTCTCTTAAATGTCAATTGAATCAAATCAGACATATCTATTATTGTATTCCAAAGAAAACAACATCACACATACGCAAACAAACAAAGTAACAACAAACAGAACTACAAAAATTGAAGCACAAATTATTATTATTCAATAAAATAACCAGTGTGAATCAAAATAGCATTTTTAGAATTAGTAAAAATTGACATACCCATAACTGCCTTTGCTGATTTGCTCCAACTTCTCAAAGCAATCGACGCTACAAGATCCACACGAAGGTGATTCAATGGCGTTCAGTTGTCCTGGGGCCGCCATTGTGATTACGACCCAGAAACCCTCAAATCCAATCCGAGTGATTGAGGATGATCAAACTGTGCCTGCCGACAGATATTGATTGATAATGGGATTTCGCTTTGATGTGGGTTAGGTTAGGTTTAAATATCGTTCAATTCAATCTAGACAGCTAGAGCACCAAATTATTAAAAGTCACCGAGGTAAAGTGTTTTTATCATTGAAACTATCACTGTGAACAATGCTCTTATCCTTACCCAAACCTGTTCAGGAATTATCTGTGGGATTAGAGTCTGGTGTTTCAGTTAGGGGCCTAGCTGTTGCGGAATCATCATCTCCGTTTTCTGAAGCTGAGCTAGCAGCAGCATCCATCTCCTTCCCTGGACATTCAATTTGGAGACACTCAGCAATTTCACTATCATAATCATGACTCCTACTTGAAGGTGTTACGTCTTCTTTCTTGACAACATTAAACACAATTCCATTATGGATTCTCTCAGGCTGCAAAAGATCACCTTCAGTTACCATTATGCTAGATCCATTCATGACAACCTTGTTTCCATTTTCTCTCTGATCGGGTTCTGAGTTCTCGGAGCATCTATCTGGTGTTGTTAATCTGGGACTGTGATACTGGAAATCACGAGGGCTAAAATTAGTTCCCATTCCTCTGTTTAGTTCAGTATCAACTTCTAAGTTTTGGACAAAGTCGATGAACATATCTGCCGAAGTAGTTCTCATCAAAGGACCACCAGATCTGGTCCAAGTATTCAATTCAGCACTTTCGGATTCACTGTCACTTACATCATGCATGCTGCGGTGGTGCTTGGAATTTTTACCCGTGGCTCCACTGGAACTACCAACCCCATGATGAAATGAAGCAGCAGTGTCTGCAAGAAAGTCTTCAAGAGATCCTGTAGAATTCTCTCGCGCAATGACATTCCATGATGGAATTCTTTTTGAAGCACTAAATTTGACAGTACTAGAGAGGCCGTGAGAAGCAGAAGCAGCTCTCTCGGCACTTCTTTTAAGTCTTCTCATATGATTGAGAATTGCAACACACTCATCAAGAGCCAGCTCAATTCCACAATTTGCTTTAATGGCTGAAAGCTTCTCCCAGGTGCATCTTCTCCCTTGGTTAGCTGCCTTCTGAAGCTCCACATAAGAAGGGTTCTGGATAATTTTTGAGTACTGATACAGGACGCAGGCAAAATACATAAATTAACCATTCTTTCAGCGAACCGTCCTTAATAAATGATATATAAAAAAATTCCTTAATCTTTTCCAAAATGTAAGGGACTCTTTGGTTTGAGAGTGTGTTTTCTGTTTTAATCTCTCGTTTTCACTTGTAATTGGAAATCTGCCCATTGATTTCAACTTTATTACCTGCTTTCAAATATTTGTACATGCACCATGAACAAGAAAACCAAAAAAGTTGTGTTCACTATTTTTTATACAAATCTTTAAATGAAAACAGAGGGCAGGTTTGAAATTATTAGTGATAACAAGAAACAATTTCTCAAACCAAACAAGATATAAAAACGTTCATAATTTTTACAAGATTATAATAACATTTAAAATGAAAAACACTTTTTATTAAAATAATATCCAGCTGAAGTAATTTCTTTTAGAGGAGCGCTAGCAACACACTTTCTCACACGCTTTTTTGATTGGTTGAAATTCACATAGTTGCCACCAAATCATGTGGGTCACATATAAATTCGATGGGACCCATGTGAATTTTAACCAATCAAGGAGAGTGTGTTGGAAAGTGTATGTTAAAGAGTGTGTTGCTAGCATTATTCTTTCTTTTATCTTCAAATAAATATCTTATTTGTTTAATTGTTCTTAATCCACTATATACCTGAGCAAGAGTAGCAGGCATAACAACTGTCACATCACCTTCCCAGTCCTGAGCAAACAGCTTGGCAAGTCCACCTAATGGAAAACCAAGTTCCAGTATTTGATTGCATCGATGTTTAACCTCCATCTCTACCAGATGAGCCAGCTACAGAATCAAAACCTTAGTGTTATTATAGTTGCATATTTAAAATACTACAGCAGCAGCATACTGCAGAACCAATATCTAACATGTATGATACCACTATTTTTCAAAATAGTGTTGAGGGAAAAGGTATATAAAAGTTGATCGTAAAGGTTTGAACTTGAGAATTTTATATGTGCATTTAATATCTATTCTAGTTTCGAAGTCATGTGGGTAAGTTTAGGAACAAATGGTAACATATTCCTGAAAAACATTTACCAGTTTACCACTGTTTCAACTGATAACTTCTGCTTAAGGGTAAGATTTGTATCTTCATTCTTTAGTTTTAAACTTTTAATCAGAGCAATGACACTAAAAAACTAATGAGCGACTCACTTATTGGATTTAAGCACCAACAAAGATAGATTAATCAACAATACCAACGGCAATGGCAACAATCTGTTACTCGCCCAACTTCTGTTGGCATAAATTTCCCTAAAATTAGGAAAGTGTAATAGTAGATGCAATAACTCCATGGGGATTCATACTTCACCCGGTAAAAAAATAAATAAAATACATCGTCGTTGATACTTCATAGCTTTGCAAGTAACCATAAAAACCCACCCAAATCAGATTTGGAAGTAAACCAAAGATCTAAAAGCACAAGCGGATATATGAAAATAAAAGCTAACTGTCTAGGCAGTTCATCCAACAGTCAAGAACCATTTTACACATCAACTTAGGGGATCAATGTTTTTGGTGAGGAACAGACAATGACTTAATGTGAAATGTAGAAGCGAAAAATCTATATACAATGACAGTAATCAGACACATCCATATGTATGTATTATTATTGTCCTTTCATATCATAGAGATCCAAGTCGAAGAACGTACCTTGGCAGCAAAATTACCTCCATAAGCTCGTACAAATTCTTTTAATCTCAATAATGGTGCAATATGAGGATTGGCTTGACTAACAATAAAATGATTGACATTGAACAACTCTTTCAACTGCATCATAGGTAGATCAATCTCCAAGCTACCATCCCTCCAACGGCGCACTTGTGAGGAACCCTCTTCAGGACCCAAATTAAATGGAGGATGGTAAGGAACAATCTCTCCACTTCTATCCTTTGCCATCAATTCCTGAGCCTCAAAAAGGCCAGGAAAGGCGCAAGAAGCTGTGACTGCACTCCATATAACAACATGGGGTGAAGTCAGGTAGTTAAGACATCTAGGTGGTTCATGCTTTCTTGGGGAGCAAACCGTAATCCCAAGAACTCGCCCTGTCATGTCATAAGCTTCTTGAAATGTAAGATTGCTTGTCAAATGCCTCAACATAATCTGCAACTGTCTGATCTCATGAACTGCACCGAACGTAGTGACCCTCTTGACAATTGTAAAAATCCCACCCATTTGATCGAAAAACTGTAACGAGTGCAATGAATCTTCAAAAAAGCTTTGAAGCTCAGGCCAAGACCTAGTAGCAACAATAGAGCACATAATCGATCCTACACTCGAACCAGAAATTATCCTAGGCATAAGTTTATGTTCCACCAATGTTTTAACCACACCGACATGAAAAGCTCCAAGAGAAGCACCACCACTCAACAACAAAGCCGTCCTCCCAAACGCGTGTCTAGTTTCATGCATGAAAGCAAGCTTTTCTTCCAAAGAAAGCTCCTCAGAATCAGAATGACAAACCATTCTCAACTGCATCGCCACCTCATCAATATACTCCTTAATCTGTCTCGGCACCTGAAGCCTACCTTTATGAAGCTGAGGATTACACATATTACCTAAATTCCTAACAAGATCAGCTCTCATACAAAATATAATATCCCTTAGAGACCCCTCTTGTCTACGATGTCGCAACTCTTGAACCTTATTCCTAACCAATTCTACATCATAAAAATCGGATTCATTCATGGTCTTCAACGTGGTCTCTTTATCAAGCATCTTAGCAGCATGAGCCCACTCCTCATAAGTCAAAGCTGATCTCATCATATTTCTCCAGAATTTTCTCCTGTATGCTAATTCAGCTTTTACTTTAACATTACTGTAACGCTTTAACAAGAAAGCGAGAATAGTGATGATGGCTAATATACCTTGAGGGTTTCTAGGATGTAAGGATGATATAATGGGTCCCCAGAATTTTCTAAATCTATGAAACGCATCGAATAAGGCTAAGAATAATTGATACCTTAAATGTGAAATGGATTTGCAGAAGAGGACTCTGAGTGCAATTGTTCGGGCGAGAATTCCTGAAGGACCAATTGGAAAAAGATCAACAGTAGCTTCATTACTTATACGATCCATGATTGAATTGAATAGATGGTTATTTATTTATCTGTGAAAAAAATGAATTGATCGATGAACAGGGACAGATTTGGATACGAGAAAAGGGATGAATGAAATGTTTAATAGAGAGAATGAGAAGAAAGGGTGTAGATAATATTATTAATATAAGAATAAAAGATTCCCGCTACGCCACGGAATGAAGGAGAGAGGCTTAGCGAGAAGAAGAAGAAAATAAAGAAGAGTTTCGATGAACGAAGAAATGAAAAATAATGAGGTATGGCAGACATCGGGATTTGGGAGATTGCGATAAAGTGGTAGTAGTTGTCATGTCGTGGAACTAACTCAAAAGAAAAACTGCCATGCCTTAATTGGAGAATTCATTTTCGAGAAATCCTTACTCCATCCACTCCCATATGAAATTAGAGCATTCTAAATTAAATACAATAATTATTTTTTTTAAATGTAAACTTTTTAATTTCTAATGCATTAATTATATAATTTTTTTTTTAAGATTCTTAACTTTTTTCAAATAAAAAAAAAATTCTTAACTATTTTCATTCAAAACAAAAAAAATCCTTCACTACACAAATGAGTATTGGTTAGCATTTTTCATAAATTAAAAGAATAATAATTTACTCACGTCATTTAATATAATTTTTCTTTTAATTTGTATCATGTGTGTTTGTGTGTTCAAAGATATTTTATTTGATGTTGTGCTTATTGAATAATATTTTTTAATTTCTAATCATAAACCATTTAGTTTAATCTAAGTGATTTTCTACCATTTAGTTTAATCTAAGTGATTTTCTACTAGGACCAAATTACTTTTGAATTGTTTTTCAGCGTACTTTTGTAAACTTATTTACAGGGAATTAAAAATAAAAGGGATTCAAAACTATACTAGATATTTTTTTTAAGGAAAAATAAGATATTTATTAAAAAATAATAAGAAATAACTAAAAAAGTCAAAAGAAGTAGTAAGAAGAACAACAAGAGATTTTTCAATTCTCCGTCGTATTTGATCTTTAATGAAATTAAACATGTTTTTCTCAATGCTTCTTATCGTGGAAGGAAGTATAGAAATTTTTACGTTCTCATGTAACATTTATTTTTAAAACATTCGCTATGTTTGCCTCGACATATGAACATACAATATGTGAGTGAACGTACAAGTTCTTTCACAAACTCGAGTCTCCTATTCATTTAGAAGTATCTCCATTTTTTTTCATTTGTAAAGAGAAAGATACAAAAAAAATGGAAAAATTATAAAGTACTAATAGCGGTGGGATCCACCTATTGGCAGGGCATAATATCTCCTTTTGTATGTACTATTTCTTTTTAAATGACATCATCACTTATTTTGATGAGTTTTAGGACACTTGTCAATTAAACTAAAAGTAGCAGTTTTGTATTAAAAATTACAATTTTTAAACTTTTAAAAAATCGAATTTATTATTTTTCACCACTTTTCAATACAGTATTTATATTTTTGTTCTATTAACCAATGTCTTAAAAATAGAGAGGATCTTGAGTCACTCCATAGAGACCTTATTTCCTTCTGCACGTGGGAGGTTGGGAGAGAATCCTAACTTCATGTAGGGGCATGTAGAAAATTGTTGTTGACAATTTCAACCAGGCTAAAAAACACTATGAAATAGCAAAATTAACCTCAATTTCCATCGACAGTTAACTAACGTCGTTATAATCCATCAGCATTTTACTGTCGATGGAGTTATTTTGGTATTTTTGCGGTGTTTCTTAGCCTTCTTTGATATTGGAACAGCAATTTTCGGGTATGCAATCTATGAAAAATCGTTCTAGAAGGTTCGGCCCAAGAGGAATTAATACAGGCCCAAGACCATATAGCTCGAGATTTCATGATCCCGCCACTAAGCCAAAATCAAAACGAAGAATGAGATAAACATTCCCTCGCATTTTTTTAGCCGAACAAAAATATAAATAAAAACAAAAATATAAATAAATTAAAACCTTCCCCTTCACCGCTAAAAGCCAAAAACTATACTCTACTGTTACCATTTCAATTAAAGTCTTCTCGAGGAAGTTTGTTACAGAAATCCACAAACTCGTTTTCATTTTTCTTCTCAAATGCTTGAAACGAGTCACTCTTCGCGAGTCTTTCGCGGTGTTCATTTCACTCTCTTCGGTTTCGATCATCTCACAGAAAACAAGGTTTTTCCTTTTTATTTTAAATTTTCGATTTTCGATCTGGAAGGTTCTTTTTCTTTTGATTTGATGAATTTTCTATTTTATTGTTGTGTAGATTCGATTCAAGCTTCTTAATGGCGGTGGAGTTGATGCGGGGAAGAACACTGGAAATTGCACGCATGTTATTGTTGATAAAATTGCTTATGTCAGTTCGAAACCCTATTTTTTTCCCTTTGCTCATTTTCTCTAATTTTGATATGAAATGAGTGGATTTTGTGTTGTTATTGTAGGATGATCCGGCGTGTGTTGCTGCGAGAGAGGATGGAAAGACGTTGGTGACTGCATTGTGGGTTGAACACAGTGCTGATATTGGAATGCCTGTTGATGCTACCTCGGTTTGTTTATTCTTTCTTTCTGTTGATGTTTTTGTTTGAATTTGAATTCATTTTGGTTCTGTTATGCTTATAATGCATATGCGCCCAATTGTTCACTTCAAGAGTTTAGATAGAGTATCTCCTTGTGAGCAAGTTAAATCACAAAACATAGAAAATGTTTTCGCAAAGTAAAGGTGGCTATATAATACATGCATTTCTGTTGCCATATTCATTTTGTTAGAGAAATGTATTAATTTATTACTCAATCCGTTTCAAAATGAATGTCGTTTATGGGTTTTACACATATATTAAGAAATGCAATGATTAAAAGAAAGATAATTATTATTTTACCAAATTATCCTTGTTAATTATTGGTTTGTTTTCCATTAAAGTAAAAGAAATACTTTGGGGGTAGTGTACATTGTATTGATTGAAGGGTACTATTGTAAAAAAAAAATATTATTGCATTGGAAACTGAAAATGACATTCATTTTGAAACAATTTCTTTGCTAATTAATGTGACACTCATTTTGAAACAAATGTGTTTTGATTCTATTTATAAGCTAACAAGGAGATTGATGGGATGCAACACAAAATTTCAATTGAGAGTAACTATATGACTACTCATTGGTAGTGAATATTGGACTTTAAAATGGGAAGTGTATTCTCTTCATTCATGCAGTCACGTAGTTAGCCACTTGGATTGTTCCGACTTTGTATTTTGTACTCGGTTTACATTAGTCAAAACGTAGGTCTCCCGATTTTGATTGGACGGTTGGTATTGTCTGATTTTGTCAAATAAGTGATTATGCGATTCCCTTATACCATCCAAAATTTCATATGAAATGCCAATAAGTGGATAAAAAGCATGTATCGTTGCAGACGAGAATGTTGAGTTGCATAAATGAGCTAGTGAGAAAAAAAGATTAGAAATGAATGTATTTGGTAAATAGTTGGAGTAGCATGGGCAAATAAATCCTTAATGAGAACAGAAGATATTCTAATTAAAAGAAGAAAGAAAAACAGAAGAAAACCTATTGGAGAAAATTCTTTACTCTAAGGCTTTGTTATTTTGGAGGGGAATGAAAGGGAGGGTTTTGGAAAAAAGGAAGGAACAAGTGGAAGAAATAGAATACTTTGACAGGGGAGAGCTTTGGGGGTTTCATTTTTCTTTATAATACAAAACCCCCGTCATTTAGGGGAACTCAAAAATTGTATTGGAGGAGGACTTTGGAGGATTTATATGAATTCTTCAAATTCAATCTATGTTGTTATAGTATTTTTAAAATTAAAAATATATTAATCACAAGCATTAATTTATCATTGTCTAAAAATTACTCTTTTAAAAAATGTGATAGATTTCTCCATTTTTCCCTATATTTCCCACCCCCTCCCAAAGCCCTCCCCTCCAAACTCCCAAACAAAGCCTAAATGAATTTAGTGGAGGCTTAGTTTGAGAATGACATTGTTTGGTTCTTATGCTGACTCTTGGATAGATAAGTTTGGTTCGTAGTTAGTACCTAGTGCTGCTATACTTCTGTGCACTTTTTACATTTCACATAAGAGTTGAAATGATTGAAGTTGCTCTCACACTTAAAAATGAACTTATGTATCAAAACACAAGGCATAATATAAATCAATTTTTTTTCTTCACATTTTGTGTTGAGAAATTTCTTGAACTTCTACAAGTCATTTTGAGAACAATTAGCATATTTTATGCATGTGTGTATTTGACTTTGTAGGAAGAGTGCTGGAAATGTTGCTTTCTAAGTGAGTTAATCGTGTTTTCCATTTACCAGGTTATGTACAGACCGCTTAAAGATTTGAATGGAATTCCGGGTGCAAAAGATTTGGTTGTCTGCTTGACTGGCTATCTACGCCAGGATCGGGATGACATTATGGTGAGCATATGTTTTACTTTATCGTATTGATTTTGTCCAGGAGCTTATATGCATTGTTATGTAACAGTACTTGATCTCACTATATTTTCCCTCTTCAGACAATGGTGGGCCTGATGGGTGCACAGTTTTCTAAGCCGTTAGTCGCAAACAAGGTTACTCATTTAATATGCTACAAATTTGAAGGTTTGTTTCATCTTTGTTACTGGTATATGTAATTGAGAACACTCTATACTGCTTTTGTAAATTTCGTTGCTTTTCATTATAGATTATTAATAGAGTAAACCATCCATTTCATCTCTGAATTTACACATTTTCTCCTACTTCGTCCCATAAGTAAATGAAAATAATTAGTTCCTTATGTTTTATAAGTAGTCCCAACGTTTTGTCACATTTATATTGTAAGTTCTTGCTCCGATATATTGACAAAATTGACTAAACTATAGGGACTATCAGAACAAAGGTGACAAAACGTTAGGGACTATTAGGATGAACATGAAATTTTTTAGTGACTATGTAGGTTTCTGGGTAATTTCTTAGTCAGTAAGGTGATTTATTCGCCACCGAAGTTTCATTGATCACAGAAAAATGAAATACACAAGGGAGCACTATCTCAACCTCACACTGGAATTTTCAGTTTACTCTAAAAGAAATCAAAAGCTAGCCAAACTGATTTTTGTCCTCTTATTTATAAGGATGAAAAACAGAACAACTTAACAAAAAACAACCAACTAACCTAAATGAATTACACTAACAGCTATCACCTAATTACAAATTTATCACTTATTAGAATCTCCCCCTTTCTAAATAAACTTTTCAACTCTTCTTTGAAGGGAGACGTTCCTCAACATTGGTCTCAAAAGCCTAACAGACTATTTATCACCTTCATTAACTTGAGAAACATAGTAAGAGAGAAGGTGTAATTTTCAGGGAAATAATTGGTAGTTTACTCATTATTGATATGTAAGAATATCATTTCATTCTTTTGCTTTTAAATTGTTTTGAAATTTGACTTTTTATTTCAAAACTTTTTGATTTTTGGTATATAGGGGAGAAGTACGAGCTTGCCAAGAGATTGGCCACAATAAAGCTAGTTAATCATCGTTGGCTGGAAGATTGGTATGTATGCCTTTATTCTTGTTTGACAAGGAGTTATGGGGTTTACCATGAAATATCATGTATTTAAGCTTACAAGTGGCAGCTGATTCAAATTATAACATTCGTCTTTGTTTTCTAACTTCAACTTGCTGTTAATTTCTTCAGCTTGAAGGATTGGGTGCTTCTTCCTGAAAACAAATATAACAAGAGGTTAGACATTGTGCCATATTATAAATAGAATTTCACAGTCATTTAAAATATGTTTTTATGATAGAACATTATTTCGTAATTTGATCCATGTAGCCAACTCCCTCACTGGTGTAAGGCTTGGCTGTTGCTGCTAAAATATGTTTTTATCACGTTGTAGCAGGCAATGCAATTGTTGCATTTCACCTGTAAGGTTCGTTGAGGTTGAATGAGGGGAATATTCTTCTCTGCTTGCAGATTAATAATCATGGACACTCCTGTATTTTGAGACTAACAATCTGTTTCGTGTTTTTAATGAACTTGCACGATATGTTAGCTTACTTGAGTGGAATATAAAAAATTAAGATGACATTTGCTTTGAACAATGTCATAATATCAAGATGCATCACACCTAATGCAACTTGTGCTTATCCACTCTTGTATTCTTAAGGATTCCAACTTTCCAAGGTGTTCTCAATTCATTTGTTTGCAATGTTCGTTGCTGAGAAAAAAGATGGGGGAAATTTATAAGGATGCACTTTAAACTGATTGATTTTAAGGCAATGGATGAATTATTGTAAAATCATACGAATAATTACGATATGAAATTGATAATACAATTATATTCTTGTTTAAAAGCTTTAAGATGAGATGCAATCACTCATTTTTTCCTAAGATCTGATAATAATCTACATGTTTATTTCCATCAGCTTTTCCATGTTATCCATTTCAACTAATTACACAACTCTAATTCATTCTCAAACAGTGGTTTTGAACTGGAGATGATGGGGGAAGAGGCTAAGGATTCTGAAGATGAGGCTGAAGATTCCAAGCTGGGGCAATCAGAGGGAAGGACTATAAGCAAAAGTCCCATTGGTTCAAAATTCGGCACAGCTGTGACTCATGGATTGTCAAACTCTTTAAGAGAGGATGCATCAAATGCCATCCCAAATTCTACTGGTCCACAAGTTTTTCCAAATGCCAATAAGGGTAAAGACTCTTCGATTACTACAGGAAATAAGAACAATTATGATCAAGACGTAGACTTCCATAATATTGGTGACCTGAAGGTAAGCTGTCAGGTTCCTGATGTTTCTTTGCATTCTACATCATGTCAGCCACCTGAATCATACGTTAGGACCATTGAGTCTAAGAATGCTGATTTTCCGAAGGCACCTGGCTTCCAGGGTCAAGATCAAGATATTACTGGAAATACAAATTCATCTGGTCTGCGGCCTAATCTGTGTGATGACAATTTGGAGACCAAGAAGTTAAGTTACACAAGATCAACTTCTACAAGTGCTGATGGACTTGCCCATTCAGATGAAAAGCTCGGTGCTACAACTTATTCTAGGAAGAACCAAAAAGGGTTTACCTTTTCCAGGGTAGTAGATCAATCTGAAGACAGAGAAGGCAACGATCTTGAAACACCTTCCACCAAGGTAGAAAAGGCAAGTGAGGGAATCAAATCTGCATGTTTTGAAGGTTCTGGGAAAGAAACCGGTGTTATTCAAGAGGATTATCGAAATAATTCATTGCCTCAAAAGAGGACAAATGAAGCTGCTTCTTCTACCAAATTAAAATCAAGAAAGATCACTAGTAATGCAAAATTGTCTATTGAAAAAACACCACTAACAAATGGTAAATCTCAAGGATCGAAAGTGCCATCTGTGGTTGATGAGCCACCTGTGTCTGATGGCTTTTTTTCTGTTGACAAAGATGGTATAAATAACTCAAATACCTGCTTGATTTCTAAATCTGCAGCTTCTGCCTCCAACTCAGTGGTATTTGATAAGCCTATCTCAGGAAATGCAGAATCTGTTCAACGTGATAATGTTTATCAGAATTCAGCACAAAAGACAGTTCAGAGCTTAATTAAGTCTAAAATTGGTGGTGAGCCTGATGTAACAGGTTTTGGAAAGGAGCAAGGTGATAACGAAGCAGAGCAACTTAATGTCACTGCACATCTTGAGTGTTCATCACCTGGAAAGAATTCAAAGAATGAAGGATTTCCTGGTCTTGATAATTGGGATTTAAGCAATGAAGAAAGTAATAAGCTGATTAGAAAGTCACCCCGCAAGAAGTCGGCTGCCAAGAGAACTTTGGGTTCTAGACCCAGAAAAGGTGTTACTGCTAAACTGAAAAGTTCAGTTTGCTTGAATAAAACTACACAGCAAGAAGAAGGTGTAAGTTCTTCCAGCAGAAGCAAAGAAATAGCAACCTCTGGTGCTAAGGAGCCTCAGGCATCACCCCAAATCGTTGATGTTAACAGATTGATGGAGCAAAAACCTGTTAGTGGATATGCAGAGGATGCTGGTGGCAGAACTGACTTTTTGGATGACGAAACAGAGGCTCCAGATGACAAATGTGAATCTGAGTTGGGAATGACTCCTGATGATGAATTGGTTCATCTTTCAAAAAAGGTAGACACCTCAACAGAAGAGAAGTTAGAAGCAGTTGATCATGATAAAAAATGCGAAGAAGCAGTGCCTCCTAAAAAAGTCACAAATGAAACTAAAAAACAGAAACTACCTTCAGAGTTAGACTCAACCTCAAAGTTAAAAGTAAAGCATCAAGCGATAAAACGCCCTGCAAGTAAAACCAAGAAGACCACAGTTGCAAAGAGATTAGCAAAATCGGAAAAGGCAGTATTTGGGGAGAAGATTCCAAATGAGACAAGGGATGAGGTAGAGATAAAAATCCTGAAAGAAATGTCATTGTCTGTGCCTTCTGAAATAAGTGAGAACTCAAATGCACCAAAAAATAAGCCAGAGAATTTTATTGAAGAGGAAAAGGAGAATAGACCAAATGATGGAGAGCACGGTTTAGAGGAGAGAAGAAATGTTCGAAATACTAAATCTCGTGTTAAGCCAGCAAATATCAAGTCTAAGGAAATGAAACACGCTCCATCTACATCAGAATTTAAGGCAAGAGTAAAACCTGAAACCACGTGTTTTATTTTAAGCGGGCATCGCCTACAGAGAAAGGAGTTTCAACAGGTAATCAAGCGTTTGAAAGGAAGGGTTTGCCGTGATTCTCATCAGTGGTCATATCAGGCAACCCACTTCATAGCCCCAGATCCTATAAGGAGGACAGAGAAATTTTTTGCCGCTACTGCATCAGGAAGGTAAGGAAATATAGGCATGTTAAAAAATTAAGTCCGTAATTCCGTAGTGTGTTCAAACATTGGCGCATGCATATAAATTGTCTAACTAATCTCGGGTGGAATGCAGGTGGATTCTTAAAACTGATTTCTTAAGTGCCAGTAATCAGGCAGGAAAATTATTGCCAGAGGAGCCTTATGAGTGGCACAAAAATGGTCTCAGTGAGGATGGTGCCATCAATATGGAGGCTCCAAGAAAGTGGCGGCTGTTGAAAGAAAGAACAGGTCATGGTGCCTTCTATGGGATGCGCATCGTTGTATATGGTGACTGTTTTGCTCCACCTTTGGTATGTTTTTCTTTGAAATTTATTTTGTATGTATGTTCTCTTCACCTTCATTTGGGAATGGATGGGTATTGAGTTTGACTTTTGTTTCTTAACCAACTTCATTGTTTCACAGGATACTCTTAAGCGTGCGGTCAAAGCTGGAGATGGAACAATATTAGCAACATCTCCTCCTTATACCCGTTTCCTTAATACTGGGGTCGACTATGCCATAGTTAGCCCTGGCATGCCACGCGTTGATTTGTGGGTCCAAGAGTTCTTAAAACATGAGATACCTTGTGTTGTAGCGGACTACTTGGTCGAGTATGTCTGCAAGCCTGGGTTCTCCCTCGAGAGACATGTACTGTACGGCACTAATGCTTTGGCAGATAGGTCATTTGCAAGACTTCAAAGTAAGGCAGAAGAAATTATTGAGGAGGTTATTCCTCATGAGGATTGCGATGATAACGATGATGATATAGCTTGCCAAGTATGTGGATCCCAGGAAAGAGGAGATGTCATGCTGATTTGTGGTGATGAAAGTGGTTCCGTTGGCTGTGGAGTAGGTACTCATATCGACTGCTGCGATCCTCCGCTGGCAGCTGTTCCTGAGGAGGATTGGTTTTGCCCAAAATGCAGTAGCACCCAAACATGCTCAAAAAAAGCCAATAAAAGGAAAAAGGGTGCATTGTCTTCTTCCAAGGCAAAGTGAGTCTGTCCCTTTTGAATCTGTCAACGTGTATCTGATTTTTATCAACCGTTAGCCCCTGCTCATTGTGTTTCACTCTTGCTGTTCTTAGATAGCTGTCAATAATTATGTATATTGATTTACATGTTTGGGCAACCCTTCATGGACTTAGGTCATTTGCGAAACATCAAAGTAAGGCAGAAGAGATTACCGAGGAGGTCATTCCTCATGAGGGTTGCAATGATGATGATGTAGCTTGCCAAGTATGTGGATCGCGGGAAAGAGGAGATATGATGCTGATTTGTGGTGATGAAACTGGTTCCGTTGGCTGTGGAGTGGGTACCCATTTCGATTGCTGTGATCCTCCGCTGGCAGCTATTCCCGAGGAGGATTGGTTTTGCCCAAAATGCAGAACCCAAAAATGCTCAAAAAAAGTCAATAAAAGGAAAATGAGTGCATTGTCTTCATCAAAGGCCAAGTGAATCTGATTATCTATCGCTAGCCCTTGATCATTGTTTGTTTTACTATTGCTGTTCTTAGATAGTTGTCATAATAATTATGTAAAACTCTTTGCAGTTTGATTCTAGCGACAAACAAGCTAATGTTGATTTGCATGTTTGGGCAACACTTCAGGGATTCAGAGATGAGCAGCAAATTAATTTGTGAAAGTCTAGTTAAATGCTTATGACATAACAAGAAAAAAAAACCATTTTAAAAATATTTAATCCTCTTCTCAATAAGGGGTTGTGTTGATATACTCAGTTATATGTGATAAAATTAAAAAATTAGTTTACAATACTAACATGGCAAAAGAAATATTTCACAGTTCAAACCTCTGATGTGTGCTGTGTCCTCAGAAGTTTAAACACTGACAAAGTTGAACCGGGGGGGAAAGGTAAATGGTGAATTCTTGTTGTATGTTTGGTTCCTACCCTATATTTTCACAATTACTCTTTACTCTAAAAAAAAAAGTATCTACTATCCATTTTATAAAAATGTACACATTAAAGTTTATGGTACACATTTGATGAGCAATGGTGAACTCTTGTTGCATGTTTGGTTCCGCATTTCCGTGAGCCAAAAGCACGTTTCGACCATTTGTTGCGGTTCCTATCTTGTGTGAACATGTTTGGCTTTCTATTCTGGAATCGTTTCTCTCCTAAAAGCTGTTCGCTAGAAGCTAGAAATGGTAGCTTTTGCTTTGAGTGCAAAATTGATTCTAGCTTTTTTGTTTGTTTAGAGTTACAGCACTACCCTTTTCTTGATTTGTTACATATATTTAGATTTTTTCGACACTGCCAGATGTTTGGATTTGTTAACTTTTAGTTGTTTTTTTATAATTATCTATAAATGATTATATAGAATTGGAATGAAAATTGTTTTTTTTTTTTGAAGTGGGAATGAAAATTGATTTTAAATAGATGTTAATTCCCATTTTGGTGATAAAGCATTCAAAATCAATTTTTGTTTCAAATTGTCTTAACGACATGACTTTATAAGAATCATTTTTAAGGTGATGCATTCAAACATAAATCAATTCACATTCAACTCATTTTTAATCAAAATCAATTTTGTCAAAAACGTTTTTCTCCGCCGCTTTACCAAACACACTTTATAATGCTAACAATTATATAAGTTTATGGTGCTCGCAATTGTATAAGTTTATGGTACATATTTTAAAATGTGTATCATAGATTTGTTTAGGGTGATAAAATAAATTTGTTTAGATTTGGTTAAAAAGATTGTTTAGGGTGAATATTTTAGAAAAGTATATTCGGTGTATTTTTTTTTTAAGAGTTATAGTTAAATGTACTCATTTAAAAATCTACGATACAATATGAATGTTCAGTGTGCGTTTTTTTTTTTTTAAAGAGTGTTTAGTGTGCGTTGTTTTTTTTTTTTGAAAGAAGTGTGCGTTGTTAAAATGTGAGAAAACGTAACAAAGTATACTATATAGGGTAGAGTATATTTATGAGAGAATTTCTAATCGAACCCCAATCATGCACTACTATCGTGCGCCCATTAACATCTCCATTTACCACCGTTCAAATTTTATAATTTAAAATGTGTTTTGCTGTTTTAAATTATAAAATCCTAAATATATCAGAACACAAAAGATCATGAAATTTGCCATTAAATCACATTCTACATCAATAAGTAACACCATAATATAGCCAAAATTATTTCATTATATAACTACAATTATTTCAACAACATAATTCAACATAATACAACAATATAATACAACAACAGTAATAATTGCGACAACATAATTAAAAACAAACAAGATCATACATCAGTCTAGCAAACTTTTTCATTTGATTCATTCATGCACGCTGACTTCTTCATGTCTTGGGGAGAATCAAACTTGCCATAATAGCATGCATGAACATATTTTTTATTAAAGTAGTGTCTAAATTGGTCGGTTCCTTCAAACTATAGTGATTAAATATAGAGAATATCGTTCTAATGTCGTCGGATTGGAGTTTCATCTGGGTGAACCGTACACATCCATTTGAGTCGACCGATACAAGACAATTCTCAATATTGACCACCCTTCTCGTATCGTTGTGGTTGAGACGACCATTATTTGGTCCAACTGATATTTCAAGTCAGAAAATGTAACATCAACACTACTCTTAAACTGATTGATTATCCCATGTTATAGTAAAATGCAACTATGTTAGCGTTCATTTATACTTGATAAGTGTTCATTGTTATGTAGTGTGGAGCGGAAATGAATCAAACACGCCAACTTATGGAAATTTTTGTGCGTTGTAAACCACAAAAATTGTTGTGCATCGTAGATCACATAAAATCATATCTTTAACTTGCTTAGATTATAAAATTTGAATTGTACCAAACCTCAAATCCAAAAGTTCTCAACCAACATAAGTATCACTATATTGACAAGTTTCAGATTCTATCAATCGAACGAGTAAAATATTGTTTATATTTATAGAATTCAAACCAAAGATGCACATGATTTTGCAACATACACACTTTTTGAACATAATATAACAAAATACACACTCTACGATAAAATTGAATTAAAGTCTACTTAGAGGACTTCAAAGACATTACTTTTACTTTGCATTTATAATTGTAAAAAAGAGACAAATAGTTAATAAAAATAATTTATTTTTTTTAATCATTACATTTTTTAAATTCAAAATTCATTAATTTGAATCGAGGGAATATCTTTTTTTTTTCTAAAATAAAAACTAAATACTTGTTACATAAGTCCTACCTCAACCGACAAAAATGCCGAAATTGCTAGGCCGAACGTCATGACCGGAGTTCAAACCCCTAAACATCTAATTTGTATGTGTGAGTTTATGATGGCTTTGTCATCTCATCTATTTATAAAAAAACAAAACTAAATACTTGCAATGGAATTTGATTCCATAAATTCACGAAACCGTACACTCCATTCCGTTACTTTATTAGGTAAATGAACGAATAATAATTAAAAATAGATAATGTGAAAAGAATTTGTCAGATATTCAAACAAATAACACATTATGCAGTTTTGACTAGAGCCATGTCTTTGATAGAAGACCCTACCTTACATATATAATCCAATCTATGATTGTTTGGACAGAGCTGAAAGCATATGCTAGCAGCACATTGCGCAACTGGCATGATTGTATATGTTTCACGACTTTCCTCTTTTCAATGTTCCCTTCCTTCAAACATCACGTCTTATTTACCCTTCCAAACACCACTTATGCATGCTGCTTATGCCATTAGATTAGTAGTATCTTTTGTTAACAATATACTACTAGTAAAAATTATATATTACATCTATCGAATATAAGTGTCTCATTTACAAAATATTCACAATCTCAATTTATTTATCACCTAAAGTATGGAAAAAAAAAGTAGTTTTACCAACAAAAGAAAGTTAAGACAGTATTTGTTAACTTCTTTTAACAATGTTCTAATTTAACATGTTTAATAGGGCTGGAAATGAGTCGAGTCGAGCCGAACTCGTCTGAGTTCGACTCGACTCGATAAGAATTGACTCAACTCGAAATTCAGCTCGAGTTCAATACGAACTTTTTCTTTAACTCGAGTTCGGCTCGTTTAATGTTCACGAACAACTCGGTTCGACTCGTTAGATTCAACTCGTTTGTTCGAGTTACATAATTCAAAACTTTTTTTGACAATATGATTTATTTAAAAAAACACAAATATTAAAATAAAATAAAAAATTATGGACCTTGTTGGTCTTAAGACCACTAAGGAAAAATAATAGTAGCACTTAATCATTAGTAGTATTGTAGCGTAGTCAGTATACCACTTCTCTTTTATAACTACTGCTCCTCTCTAATGTTGTTAACCTCCCCGATGTGGGACTAAATTTAGAACAAATATCTTTGGTTCAAAGCGTAGTTAGGATAGCCAATATACACTTTTCTTTTCATTCTCTCTTTTATAATAATTATTGTTAATTAAATTAGTATTGTTTCCTCTGCAAACAAGTAGATAAATATTAGAGGAAGTTTGTACTCTATTAATATTTATTGAACTAATATATATTTATCGAGTTAGCTCATGAACCAACCGAGTTGAACTATATACAACTCAAGTTCAGCTCATTTATTTAACGAACTTAATTTTCAGTGAGCTCATTTGGTTCATGAACCAAGTTCAACGAGTTAATTGTCGAATCGAATTCCGAACTATTGTCGAGTTGGTTCGGTTCATTGCCAACCCTATATTTAAAAATGCATATTAATATTTTCTTTTAATTAAATATTTTTTCTGTTTTATTTAAATTGTCTTTTTAGAGTTATTTGTGTTTTTAAGAAAATGATTGATTGAATTGATTTAAATGATAAAATTAGTACTATTATTTACTAAAATACTCTTATTAGTCATTGTTAATGGAGTAAAATTCAACAAATAAATGTATATCAATCTTCTTTGAAAAATAAAAAATAAAAATATATCAATGAAAAAAATAACAAATATCGTATTGATATTCTAAACTGACAATTATTTAAAAAAAAAAAATGATAAAAGTAACTATTATTTCAACCGCTCCAATTAATGAGTACTTTAGGTCATAGACACTATTTTGCTATTGTAGTCAACGTAACTATTTATTTTTTCAATCAATAGTTATACTTTTGAAATTTCAATAATGTTATGCTATGTTAAAATGATACTACTACCATTATAGTTTTTAGCACAATTCCTCTAAAATGGATATTGATGTCATGCCATGATATCAAAGTCATGAAATATTATGGTTCATGTAAACCTAATTAGCTGCTACCTATATCGGATGAATTCAGTAAGAAAAGTCTTGCGTAGATTCCCAAATTAAAGGTCCTAACTACATAAAGAAAAATGGAGAAATGGTGCCCACGTGAGGACCACCTTTTCTTTCGCCACAAGATATTAAATTATTCTTTCAGTACAAATATTATAGCTAGTTTCATTTTAAATTAAAAAATCTCACTTTTAACCAGAGCAGCAGGAGTTCTTTTTTAAAAAATAATTGGAGAAAGGAAAAAAAATTAGTAATTAAAGTGACGATATATCATTTTAACTAATTTTCTTAAAGTTATGAATCTAAGTTCTTACCATTAATTTAGCATCTCAAATATGTGAAGAACGGTTCAAAAATGCTTAATTTTATAACTGCGATATGTTTTTGCAGATTTAATTTAAGTATATTTGATGATTATGGATTGGAGATATGCGAGGCATGTTTTTCTCTTTTCCACCAATGCCAACGATTTATGTTCCAAATATGTCCAAACTCTTTCTTGAATTTGATTATGGCATTCGATCATAGTTTGATACTAGCTGTGCAATGTTCAATACCATTAGAAGTGTACTCCAATAACCTCTCAACAGTACATTATATATATGTTACACATTTCTTATACAACATTTTAAAAAGAGTTAAATATGTTTTTGTTCCGTACAAATATACTAATTTTTTGTTTTAGTCTCTCTGAATTTTTCCTTCAACTTTTAATCCATATAAAATTTTCAATCACTACTTTTGATTCATATTTTTAAGTCAGCTTTTGTATTTTTTAATGAAAATGTACAAAAATGTATAGAATATTGTAAATATCTCTTCCAAAAACGCTTAGATGAGATTGTAAGAGGTCTCTTTGAACTTAACTAGAGATTCTAATTTGAATCAAACAAAATCTAATTAAATCTCTTGCGTGCATCCGACATTTGATTTACACAATTATTAAAGATTATTGAAAATATAAAAAGATTTAGAATAAAAATGAAACATAAAAGTTTTTTCTTCTTCTGAAACAACTTGTAAAACATAAAAATTGAATGCACAACTTGTAAAACTTTTATTTCTATAATGAATTTTTAAATACGATTTAGGGTTTAAGAGCATCAATTATCATTTGTACTTTAAAACATTTAAACTTTAAAATATAATAATACGTGAACACTCTTAATTCTCATAGACTCATAATTCAACACACCACTTTATCTTGACCTCTATCTTATTATGTCCCCAATATATATATCACATTTATCGCACCATCTTATTTATTTTCTTTCTCTTTCAAAGTGTCAATTGATTTTTAATGTATATCAAATATTTTCCAAACTTAAATGGAGGGGGTCTCTTTAGGAGTTTTCAATAATAATTGGAAGAAAATTGAGGGATTGAGATCCCTCATTTCATATTGGTAACCAGCTAATCGTTGAGAGAATGTATATGTGGAGGAGGTTGCTAAACATTTCCGAAAATGGGACCATATATTTGCTACCATTAATCCACACATACCATGGCATGGCTATGGCTACTTGTCTAGTCTAATCCAACTGTACGTACGTTCTTTGATTTTGAAACCCATCTATTCTCATATCTGTCTTGGAAACTCTTGACACAGTCGCATATACTATGTACAATTTGTTCTTGTCTCATTCATTTCTTTCACATATGGAATTATTTTTTCTAAATAGTAATTATAAATAATTTTTGATAATTGGTGACTGTAGTGTAAAGTTTTAATTAAATCATATATATATTTATCTCACGTTTTAAATTAGTGAGTTGCTATCTTCAAAATAAATCACCACATGCATGTGAATGCATTATGCATGCATATATTTCAAACTTTCGACCTGGCAAGAATTGGACCCTTCTTGCAAAAGTAAAATCAGTGAATAACTGTAGAAACGCAATAATGCATGAATCTTTGAATTAGAGAAGAAAAATAGTACAGGCTTTTTCGTGTATCATAAGATACAAGACACACTTCAAACAAAATACCATTATTATTGGGCTGTGAAAGATTGAAATTTGAACCCCTTCATTCACTCACTCTCCCAACAAACCTATTTAACACTCTATTGTCCACACGTGAACAGAACTATACTACATGGTTAATTTTACTTTTATGAGGTTCCACCAACCCTCCAATCAATCAATTTTTATCGACAAAACTATAGATTCAGTGTGTATATTTTGCTTTGACAAAAATGAATTCAGAGTTAATTGATTATGTAAAACTGATTCCGATTAAAAATGAGCGTGGTATATAAAGTGATTTAGTAAAAGTAAGTTGAATTATAAATTTATGTGTTAAAATAAATTTTAAAATAAAAAATTGCAAATAATAACTTCATGTAGAATTGTTTGTAGTCTCCAAAATTAATTTTTCAATAATATTGTCAAATATAATTTTATAGAGTTAGAATTTCTTTTTACACTTGAAAAACGCAATTCTAAGACTTCTAAAAATGAAATTACACACTTCATTAATCTCAGAATTATTCCTATTTCTTCAATTTCATCACTAAGTTATAGAATATCATAAGTTATATTTAAATATATAATATTCGTTAATTTAATTTTTTTCTATTAAGTTGTTAGTGATTAAATTCACAGATTTTTAAAGACTTTAAGTGGTTTATTCATTATTATCATTGTTATTTTAATTATATATTGAATTATTATTTTTGAAGGAAATATTATATCTTAATTAAAAATGTTGATTGAAAGTAGGGAACACATGCATGGCATAGGAAAAGAGCTCATCATGGGAAAGTAAAAGTTGATTTGACATTTCATCTCTAATCCCTTTGTTTTTCTTGTATTGAGTGCAGATTAGATTAGGCACCTTACTTTTATGGTACTACTACTATGGTGTAAATCTGGCAACCCCTTTTCCCTTAGACACGACTTATCATCC
This sequence comes from Medicago arabica, assembly GCA_946800305.1. Classification (NCBI taxonomy): domain Eukaryota; kingdom Viridiplantae; phylum Streptophyta; class Magnoliopsida; order Fabales; family Fabaceae; genus Medicago; species Medicago arabica. The sequence continues at coordinate 52,308,046 of OX326965.1, read as the reverse complement.
TTGACACTACATTATTCATCATTGGCCAGAAAATTATTTTTATCATAACTTTCCTCTTTACTTATGCGTAGTACTAATAGTACTTGTCTACTACTGCCTATTGAAACAAATAATTTAAGTTAAAAGTCCAAAATAAATTCTTTGAGGAAAAATGTTTAAAAAAACTAGCATCATAAAATAGGAGAGGAAAAAAACAAAAGGCTACATTGTATTTTTGGTCCCTTAACTATTTAGGTAGTATCGCTTTGATCCCTTAATTAAAATTTGATTTTTTTTTAAAGAAACAAAAATCGATTATATAAACAACGGTAGTGATTTCTCTTTAGTACAAAATGTACTCAAGAGGTCACTCCAAAATTACAAGCTATCGGTGAATAAAACAGAAAAAATAAAGGCCAGTCGATACTCAGACACTGTAACGGGCCCGACCACCATCTTTAAGTACCTAAAATAAAATTAGCGTTATTAGCCTTTAACCACCACAATGAATTAAATTTAACCTTTTCCAACAGTTCTAACATGGTCATTTGGACGTTCTTGAAAATCCTATTGTTGCGTTCATTCCACAAAATCCACACACAAAAGCCAAAGAAGCTGCATAAAAGATCATCGGGGCCTCGATGTTCCTAAACCATTTGAAAACTGGAAGAAGTGATAATGAGCAGTATACGAATCAGCACTTGAAACACCAAGCCACTTCCTAACGTGCTATCATAATGCACCAAAAGTATCACAATGAAAGAAAAGATGAATAGCTAATTCGTCATTTCCACAATCCGCCACACATAGACTGGTCGTAGGTTGAATGATGCCACACTGTAACAGGTTGTTTTTTGTTGGTAACCTGTCCCTCAACAACCTCCAAGCTAGAATAGAAGCCTTCAAAGATACCTGCTTATGCCAAACAAGATCTCCTATTTCGGTATATGTAGGATCCACCTGAGTATCAAGAATTTGATATGCCCCGCGCACGGTGTAACCCCCCTCAATGTCAGGGAGCCACTGCCGCCTGTCAGAAACATCAGGCTGCACAACAAAATTATGAAGTAAATGGCGACACTAGCCTAACAACTCTTCCTCCCACTCCCACAACCTTCTCCTCCGCCTCTACGCTACATTCCCATCCTCCCAACCAAGAGAGAACATCTCAGCCACCGTGCTAAACTTATTCAACGATAAATCAAATAAGCGTCTATAACGACGACACAACGAAACATCTCCTAACCACCTATCCTTCCAAAATAACGTATTAGTTCCTTCCCCTATCTTTCTATTCACCCTGTCAACAAACCATCCCCCACCATCATTCCCATCTCCATCCCTAATCTCGCTATCTCTCTCCACCAAGTAGAACCATTCCGGCCCCCAACCTTTAATCGCCCTGCCTCCTCACCATACCCCGCCACTAAGACCCTATGCCATAAACCACCTCTATCTATCAACAACCGCCAACACCATTTCCCTAACAAAGCTAAATTAAATTCTTTCAACTGTCTCACCCCCAAACCTCCATTCTCCTTTCGTAAACAAATAGAGCTCCAAGCGATCCAAAAAAGTTTCCTATTATCCTCACTCCCTAAAAAAAAAATTTAAAAATAGATTCAATGGAAGAGATTATACCTGACAGAGCTTTGAAAAAGGAAAAAGCGTAGACAGGCAGAGAGGTCAGGACAGACTTGAGAAGAACCAATCGACCCCCAAAAGAGAGAAAACGACTTTGCCAACCCCTTAATCTAGCTTTAATAGTATTCAAAACAGGGTCCCAAAATGTCAGTCTCCTAGGGTCACCACCAATCAATAAACCCAGATACAAGAACGAAACCTTACCAACCTTGTAATGAAGAATAGAGGCCGCCTCATTCAACCAAGAATCCGCAATATTAATACCAATCAGACAACTCTTGTGAAAATTCACTTTTAAACCAGACATCACCGCAAACAAGGACAAAACCGCGCATAATGCTCGCACATTTGCCCAACTCTTGACACCTACTAGCAATGTGTCGTCTGCAAACTGTAGATGAGAAACTACTTCTAAGTTTGTGTGTCTCACCCCATAACCTGTGAACAAATTATTCTCCACCATTGCTTTCATCATGACATTCAGCCCTTCAGCCGCCAACAAAAAAAGGAACGGCGAGAGAGGGTCACCTTGACGCAAGCCCCTGCCGTTAACTAGAACCGAAGCAGTTGCTGTTGTCACACACTCTTTTATCCACTTTCTCCATAAAACTGGAAACGACATTTTACTCATTACATCATCCAGATACCCCCAATCCACCGAGTCATAAGCAATTGTTGTTGATTTATTTTGATTCTTTAACTTCTATCCGTTACACATTTTGATCTTTTCTGTTAGTTTTAATTCAAAAACGTTAGGTTTTCTTCATTTTCTTCTGAAACTTTTCTGGGATTCTTGTTGTTGAAGGTTGATAGAGATGATATGAAGATGAAAAAGAGGAGAAGAAAATGAAGAAAACCTAACGTTTTTGAATTAAAACTAACAAAAAGGACCAAAATGTGTAACCGAGAGAAGTTAATAGACCAAAATAAATCGAATTTTAATTAAGGGATCAAAGCGATACTACCTAAATAGTTAATGGACCAAAAATGCAATTAGCCAAAACAAAAAGAGGAGAAGGGACATTTAGTAAATTACTTGCACAATATGGGTCAAATTTTTTTAAAAAATAAAGAAATAAATGTAGTAAATTCTTCAATTTATCCTAAATTAGAAATCATATTAAAAAAATCATCTTAGATTATAATTCACCTGTTTTACAAGTATCGTATCAATGAAAAGTTAATATTTATTTTTATCAAGTAATTTGGTAGTTAGAATTTCACCTTAAAAGATGAGTCACTCTACTAATTTATTTATTTTTTCATACAAGTGTTGATTTTTTTAAAATAATTCATAAATTTTTTGTCAAAAAAATAAATCATAATTTCTCTTTTTTCATATAAAATTAATTGCATTTCGTCCATAAATTTTAGTTCAACTAGCAAAATTATTGAAATTGCTTGATTGGACGCCGTGGTCGATGTTCAAACCTCGACTCTTTAACTTGTGTGTGTGAGTTTCTAATAATTATTGCCATTTCGTCTATATAACAAAAATAACTACATTTTCTAATGAGTTTCGCTAACCAGTGCCCTAAGAGCAATGATTAAGGATGTTAAAAATAGAAAATTTTCATTAAAAACAACACCTTTTTGACTTTCATAAAGTTAAATATTTCACTTTTCACTAATTTCTAATGCATAATTTATATACTAATCTTCTTAACCAGTGCCCTTAGGGCATTATTTACCATTTTCCTTTTCTAATTTATATAAAATTTATAACATGATGTATAATTTAGGACAGAGGCAGGTATAGTACTTGCTAACCTTCCTAAAACCTTTGCTGGTATTTCATTTAAGGAATTGGATGTCTCAGATAATCTGGGTATTATACGGGTGTTCTTAATTGAGAAGATAAAGGGGCAGTGAAGAGTTGTGAAAGAAATAATTTATATACTCATGGTTTAATTTTATTAAGGTAAATTGGAAGCTGCTTTAAGATATTTTAGTGCGGTTGATGCAATGGTTTCATTTAAATTCAAAGCTTCCGAAAGGTATTACTTCTTTGTTTTTTCCTTTTCATTGAAAAGGTTAAATCTCTAGCATTTGTGGATTATCGCCCCTTTCTTTGAGTGGTTGCTTATACAAAATTATCTCTAAGTTATTACTAGTTGAGAGGTTGAATAAGGTTATTGGGAAAGTTATTTTAGATGGTATGTTTGTGATGACTCCTCATCATATGATATTTTTATGTGTTTTATTGAGTCTTTTTACTACATTATTCTAGATTTTTAACGAGCTTTAGAGTGAATTATTTATGAGTTTTGGGAAAAATTGATTTTATATCGAAAAAAGTCTTTGTTAAGTCATTTTGCTTTCATAACCAGGCAACTATCTAGATGTCCGTGTCTTTTAGGTAATTTCCAACAAAGTAATTCGATTAGATGATGTTTGGTCGAAGTTATTAAGGTGTTTTCACTTGTTAGAATGAAGGATTGAAGGCCAACCTTTGTTTTGGGGAATTTATGTCTCAATATACAAAACATATCAAAGGTAGAATGCTAGGAAAGTTGAAGAGTTAAGAGTTGGGAGAAGGAAAATTCACGACACCATGCGTGAGGTGCAATGCGGATTTTACCCTACTTATCGTGAGTATTTTTTATGTGGATATCTAACAAGGGTGAGTTCAGTTACTTCTCTTAATAGAGTGTTATATTTTAAAACCAAGGTTGTAAAACTCGGGATTTTATCTTACATACTCGTATGAGTTTATCCTAAAATGTATTAAAAATAAGGGAAATGTTAACCAGTGCCCCTGTCATGGGGGCATTGGTTAAGGACTTTAAGTAACAACTTCTTATAAAAGTTTGTGTAATTAATGCATATGAAATTGATTTTTTTTTTAAATTTTAAAAAAATAATTATTTTTTTAGCATATTTAAAAAATGTTCCGAGACACTCGTTAACAAGACCCTAAAGATAATATAGACCTAAGATATATACTTATGTTATACAATAAATGCAACAAACTTTAAAAATTCAAATCATTTATAAAGAAAAAATTAACATGAACAACATTAAACAAACAAAGAAGTAAAGGAATCAAATGTGAAAAATTTGTTAAAATTTCTGTTTATTCGATTTTGTTGGTAAAAATAAAAATAGATTTAAACCGAGTAAATTTAATTTAACTTAGTTTTCAAGTTTACTAAAATTCAAATTTACATTCAAATCAACTCAAACTAATGGCATCCGATCCAATTTAATCGATATAGTTTAACTACGATCATTGCTTTCATAACAAACAAGGATTATATTTTACTGGTGATATATAAAGAAAAATGTTAGCATATAAGATATGGAGTTGTCTTGATTAATATTTATAAAATAACAATTTTTTATAGTTTTTGTTAATAGATAATTAAAGATATTAAATATTAAAATCGTGAATTAGCATAAGTGAAACTATAAATTGTATCACTCAAGACTCTAAAACCAAACTATTCCAAAAGTTAACTCACAATACAAAATTTCGACTAAAACTTAAGTTTCACATCAATCTTGAGTGTGAAGTAAGGATAGAGAATTCCCAGCATTGTTTTACTACATATCCAAGTTGGAGCAAGAGTTAGAATAGATGGTACATGTGTGAGAGAGCTATTAGACCCTGACTTTACAAACCACCACCATCATCCACCATATACTTGGAAGCAACAAAGTTTTTGGCGGGTACAGAAAATGAAGAAAATCTAATGGAATGTCAGAAAACAAGTTTCTTGGATGGACTAACCCCATAGAAAATTGAATGCAACCGGACAAAACATGTGAAAAAGACGAGGCATGCACCTACTGTTTCTTCCATCGGCTACTGTTGCAGCAGTCAAGCCTTATCTATCAATTGCCATATAAAATAAATAATTTTTCATCTAATTGCCACAACTTCTCTCAAATGAAATTAAACTAACCCAACACTCAGTGCATTTACTACTACTCAGTACTCAGTGCATAAATGCTTTAATACTACTCCTTTCCATTTTATAGTATAAGAGAAAGTCAGATAAAAAATTGATATATTTTGTTAAAAATTGGGATAAATACATCGATTTTTGTTAGTTAATTTTTTATATATCTAGATGGGGGAGTGACATTAGCATTAACTCAGGTTTTTTCAGATCATTTTAACCAATTTATTTACTATACAGATGGTTTGAAAGCGCGGTGAAATTTTCTACGGTTAATTTGGCTTATGCGAGCTTGGGCTTATGGAATGAGCGCAATAATAAGCTATTTAAATTAGGAATGCTCTATTTATAAGTTACTTGAAAAAGTTAAATATCACTCTTTGTGTTGGTTGAAAGTTAAACAGGCTAGTTTTGTTTTTGATACTCAGATGTGGTGATCAAATTTCTTTGTGTTTAGGTATTGGGTAGCACCGTTGTGTTGTTATTTGTCTGACGGTTTATACATTTAGTAGTCTCTTCAGCATGAGCGGTTCTAAGGCCGGACGAGTCTGGGCTCCTGCGCGGGATCCGACCCAAGTTTTTTGCAATTTTTTTATGTAAATCCCTCTTAATTTCTTATATAAACCCTTATAAATTGGGCAATTTCTTTAAATTTTTTGATTATTTGTTTTCAATTTCTTATGTAAACCCCAATAAATGTTTTGCCCTGACTTTATAATAATCCTGGCTCCGCCAGTGCTCTTTGGTACGCTTTATGTTGGGGAGATTGCTTTGTTGTGTTAATATAATGTTAAAAAAAACATTAATATTAATATTAGTAATGTGCTAGAATTCTGGTGTACCAGTTTTATTTTTGCAATGATAAAAATATTTTCAAAGACTTGACAAGTTTTTAAACACAAACCAAATTCCAAAAGTACTATTGGAAACATAACAAATGAGTTATATTCAGAAACTAAAAAATAAAAGCATATAGTGATTTGTAGACCAAAATTAATTAATTAATAAATTTTTCCCCGGCTATTCAAAATTTAATTTATCCATTTGTACATAAAAGTAACCAATAATCAGAGATATTTTTGTGCCGGATAAAAACAAAACATCCCAAGTCCCCAACCAACCAATGAATCAATTCAATTCAACAACTAAGAGCCTCGTACTTCACTGGAATTGACCTATTACTAAACCTTTGTGAAAGCAAGTTTCCCACCACCGTTAGATCACGGCAAAATACTCCTTGAAACACCGTTGGATTCACTATGCTTGGTGAAGACATTGCAAACTTTTCCTCCAACATTTCTTCTCTACTTTTCTTTTGTAACACTTCAACAACTGAATTCACATTAACATTAACATGTGCATTTGCATTTGCATTTGCATTTGTTTGTTGTAACTGAAGAACCATTTTCTTCTGTTTCTCAGCAGAAGCTTCTTCTTCAAGAATTGTATTCATAACATTTGTATAACCTTTTTGAAGCAGCCTATACAACAACATAGAAGCCATTCTAGCTCTATCCTTAACCGATTCAAGATCACGTTCATCCGCGAGTTCACACCGTTCGATGAAACCAATAGCTTTCTCTGGTTTATGTTTCAAACTAAGCAAAAGATGTGCCCGTTGCAATTCCGAACGGGCACAACCACGTCGTAAACCAATTAAACCATAATAGTCCACATTACGTGTTTCCCCACAAGACAATTTTTGTTTCAACTGTTGAATTTTCGCGGTTAAGGTACATAACTTCCCAGGAATCTCATTGTAACGAACATTATGTCGTTTCCATAACGGTCCAGCAAGTTTTCGATCACGCAAAATTGTGTTGTATAGAAGCTTCAAATGTTCAAGATCATGAAGACAGTCTTGGTAGCAACGAATTGTTTCTAGAATTGAAGCTCTAGCTTCAAGAGCTTGGATACATGTAGGGTCTAATGATAGTGTTCTGTTACAATCAGCAATTGAATCAGCAATTCTACCTGCCGAACGAAAAGCAGAGGCTCTATGCATGTAGCATTCAGCAAGGAATCCTTGAGGAGCGCCGCGGCGGCCATCAACAATTTTTGAGAAGTGACGTATGGCTTCTGAGTGGAGTCCTGCGTCCATCGCGGCTATAGCAGCAGCGCGTCGACGCAGGAGAAATTTTATGTGTGCTAGGAGTTGGTTCACGGTTTCAGATTCTGATAAAGGACTTTTTGGTGGAGTGGTTGTTGATTGCTTTGATACCGCGCCATCACCGGAGAAAGGTGAGCTCCATAGAGAGAAACTGTCGTCGGACCAACAGATGCTTTCGCGACGAAATGCCGCGCTAGCGAGGCGTTTGCCGGTCTGGAGAAGAACCATTGCATCTTCCATTAGGCCTAAGTGACAACATGCTTTGCCCAAAACCAAGTATCTGAAATTCAAATTAACAAAATCTAATAAAAATTAATCCATTTACTATACTAACATTAATTTAATAAAAACAAAGTACTGCAAGTAAACTGGTGAAAAATTAAAAAAAGCCTAGTGTGATTTAAAAATAGAACAAGTCTGTTACCAAACCAAAACAGTTGAAATATGTGAACCAAACTACGCAACTTTATAATATTGAATTAAATATTGATTGGTCTTCCTTGTTATACCTTTTAATGTGCATTGAATTTGATAGGAGATTTAAAAGCAAGTGTGGGGAAATTTTCATTACTAGCTGGCATATGCATTAATTCAAACCCCATGATATTGGGGACTCCGATCTAATCTCAGAACTCATTAAATAAAAACTGAACTTCAAAAAGTAAAAAAAGAAAAGATTACAAAAATCAATGAAACATAGTAAATTCATATTTTTTTTTTTACCTCCAATATCCTTCATTGTCATAACTTTTACAGAGACCAGCCATGACACGTTTTTTCAAATCAGAAACAGAGAAACACTTGAAGTAACTCTGATCTGGAGCAGAGGAATCCGATGAAGAAAGTAACTTGACACCTTCTCTTGAAAGCTGTTGAGAAGAACCATCAGAAGAAGAAATAGAGCCAGAATCATCATTAGCAATTTTCAGACTTGGAATATAATCTTGAAGCATATTTGCTACGTCTTTGAATCTTCTCAAATAGAGCAAAGATCTTGCTTTCATCTCTAGGGCTTGATCTGAACTTGGAGATATAGCTAAAGCTGCGTCTAGAAGACTTATAGCTGAAACAATCTCGTTGCGTTCTTGTGTTGCAATCAGTGTTCTTGCATCTTTGATATATTTCTCAACAATCTATACAACAAAAACAAAAACAAAAAATATTCAGACATGTTTTGTTATACCAAATGAAAAAAACAAAACATAAATTTAAGGTTTACCTTACGGTTTGTGAGCCACCAGTGTTGTTTTTTGTCTGTTGAATTGAGAAAGGAAGTTGTGACAGCCATTTTTTTTTTTGGTTGAAAATGGTGAAGAAGATTCAAGGTTGAATCATGAAAATATCAAACCAAAACACTATTTAAGTTTTTGGTTTCTTCTCTCACACCTAAAGTGTGTACTTGATGACTATGCTCTAGAAATAAAATGAAAGGAAATATATAGGGGGATGAAGCAATGAGAAAGTGAATGGGGTTTGAGTTTGAGAGAGAAAATATATAATGACTCACAAATCTTTTTTTTTTTTTTTTTTATATTTGGTTTGAGTTTCATTTATAATATAATATAGTATGATAATAAATATATTAGGGGAAATGACATCAGCTCTGAGGTTTTTTTTTAATGAAATCAGTGCCAAGGTTGTTGCTAGAGAAATAAAATAAATTTGATATAAAAAAAGGGAAATGAAATAAATTGTTTGATAAAAAAGTTGTTAGTCTTTTTTGGACAAATAAAATTATTTATCATATAAAAATGTAAAGGTATAGTAATTTTTTGAAAGAAAATATTTTTTACCTTATCCTTCAAATTGGACATATAAATACATAAGTGTAGTTGTCCTAATTAAAACTAAATTTAATTTTGATATATTGTCAATATAAAACTTCATCCTCAATCAAACATATATGCCACATAGTAATGATTAAAGTAAAATATTTAAAATAATATGAGTTTTACAATAACAATACCTAAGAATTAAATCCATTTAAAACTAATACAAGAAAAAATATTAAAAGCTTTGAGTATTACTTATTTAAAAAACAAAAGTCTCTATTTTTTCTTCTAAAGATTCTAATGGTAAAAATTAACGCATATTTTGTTAAGAAAAAAAAAAAAACTAACGCATATTACGAGCTGTCAAATAGTTTGCATATTCAGTTTTTCTTCTAAAGATTCTAGCGATGAAACTAACGCATATTACACGTTGGCAAATAGAATCTTGTATATTAAAATTTACGTTTTAATATATCAAACATTTTCTAGTATTTTTTTCTTGTGTAATATTTTATGCGTCGAACAAAATTGGAATCTCTTTGTTTAAGAAAAAAACACTACAAATTATAGTTATGATAACTATTTAATTTTTCCTTCAAAAATGATAACTATTTTTTTGAATTCTTTAATATTAATTAACATTTTACCATAAGTGAACTTCCCCTCATTTGTTTTTACTATAAGTGAACTTAGAAGGTAATAAATAAACATAAAAAAGGAAAAAAATGGCACCAAGGATTAGAAGGAAAAAAAAAGAGAGCCTTGAGGCTTGAAAGAGACCTTGAGGTCTTGACAACAACCTTGACCGTTATGTAAAAGCTTTCATCCTTCAATTCTTAGCTGGCAACACACCATAGATTCTTTCTCTCACATCAACCTAAACTGTTTCCTTGTTGTAGGTTTATGACCCTAAATTTTATGATTTAATTTCATTCTTCGTAATTACGAGTAAACAGAATCATGTTTTTGACTGGTATAGCCGGTTACGGTTATCCATCACGGGTTCAACTACCGGCAAAAGAAAGAAAAGTCAAGCAAGTTGCCCCAAAAATAAGCAAAGGGTGTGAGAAGCACCAAAGGTTATTTATTTCTAATTAATTTCTAATAACCACCTCAAAATTATGGTTTTAGCTTTATGCACGTTGACTTAAATATTTGTAATTTGATAGCTGATAAATTATCATGATTCATGACATGACACTATTCTTTTATTCTCTTTCTATAACACCCATGATTAATTAACTCAACCATCACTCAACATGCTTGGTTGAGAAATGAAAATAGTAGATGAAAGTGAAGGAATAGTATCTCCGCCTGTGATCTTCAAGTTTAGTTAAGGAATAATGGAATAAACATGGCAAATTTCTTATGATAAATATTGTCCAACAACTCGCACAAATCATCCCTTTCAAAGAAAGAAAAAAGAAAAACTCTCACAAATCATAAACAATGTTAGAACACTTTCAATGTTACACGATGTCACAAGTCTAGCCACAAACCCTTGTCTTTGAATAAATAAATACTAATAAGTTTTTGAGTAAATTATACTCTCATCTTTAAAATCACATGCTTATATTACACTATTCTTCCTTCTAAGGACAAAGTGTAAAGTACTCTATAATGAACGTCGATTCGATTCAGTTGATAAGGAGTTCACACAATCACAAAATCAATGATCAACTTAGACATGACAATGAGGCATGACGACAATACGGTCTTGTCACATAAGCAACTAGATTCACATGTTTAAGGTTATTTTTTCATTGGTTTCTTTCACCAGAGTTAATTCTATCTGAAGATAAGTGAGAAATTAATTATCCTTGATCACATCTTTCAATTAATTTGAATTTTAGCTCATCACATTACAACAAACTTATTTTGTTAGACTCAAAATTCATTAGTGCTTTTGGGTGGGTTTATTTTGCTTTTTATTTCACTTACATTGATTAATGAATACACATGAAATTTGGTAGAAAGCCAAGATTGGTTTGTCTTTAAGTCTCTCTATCTACCCTTTCTGTTGCCTTCCCCTACAATACTACTTCTACAGCTTCTGCAATCTCTAGCGTTGCCATTGCTAGTCTTCCCCCTTACCCAAGCTTGCCATGTCACTCTTCAATGTTACCCTCTCTCCACGTGGCAATCCTGGATTTTGAACCCCACATTAGTGGACCCCCTCTCAATATCATATATATCAAGAAATTTTAGATAAGCTTGAGTTTTTGGACATGGTCTTATTGATTTTTTTTTCATTGTTACATTTTGTGGATAGCATGATCAATGATTTGAGCATGGCATATAAACCTGAGGACAGTTCAATCTCTTGAATAATATTTTCTATTTCACATGCATTTCTTTAATAATTCAGACGGAATTCCATTTCAATAATTCATATGTAAATATAAGAATAGATAAACTTAAATTAAAATTAAAGGATAAGGGTTACATGTACATTAAGGAAGCTGACACTCTCATAAATAAAATGGTGAAATGGTAACAACTCCAAAGTTGTTTTATACTGTACAAAATTAGTACAGTGATTTATTATCATCACACTCACACTGCATTTGTTGATCAATAGTGATATATATGCCATTAATGCTGAACAAAATTTGTTGTTGGTAGTAAATAGTAATACTGCGCATCAGTTGCTACAGAAGGGCTACAATTGAACCCTGCCAAGGACAAGGCACACAGGCTCTCTTTTGTTCAAATAATAATGATGGGGAATTCTTCCACCTTTGAATGTAATAAATTAAAATAACTTCAAATTCTTGTATTTAAATTTGAGTTCATTAATTTGGTGTGTTAGTTTCCTTTACTTCATAGGGCACGCCTACCATACCAATTTCTCTTGTGTTAGATTCCCTTTCATTGTTGAATATACTTGCTACCTCTGTAGCACCGATACTTCTATTTAAAAGCGTTTTCGGTGTCTGACATATGTTAGTGTTCGACACCAATAAATATGATTACATTGAATTGTATTATTTTTTTTTTAAAATTATTATAGACATTGACATATGAATGTCGTGTTGGGTACATGTTTCTCTGCTATATGGATTAAAAGTTTCAATGTTTATGCTGTAGATAATTTCCTATAAACATTTTTGTTATACGACATTATAATTGTTAGATTCTTTTCTTGTATAATATGATTAATTAATTATGTATTTTAGAAGGCTGCGCGACTAAATAACAACCTAGGAGTACAATCATACATATCACGTGCCACAGTATTAGGATGACATGGTTGTGAAAGGAAAGATAATAATTTTTTAATTGGTTAATTATTATGAGAATGGCTTAAAATGGAATGAGTTAAAAGTTAAAATGAAATGAGTTAAACGTTAACATCTAATCCTATACAACCAACATTTGTCTCGTGCCAAAAGAAAGAATCAAGTAGTAATACCAAAACCAACACTGTTTGAAAGACACTAATTAATTGGATTTGATTAATTAAAATCTTGTTACTGTTGTGTTTTGTTTTTACATTGACAACGTTGTTGTACAAAATAAAATTATCTTTCTTTTGTAGTATAATAATAATTGTATTTAAAATGTAGTTGTCGCTCATAAAAGCATTGAATAAATAGCATGTTATAAGTTTGCAAATTAATGCAGTAGACACACATGTATGATGCATGCATATATATAAACCTAATAGCTAGAAATTGCACATGAATCATCAGACGTACTTTAATAATTTAGCAGCAATAGTATTGCTGTTGTTCCTAGTTCCCACAAATTTGGGACCATTAGGGACCCACCCTAAGGCAATGGACTAGGACAAACCAAGGTCTACATAGTTTGTTATCTTCTATACACACATGGCTGCTACTCTGCTACGCTGGCTGGAACACCTTGCTAAGAGGATCCAGGTTGTAAGAAATTGGGTCCATCTTTGTGATGGGATGTTCTGTTTTATTGCTGAAAACTATCAATGGCTAAAATTAAACTAAAGTATGGGTAATCTAAGGGTCCCCTTCTTTTATGTGATTTATACTTGTGCAAAATATGTGTTGTCCACTTTGGTATGAAATATGAATTGTGTGTTGGGTGATTACATACAGTTGACGATATCTAAATTGACTGAACAAGATTGAATAATCGTTAAATTTTTTTAAACCTAAAAAACAAGATTGGCATATGAAACATTTGATCTTGATTAAAAGCATGTTTGGAACAACTTCTGCATCCAAATTCTCACGTCCTAAAAGCATGTGTAACGTGGAATTTGAGAAGCTACAAAATGTAGCAATGGCCTATACGTGAGTTTACTTTGATTTGAATCCACTAAGTGATTTAGATTTACGAAAGCTTGAAAGTGTGCGTTCATTGTGCCTGCACAAAACCCTAATTTCTAAGGGGGGTCATCCCTTTGGTGGGCTTTGGCTACCCTATATGACATAAATCATTTCTACGTACCACTCAACACTCCATTCTATTTTAGTACTATATGATTGAAACTTTCATTTCAATGTCCCCTCCACTCTATCCACTAGCAATACAGCTGCTAGTTCCAAATCCAAGTTAATTTTAAAATAACTTTTCCATGATCCATTCTCTTTTTTCATTGGTGAGTAGAAACATCTTTGAAGACCATATGGGTAGGTTGTTAAGTCTGTCTTTGTTTTGCTTGTAAATGAAATTGGGACCAGGAATTATTTGAGAAGGTTGTTTTTTATTTACAAAGATAGCTAACAAAATCAAGTATCTATTTAAGTTTAGTTATGCTTCTGCATATTACACATGCTATGTCTCAGTTTCCTTTTTTCTTTTTTAATGTGAAGCTAAGTTTTGCAATGTGGCGTCATCATTGAGCAGATTCTATTGAGTGTACTGTTTGATGGGTGGAGCCATTATTGGTGTGTTTCCATTTCCTTTACTTTTGGATCTACCCTTTCTTTCCTTTTCATTCTTTTCCTATTATTGCCAATTATTTGTTTTATCCACAACTCAATATGTAAAGACCATACTCTCCTTCTTCTGTTGCAACTGTCACAGTACCTATCAACTAGTTTTCGAATCCTCTAATGAATTGGAATCTTAAAATATTGTGATTTAAAAGATATTTTTATAGTTTTTAGTTGTTATCTTATATATATATAAGGAGTAAAGAATAAAAACAGAAACAAATTTGAGTTATGGTTAGGGTTACTATATAATGCATGATTGATGGGTTCCAACAGCATGAAAAATTAAGGTTCTTGTATGTGCTGGATGCCACATATTTCTTCACACCTATCTTTATTGAATATTTTCATATTATTGAATTAGTTGGTAATTAAATATATATGATCACTTACCTAGCTAGCTAGAAAACTTGAATTATATGAGATGGTTAACATATTTTCTTATTTCTCCATATAAAGTAAGAGAAAAGTGTGTTTTTAATATACTTGTTAAACCGGACCATTGATAATGTGGTTGCATCATATATACCTAACTATATGCAAGTAGAAGATTCAGAATCTCCATTATTGGTGTTAAGGAAGAGAACTTTAAATATATTATGACTCTAACAATTTGCCAAACATTCTTCTTTGATAGTTAGGCGAAAATGGCATAAAACCAAACTAGTACTTAATTATTGCCATTGTATAACTATAATACCAGATGAACGACCCAATTAGTGAAATAAAATCAATCAATACAGGTTGTTGAGGTGGTACATATATTGTGCAGGGGAGCCTTACGAGTCATGTGACTTGGTAACGACATGACACAGATACCGACACAAATAATAGTTTGAGGAAACGACATAATTAAGTGTAATCATATGTGTCGTGTCGGTGTCTGTGTTAGACACCGATGTGTGTCTGACATCATATATAACACATCTAATATGCGAAGTGTATGTATTTTTTAGATATGACACGGACACTGACACACCGATACAAATACTAATAATTTGAAAAAATAACGTAATTAAATGTCGTTATAAGTGTCGATATTTGTGTCAAACACCGACACATGTTCGACATCAGAATACACCTAATCCCCTGAGAAGTGTATGTACTTTTAAGGGGTAAGAATAAAATGGTTACATACATTAGTCTTATCCTATGATGAGGTCGTTTAGGTATGAATATAATCATTGATTAATGGAATCTAAACCTGAATTAGCAACCTTAGTAATTGTAAATATAAATAAAGATTAGACAACTAATCTGGATTAAAAAAATAGGTTCATGGGAAAACCTTCCAATCCAATTTCAAAGACATGTATGTAGACAAGGAGGCAGAGTGTGACCCAAAGTCCTAAAGATTCTCTTATAAAATTACTGTTCTAAGATAGGGTTTATTTTTTTTCCTATATTTCATTTGAAGTTTGTGATGCACGTCTGCATCTAACTTAGCACTTAGTATTGTAATAATACTATATAATAATGGAAATATACCATTCACTATGTCAATGCTCAAAACGATATCAGCACTATCATTTCTTAAATTAATTGACGGCTCAATATAGTAATGGCTTTGATTAATGTTCATTAAGCAGCCATTTAAATTAAATTGCCTCGTATTCTCCAGAATTTATCCACTGTGTGGGTTTATCATTCCAATGCCTCTCTGCAAAAGCTCAGGGAACCTCTGTGGGATGCACGTGTCTTGTGGATTGGATTTCATGTGGAGATGGTCACCCATGTGCAAATTTGCCTTTGTAACCTACTAACATGTACTAATAATCATATCATATACTAAGTTAATAATACACTAATTAATACATACTTTGCTTATGTTACTAATTGAATTCATCAACAAGGCCAGCTTAATCAAGGTGTGATCAGCTCACTATGCTGCTAATTATCTGAACAAGTTTGTCAATAATGTATCACCTTTAGCTAAATCACATTCAAATTTCAAATATACATAATTTATATATGCCCTAGTTGCTATTTTAATTTATTGCTCACTTTTTCTCTACTTGTTATTGATGCATTTATTTAAGATGAGTTTCTCTTTTAGATTTTTTAAATATGGGCATTGTACTATATATGTCAGCAATGTGCCTATTAATTCTCTGAACATGTTTCCTCAGTAGTATTAAATTAAACTAGATCTATTTGCTTATGTGAAATAACCGTTTGGATGTGATCTAATTAATACTAAGAAGAATAATAGTACTAGCCGTTTGCTTACAAGAATAAGTTGCCAAACTATAGATGAGTGAATAATAATTATGCATATTAAGACTAATTAAAGAGATAAAATTCAGTTTTCATAAAGCACATTAATTTACATATATTTCAACAGAAAGTTGGCACTAAGTTAGATCTGCAGGCAGAATAAATTCTATATAAAATCTTAATAGGTTTAATTAATGATTTGGTCTCTTAAGTTATTTGTTGGTTACATTTTAGTTACATAAGTTATTAACGTTACAATTTGGTCCCTTTAAGTTATATTCCGTCAACCAAATAAATTTCTACCGTCAAAACCGTTAACCCAATGTCTAATGTGAATATATATTGCAAGTTGTCACGTAACCGTTCACATGTGCATATTTAACGTTTTGTCAAAAGACTGATAGTGAGGATTTATTTGATTAACATATACTAACTTATGAGACCAAATTGTAACGTTAATAACTTATGAAACCAAAATGTAACCAACAAATAACTTAAAGAACCAAATCATTAATTAAGCCATCTTAATAATAATTGGTTGAAGAAGTGGGAAAGTTAGATCTGCAGGCTCCCAAAAGTTAGAGGCGGACCCTAGAGAAGGATTCTTCTATGAGTATTAGTTTCCCTCTCACTCTTGGTAATCAACTAAGAAACATGTCATGTAGCAGTATTAAATTGCAAAGGAAAATTCTAATTAATACTCAAGACACTAGTTAAAAAATCACAATCAAGAAATTTTTATCTAAGTTATAGTTACTATTGTATTAAATGTGCACAAATTAAGCATGTATTTAGTTATGCGGCGCGTTATTTAACTCAACAAATTGATGCGACGTTAGGTTTTGGAGCTTTGCGCGATAAAAATGGTACATCATTCATGATTGAGGACTGAAACGTCAAACCAATAGAATGAATATGCAATTTTATAGATTCAAATTTTCATGGTGTGTGAATGCTATCAGATTTTGTCCAGGGCCACAGCTAAGGTCAAAACTCAACAAGATTGATTGCAGGTTTGTCTAGTGGGTTGATTCAACTCATTTTTATTCTAAGCTATTGACATTTGACAATTCCTTGGTTAGTCCTCATCATATATGTGATTCACTAAGCTCTTCACCCAAAAAATTGCAACAACATTTTTGTACTAACATAAATTCAACCACCCTTGTGGCTCTATGTAAAGTCATCATTTAAGTCTTATGTTATAGTATCTTTTAGTTAGCTATGCCCAAAAAATGAACTTTCAACAATAGGGTCATTAAATTCAACACCCAAAAGAAAAGACCAAAATCATGTCATGTTGATCATACTTCTTCTAGATATATCACATTGGTACAGAACATAAAGAGGGCCAGAGAGTCTCCCCAATAATTGGAAACATTAAAGATTTTTAGAATAAAAAAGCTAGACATGAAAAAATGAAATCCCTCGTGGGATGTACACTTTTTTCTTGATCATTTTGAGCCCCCCTTAAAATATGTCAGCCTTAGGTAAAGCCTTATCTTAGAATAATATGAATAGTTTATAAGATGAAGAAAAAAATAAAATCTCTTTTTTCTAGTTTGCTTGCTATATTCCCTGTTCATTCTCTCTTTTTTTTTTGCTGTAAGAAATTAAAGATATTCCTCTCAAATCAATCTTATCTTAAAGCCATTACCACCACTACCAATTGTTTGATGGAGCTTGAGTGTAAATGTTAAAGTAGAAACTTGAATGCAAAGTCAAGCATCCATATTTCTATATTATTAAGTAAACAACATTGTGCTGGCTGATCCATGTTATTCATTCACTTTTAACTTGGCATTGGATAAGAATATTTTCCAGAAATATTAAAGTAATTAAAATTCAATGGTTTTTATTTTATCAATACCATATCCGCATATTGCAGAATGCAGATACTACTTTAATTAGTTGGCAAAAGTAAAGCAAATGAGCAAATTTTTCTATTAACTATATAACCTTAGGACTTTATTTTAATTTTATGTTTGACTTTATAATAATAAAAAAAATAATTCATTTAATTGGCAGGCCTTTTTGTTGCATTTTGAATTGTTACAATGACTGAAGGCCATCTTGACCAGTGGATTCCTTCATTCCAGCTGAAAAATACAGATCAAATGTTGAATTTGTGATTAGATATTTTTGTATCATTGATAAATTAAATACCATGCTTTATTTTGTCACAGTTAAACCATGCTTTGATAGATATGTCAATATCATAGCCATATGGATTATCAATGCTTTCCTATTTTTATTTATTCTTTTTTTTGTTGTTGTAATTTTTCAACTGAGCTTTTGTTGGCTTAGCACATGCCAGCTTTGGTCATCATTCATCAGTTTAGAAATGGAACATTATTAGTTTACATGTCACGTGATTGCCATTATAATGCACTTCTCCCTGTTTTGGCCAACAAGTCTTGTGGTATTCTCCTTTCTATTTTGATTATTCTTCCCCAATTACGAAAAATTCTAAGCTGTTCAAACTTCAATGAGTTAAATAACCACATAATGAAATCTAATTATGATTATTTTTCAATTAAATTAACATTTATAATTTTATCTTTTTAATTAGTTATCAAAATCATAAATAGTTTAAACTCCAAACTTTTGATGTAAAAAGACAGACATTGAATTTAGAAGTTACAAATTCGAGCTCTAGCTGTGCTTTCAAAGAAAAGTAAATGCAAATTCATTTATAATAATTTTTTGAATTCAAAAGTCTTTTCTATTTTAGATTGAGACATCAATACCCTACCACTAAATATAAGCGACCACTAAACTCATAGTTGAGAACTTGCCAAATTTCATCTATTTATTATTTATATTTATATTTACATTTAATCAAACTAAACACATACATAGTTTCACATACACTTGCCCCATTTCTGAAATGGTATTTCATACACTAGTTTTTATTATATTGTACATTTGACTATATTAAACTCATAAATAAATAGTTTCACACTTGATCCATTTCATTTTTTTTATCCATATTTTACATGCATTAAACCAAAAAAAAATTCCCTCACAAGCAATGTGCTATCTTCTGCTTTTTCTGAATTCGAATCACAATAAGGGGACCACATTCTTGTTGTAAAGTATTATATAAATTGGACTTTAATTTGCTGAATTTGGCTTAGTAAAACAATAAAATACCGGTTAAAAGTTCATATGTGAGTATAAGAATATTTTCTTTTCTTTCTAACGAACTAGAGGAAGCATAGTCTATAGGCATGGCAACAAAACCATACTTATGGGTATTTGTCTAAACCAAACTAATTTGATAGATTTTCTCTGTTTTGATTGAGTTTGAGATTTCTTTGAATTCAAAACACGGAGAACGGGGATATAGGTACCCATCCCGAACTCATACCTAAATCCGTCTTGAATGTAGAAAATTAATTTACTATCCTTTTATATAAATAAAAACTCAAACCTTAAATCATTTCATTCATACAGTTAGAGTCACACTCTTTCGGATGAAACTCACTTATCATAGTTCTCTCTTTTCTCCTTCCATATCTCACACTCTTGGTCTCTCTCTTCTCAATCACCTTAGTCATCAATCGCCATCATCTCTTTGCTGAATAATGCATTACAACATTATGCTCGGGGCTGAAAAATACTTTTATTTTTATTTTAAAAAATTTCCACTGCGGGTCGGGGATACTCGAATCCGTCAGGGACGAGGTTGAGGTTCGATTTCTCACCTCTACTCATTATAGGTAGGGTAACAAGTAAGTATATAGAAATATGGTAGATAAAACTCGTTCCCATCCCGTTCCATTTCCATGCCTAATTGTCTATTCGTCTTCTCTATTTATATGATGAAAATTTTAATGTAATTTCCTTATTTTAATTTTATATATCTATACTACTCAGAAAAAATTTGTTTAGGAAAAAGGTTTAGTAAAATTAGTAGTTAGTTAGTTTTTGGTTCTCTAAACTATGGTATTGATTTAAATTTGGGATCAGCACATGAGAATTGACAAATGTCATAATTTTAGCAACCAAACCATAATTATATTTAAGAGTAATTTTGATATATTGAAAAATAGGCTACCGTTAAAAAAAAAAGAAATGCTAAAAAGTGTTCTTGGGGTATTGGTTAAGAGTATATAAATAGAAATAGTTTGTTGAAAAATAATGAAAAATGTTAAATTCAACTTTCTAAAAATCAAAAAGTTGTAATCTCCAATGCAAAACTACTACTTTTAGTTTTCTTAATCATTGGTCTGAAGACACTGGCTAGCATGACCATAAAAAAATTATGTATTCTTTTTATTAATAGTATGTATAGATATAATTGCATAGTATCGTTTATTTGACATGCAAGTAGAGTATCATATCAAAACAACTTGGAAAAGTATAAGCAATTAGAATATAGTAAATCAAAATGTTTTATCATGGGAGAAATATTTAATTTAGAATATAAATCAAAATGTTTTATAACTTAAATGGTAATCGTAAAAACGTTTGATATACAACGGTGCGGATTTGAAGCCACAATTCGTCACTCATCAACTCTTAACATGGGTGAGCTTCGTGAAACCATTAATATTATTAGAACTAGCGAAAAACGGGCACTCCGTGCCCGTCTTTTCGTTCTTTTTATTGCGATAACGTTTGAAAATTATGAACGATATTTTTTTTTATGAAATTTTGGTTTTGATTAAAAGTAAAAATATAAATGTTTTTTTTTAATGACACGAACAACAATCTTTATTATAGAAAAAGTTGTTTATGGGTATAATTGAGATAATAAAAAAGTAAGTATAAATATACTCATCTAGTTTGTAATATTTTTTAAATGATAAAGAAAAAAACATATATACGTATATTCATATCGTGTTTGTTACATTTGTTTTAATATTTAAATTTATTCTTATCTATTTTTGTTACATGTGCTATTTGTATTGAAAATTAAGGGTATTTTTGGAAAGAAAATTCCAACCCAAAAGTGCTGAAAGGGATAGTTTTCTTTATATATAGTATAGATATAAATCAAAACTTCTTTTTTAATCCATTTAAAATAAAATGATAAAAACTGGGCCACTTTATTTTACTTTTATTTGGACCTAGCTAAATTTAAGGGAGTTTCTTTTTCTACCCTTAAAAATACTTAAGAAATGTTTACAAGTCTTAACTCAACTAATAGAAACTGTTAAAATTATTATTATTAGATCAGACGTTACGACATAAGTTCGAACCCCGACACCTCCACTTATGTTTGTAGATTTTTAATGGCTTTGTCAATTTTTTTGTCTGCAAAAAAAAGTTACTTAAGAAATAAACCTCGTCAAAAAAAAAAGTCCCCCACAAATTTATGCTTTTGAACAAAATTTCAGTTTCTTTTATGTCTAAAAATTTACTTTTAGAAACATGTGTAGTTTTAAAAAACGTAGGGTGCAAAAAGAAACCTTAGGAATTCAACATTTGTTATAGATAGCACATGATTGGGCCTAGTTGAAAGTGGAAAAGTAAAGATCTCGGAGGATTTCCATTTAGACCCCCACAATATCTCTTTGTGTTGAAAAATATCCTCTAAACGTTATCTTTTTTTTTTTTTGAAAGATCCAAAAGTTATCTTCTGAATGTGCTAAAATTTTAAAATAATGCTCTCTGGAAAAATAATGATCTTAGCGATTCTATTAACCAAACACATTTTTTTTAAAATACACGGAAATAAGGTGTCAATTGTTAATTCCCAGGAGAAGTTAGTCCAGTGAATATCTAAAATATTAAACAATACAGAGACAAATACGATAAACATCGTGAGGTGCTGCTGTTAAAGAAGCAGAGAAGTTGTGTCACACGAACATGATGTGAATCCCGTATGTTTATTACCATTATCAATCTTACAATTACATTAACAGAAGAAAAATAAAAATGGTGAACAAAAAAAAAGTACACAGAAACATGAAACATGAGACACAATTGTACATTTCCTCCTTTTTTTTTATTAAAAAAAAGTAAAAAATTGTACATTTCCTATTATCTCTTCTCCAAGAATTGCTACCAACCCTATCAATACATTATTTGATAGTCATTGATGAATCAATATAATATGTTATGTTTTTGGATACTATTGATACACTTACCTTAGTAGTATATATTGAGATCATTTAGAAGACATTCTAAATGCTTCCCTAATAAAAAAATTCAGGTCTTGATGATCCCTAGTGTTTGTTCTTGAAGTGATACAAAGTGTTTAACATCACCAATGTGAATACTATGTACCCCCATTGGAATTCTCCTAGTCCCAGACTTATCAACCACACTCAAAAGCTTACATACATGAATATTGATCCTCACTCGTTGCTGAGCCTTAGCAGAAACATGGACTTTCTCAAAAGCCACTAGTTGCTTCTGCGGTGCCCAATGACCATTACCTGCTGGTGGTACTGAGAACACCAACAAAGTGTTAGTACCATCTTTTGAACCAATGTTTTTAACATCAATGTCAAGTCTAATGGAAAGCTTGCCACATCGTGCATGTGTCACTCTAATCGCTGCTTTGTTTGAGCTATTTCCACGGCGGTGGCCATCTACCGGAACTGACACCACTTTTGGTGCACTAGCTAATGTGTGAACAAAGTTGGTGTAAGATAATCCATAACCAAATGGATATACCACAGGGCCGTTGTAAAAACGATAGGTTCTCCCAGGGTACCCTGTGGATGAGCTTGGTCTCATTGCCATATTTGTCATTGCCAAGTTTTTAAGGTATCCTTGTGGGTACCATGTCATAGGTAACTTAGCTCCTGAAAATTGAAGAGTAGCAATAGTGATTGAAAATTGAGTCTCACATAATGTAGTTTATATGCATTTATAATGTAGTTTTTTGGGCCTAGTATGGGCATTTTGAGAGATAAGAAGAAAAAAGTTCAATAAAAAAATTGTTACTTTTACCCCCAACAATTTCTTAAATCTATGATCCTCTAGACGGATAAAGACGTATAAAATAATGTTTTTTTTTATAAATAATAAAATAATGTTTTTTCTTGTGTCCGGATGGGTGAATCTGGACTGGAGCGATTTTTAAGAATCATAGGTGAAAAGAAGCTCCCTTAAAAAGGATAGATTCATTACAAACCTGGATTAGCGGTTCCAAACAATATATCTGCAATGGCAGCACCACCGGCTTGACCAGGATAACCAGCCCACAAGACGCCTACAACTCGAGGATCATTCTTAGCAAAAGTTATATCTATAGGCCCACCAGACATTAAAACCAAAATGACTGGGCCTCTCGAGGCAGCCGCTACCTTTGAAACAAGGTCTTGTTGATGTCCAGGAAGAAGTAAACCAGTCCTATCTACCATTTCAGCTTCAATTGACTGATCCAGTCCCATCACTAAAACAGTTATATCCGCTTGACGGGCTGCATTTAGAGCCGACCCAAATCGATTATCATCATTGCATGCCACATTTACACAACCGGGTTCGTGAATAGTCCTTGCATATTTCCCTATTCCTTGTAGCGGACTTGTGTATCCACAAGCAATACCTAAAAAACAAAAACAAAATGGTGACTTCACCTCTCGCCTCCCATCATTTCTCAAAGCACGTGTTTTGTCTGGATTACACAATCTAGACGTGCAACAAAAAAAAAATCCCATTTTTGCACGTTTGAATTATGTAATTTGAACAAAATGCATGTTTTGATAAATGTTGGGATGAGAAACATCAAACAAAAAAAACTTAGTACTGCATTGCAAAATTATGTCACATGTGCCTGCATAAAACATACCAGCATAGTTGCCGATCATAGTGACAGTAGCATTAGAATTGGGCCCAATGACTGCCACAGTACGATGAATTTTTGTGGAGAGAGGCAAAGATGGACCAGTGTTCTTAAGAAGCACAATTCCTTGTCTTGCAGCTTCAAGAGCTAACTCTTGGTGAGATGGAGTGCACACATCAGTTGGACCAAGGTTGCCATATGGTTGAGCAGATGGCTCACCATCAAACATTCCTAACCTCATTTGGACTGTAAGTGTGTTTGCTAAAGCACCATTTACATCAGTTTCGGTTAACAAGCCTTTTTTAACAGCATTTTGGGTATGTTGTGCAAGGAAAGGTCCACAATCCAAATCCAAACCTGTAACAATATATCAATCCATTAATCAGGCTCCTAGGTTTTTTTTTATGCTGAAGAAAAATGTATCATCATATTCATTTATTGGATAATAATAATGTAGTGTAACTAGCCTGCTTTAATGGCATCAGCAGCAGCTTCTTCTGGTGTTGATGTATAATGTTGGTTAGTGTAAAATACCCCAACAGAGTCACAATCTGATACAATGTACCTAAATTACACCAAAGTAAATACAGTAAGATTTTAAAAGTAACAAATAATATAAACTTCTTGTATTGTAATTTGTAATTAAGCTTACCCATCAAGATGCCATTGACCACGAATTGTTCTCTTTAGAAGATTGGGGTCAGCACAAGTAGGGACACCATTAACCTGATTGTAAGAACACATCACACTAGCCACATTACCTTCCTTCACACACATCCTAAATGGCACATTGAACGTGTCTTCCATGTCCTGTTTGCTAACCTGTGCATGCATGTAGACATGAGTATGAGTATAATCAAAGTTAGAAAAGAAACATGAATGACCCACATTTCTTCTAGGATTACCAAAGGTGTTGGACTGGACCATATTACACAGTACAAAAGTGCAAACCTATATCTAGAAGTGTATACCATTATCATAAAGGGTACCTTTGCATTAAAGTGAAAGCGATCCACACCATTCCAATTATCAAGATCATAAGCCGTAAAGTGTTTACATGAAGCAGCCACCTTTAACCGGCTACTGTCTGTTCCCTGTAGTCCTCGCACATAACTGGCAGCGTATTTACCTGCTAGAATTGGATCCTCACCGGGAGTCTCCTGTCCACGACCCCATCTTGGGTCCCTAAAAATGTTCACATTTGGACTCCAGTATGTCAACCCAGCCATTCCTCCATTGTACATTGCCCTTGCTTCGTCTGAAGCAACCTGCACATTAATACCCTTACGTTAGATCAATGAAAAAATTATAGTATTTTTTTATTGTGAATCAACATAAATAGTTATCAAAGTGTTAGCCCTATAAATATTTGCATTAAAAATAGTATAGCTGACCCGTCCAATTGCTTCCCACAAGGAAGCATTGAATGAAGCAACGGTGGTGATGACTTGAGGGAAACTAGTGGCAGCTGGGAATTGGCCACCAAACTTAGTTCCTGGTCCCACATTTGAAACACCATGAAGTGCCTCAGACCACCACTCATAACCTTTGATCCCAACTCTTGGAACCGCAGCAGCATTGTTCACTAACATGTTAACCTTTTCTAGCAATGTCAATCTTCCAATGAGGTCATTCACCCTTGTTGGTATAGGCAGTGATGCCTTGCAAAATGGAAAGTTATTTGTTGAGGTGTTTTTTGGGTCACATGCAAAAGGATCACGTGCCTCACCACTCAATAAGAGAAAGAGAAATACAATGGTGATGAGGATTGAATCCATTTTGGAAAGACAAGAAGATAAATGTATAGGTTTTGGTGGGTTGACAAGTTATGGAATGCATGGAACGATTTATATAGGCGTGGCATGATGTTTCTAAATGCCACTGTTTGATGTTGTTAACTTGTAATAATGGATAGAGTTAGCTATTAGTGGTCCCTTTTGGTGATTTGATTTTCCATTATATAATTCTTTTTTAGTAACAAATATTTTTGAGAAATGAAGCAACTTACTTTGCTGTTGAGATTTCAGTAAAATCAAGTTGGTGATTAACAATAAAATTAACAACCGATGGAATGTACCTGCCGTATGCACTTTTTGAATTGCAGGTATGTTCTCTTTTCCAATTTTGTAAAAATAGTACAAATCCACATCATAGCAAACAAAACTTATTGGAAAAAAAAAACCTTTCTATCATATTAGATTTTTAAGTTGAAGCAACTCATCGTCACAAGCCGATTTTGTATGATATGTGTTAGGTTTAACCACATATTTTAAGATGATAAAAGAGTTATCTAAGATTTTTTTGAATGATATGCCATCTAGCCATCATTATCGAGCACCGAGTAACATTTCAAGATATCCAATCATTTTCTTTCGACAAAATTTTCTTTTCCACCAATAAACATTTCAAATGTTGAGTGAATTTTACACATTTAGACTTCGTTGCTGCAGTATTAGTTCATCAAACTTAACCTATTTTCATAATGTGGATAACTTGGATTGATATCAATCTAATTGCTTCCAAACTTAGTAGTGAATATATTAAATATTTATTAAGCTATTTATTTATAATCATCCATGAGTTTTTTTTTTTTGACAAGATAATTATTCATGAGTTGCTTACTGGTTTTTGCTATTTTTATAATTATTTATTTATAATCATTGTTAATTAGTTGAGCTGTTAACATTATTAAATGGATTATTTAAAACTGAAATAGCTTGAGTATATCACACAATATTGTTCAACGGGAACTGATTGAAAAACGGAGACATCAAAACAAAGTGGAGTCAGGTCTAACAAATTAGAGATCAAGAAAGCACGGATTAAGTTAAGTAACAATAAAATTGTTGCCCCTTCTCCAATTTTAATTTGGATATTTACAATGCTTGTTGGTCAAGTTGAAACCTAAGAGTAGCTTCGCTTACAAGTGATGTTCGGATTTGGAACAGAACTTCTGACAAATAGTGTGTACTCTGTGCTGATAGTGTCTACCTTCTGATGATGGTGAAATGTGTCTTTTATAGGCATTAATCTAAAGCCATTGGAGGGTTGATAAGAGGTCACGGTTTTTATCAATGCTAGCTTAGGCTACACTTATTCTAAATGTTGAGGCCATATGTGGTATGAAGAGGATTCAAAGTTCGTTGGATTGGATCTCAATACATTTGGGTATGTGTGTTTGGGTCTAATATATTTAGAATTTTGGACCTTTGATCAGTTTAGAACATATTTTATTGTTTGAGATTTAAAATCTCACATGTATTAAGAAAAGGAGGAAGAATTA
This sequence comes from Medicago arabica, assembly GCA_946800305.1. NCBI lineage: Eukaryota > Viridiplantae > Streptophyta > Magnoliopsida > Fabales > Fabaceae > Medicago > Medicago arabica. Next base: position 52,280,470 of record OX326965.1, on the reverse strand, counting down.
TAAAATAGAAGTTCATATGCATGAATTATCATTACACTAAAGATGTAACACTTTGAGAGTGCAAGAGATGACGATTCCTTTTGGGGGAGAGATTCTTTGGATGGAAAACACTTGTTAATCTTGAGAGATCCGATCACTTTATTATCTCATCTATGAGAACAACGATGATAATAAACTTTTACTTTAAAAAAAAAATATCAATTATCGTCAAGTATTAATCTATTGTAAATCATTTATCAGTGTGGTCTACTATAAAACTCACTATATGATATTATATTGAAATAAAACTATGATCATAACAAGATATTTAGGGAACCAACATCATAATCTAGATAATTTCAAAATTATCATTATTTAAGTTAAGAGGAAACACATGTTATTACATGTAAAATGACATGTTATTGTTAGTGAATTTAATTTTGAACATGTCGGTGGAAAATGTTACACCATAATAAACCATAACATTTTTAATTATATTTTAGATCAAAAAATTATGATAACTTTGAAAATTAGAAATAAAGTTAGGGAGAGTGCTTGAAGCGTAGATCAATTGGTGAACTAATAAGATGATGTAGGAGTTTGACAATTATGATCTATTGATATTGTAAAAAAATATTTACGTTGATGGTATAAATAAATTAAATCCATTTTTATTTTCTCTTAGAAATATCATAAAATTGGACAACCCAATACACATACAGTAGAAACTCTATAAATTAATAATGTCGGGACCGGAGAAATTTATTAATTTAGAGAGTTATTAATTTATCGATAAATTAATAATTATTAATTTAAAGAGTTTTTAAGCAATTATACAGTACATACCAAACAAAAAGGCAAATTAGTCTATGTCTCTTAGAATTACGTTGCAGCAAATCTTAAGACTCAATGTAAATTAATAAATATTGTATTCATATCCATTGGAAATATGACTTTTGACTTTTGAAATGTATAGTAAATGTAAACAAGTGGAATGTTCAATGTATTCTTAAGCAAGTTTGGCATATATAAATTACATGAATGTGTTAAAAGTATTCAAACCATATCTCACTCACGAGATGACTTCTCATCTAAAAGGTGTTGCAAAATCAACTATGTCAGATCAAATACGTAAGGAGTTGTGCGAGTACAAGAGAGATAATCCTGCAAGCACACAAAAAGACTTGCAGAGATGGCTTGAGGGAAAATTTTAGTTGAAAGTTAGTCAAGGAACAATATCAAACATACTTAAGCGGTCAAATGACTATCTCTCTGCTGAAATAGAAAAGGGAAGAGCGGAGATCAAAAGACACAAACCAGCAAAATATCATGACATGGAGAAGGTTGTTTATGAGTGGTTTCTACAGCATCAAGAACGTGTGAATATCACAGGAGAATTAATTTTGCAGAAGGAATTAATTTTGCAGAAGGCAAGAATACAATGAAACTCTTGTACCCTCATGATGATTCAGATTTTAACTTCTCTACAGGATGGCTTGGGAAATTCAAGCACCGACATGGCATAAAGTCATTTCGTCGTTTTGGCGAGAGTGTGTCTGTTGATGTACAAGACATGGAGCAGAAATTGGTATTGATTCGAGAGAAAATTGATCAGTTCCCTATGAAAGATGTTTTCAATATGGATGAAACTGGGTTGTTTTATAGGCTACAAGCTGATCATTCACTGGCAACAAAACAACTTCAAGGAAGAAAACAAGATAAAGAAAGGCTGACGGTAGTTATTATTTGTTGCAATGAAGATGGCTCTGAAAAAATCCCTCTATGGATTATTGGGAAATATGCAAAGACTCGTTGCTTCAAGAATGTCAACATGAATAGCTTGGATTGTCAGTATCGAGCTAACAAAAAAGCATGGATGACTAGTGTGCTTTTTGATGAATATGTTCGTTCATTTGACCAAATGATGCATGGTAAAAGAGTTCTACTTGTGGTGGATAATTGTCCAGCACATCCAAGAAATATTGAAGGGCTAAGAAACGTTGAGTTGTTCTTCTTGCCACCCAACATGACATCAAAGATTCAACCTTGCGATGCTGGGATAATAAGAGCTTTCAAGATGCATTACCGTAGAAGGTTTTACCGCAAAATATTGGAAGGTTATGAGGTGGGACAATCTGATCCAGGGAAGATAAATGTCCTTGATGCTATCAATTTGGCAATCCCAGCTTGGACGATAGATGTTCGAAAAGAAACAATAGCGAATTGCTTCCGACACTGTAAAATTCGTTCAGCTAGTGACGTTGTAGGAAATTTGGATGAATCCACTTTTGATGAAGAAACTCAAGACCTCCAGACTATGATCAATCAATGTGACTATCGTAATAAGATGGATATCGACAATCTAATGAACTACCCAGGTGAAAATGAAGCATGTTCGGAGGTTCAGAGTTTAGAAGATATTGTGCGTATTATCATTGAGAACAATGCAGAGGATGACGACGAAGATGATACGGTGTCTTTGGAGCCTGTTACGCGAAAGGAAGCACTTATGACGTCGAACACTCTTCACAACTTTATGATACAATACAAAAACACAACACCTCAGCTATTGGATGCAATAAGAAAAGTTAGAGATGAGCTCCAAACAGACTTGAACTTTAAAGGAAAACAAACAGTTATTGAATCATATTTCAAGAAAGTGTAATATATTTTTTTTTTCAGTTTCTATGAATTATTAATTTATGATTTTCTTGGGACCGAAAATTATAAAGGGATCTCCCAAAAAATTATTATCTTATTATTTTATCGAATTATTCAATTTTTTACACTAGCCCAAGTCGGGACCGGACAAATTTATTATTTTAGAGAGTTTATTAATTTACCGAGTATTAGTTTAAAGAGTTTCTACTGTATTGAGCTTTAAAACGAATTTTATGAGAAATTTTTAAAACCCATAATAATATTTTAGCAAAATTGTTATTAAAACTTCATTCTCAAGCTTGGTTGGACTATTTTTATGAAATTTTGAGAAGTTAAGAGCCCAACTTTAAAATATAAGAAAGGCAAATTTACAAATTTTTTAAATGTAGGGACCAATTTGCAAATTTATTTAATATTTTAAGGATTAGTTTGGAAAGTTTGAAAAATATAGAGACGAGCTTGCAAAATTTGAAAGAACTTTAAGAATCAATTTGACAACCAAACTATATAGAGTAAAAGGAAAGAGTTTCAAATATACTTACCTTCTGAGACCATAAAATTTTTACGTTAACCCTTCGGTCTCTACGAGAAGGGATTCTAGTAATTCATAGTTAAGTTGCGTGGTAAATAAAGTATGACCAAAATTGTTTTATTAGAAATCAAACTTGGATTCTCTCAAATGAATGATCCTTAGCTAAGCTCATTAACCATTTCTCAATCAATCATCGGTTCATTTAGCCTATATTTGAAATCACTAAATTTAACTCTAACAAAGTGATTCATAAAATTCATTATTTTGAAAATTCTGAAGTGTTTCATCATTCAATTAGTCGTACTGAATAATAACATCCCCTACTCTTCAATCTAGTGGTTTGCCCTGCAATCAACAATCATGATCAACAATAGGGTAGACTAATGCTAGGGAAGTAAGTAATTCAAGGAGTTTTCTGTAAAATTATGCTTAATGTGTGCTTATGTATCCTCTAATTTACCACGTAAAACAACCATAACACATGAAATTTCATAATAATTAATTTATGCACGTGCACACTTGGAATGCATGGAGTAGCATAAGACCATAAATCAATGTTCTGATCCATAAGATTCCGAACTTACTAAATTAAATGAAAACAAAGAACAAACTGAAGAAAGGGCTTCACATAATCACATGAGTTTCATTTGGGCAGCATTACAGAAGTTGGTATATGCAGAAAAGGATCTGAGATACACTTACACCTAAGATACACATGCAATATTAAACAAGAACCATACTCATCAACATAATTTCTACACATAATAATACCCCACATTAATCCACAATATTTAACTACTATAACCAAAACTAAAATAACTATACACCACTAAAAACTCTTGAGAAACAACCAATGAGTATGTTTTTTCTCAATATTCTTCTCCTTAATAGTATCCAAGCTAGGCTTCCACCCTTTCCCTGAAATCTGCCTATTCAAATAATCTGGCCTCCCTTCCAATATTTCCGGCAAATTCTCCGAAAAATCGTGTCTCTCTCCCTTCTCCTCCATCATCTCTTCCTTTCTCTGAGGCTCCACAATTTCACTGTTATGACACAAACTACTAAACCAAGGAAGAAACTTAGAAGAACACAAAACATAATTAGAATTCAGAATAGAATTAACCATCAAAAGAACGCGGCGAGTTTCTTCGCCGTTTAAACCAACAGGCTTCCCTTGCTTCACTGGAAGCATCAAATATATCTTGTTCATCTCTAGCTTCTTGTCAGCAGGTAATGGTGTTGGCCTTTTTTGGTTCACAGCTGAATGAAATTCAACTACTACTTTTTGTGGATGATCCATCATTAACTCTGCCACTGTTATTTGTTCATCAAATTCATGAACTGAGCCATCTAAGAATACAACTTTACCTGTTGAATCTGAAGGACGAAATGAGACTTGATTTCCCATTTTAAAGATAAAAACTAGTTGTGATGAATGTGATATTGTGAAATTGGTTAAACTATATAATATAACTAAAAATCAAGTGTGATTTGGGTTGCGTTATATTGGGGTTGGGAAAATGCACATAGTAGAAATTGATGTTTGTTAAACTGCTCCATCATGTTATGCATATAATGGTAGTGGACTTGGTAGTTTTTAATTTGGCTTGGTCGTTAAGAACTTTGATGTCAGTTACAACATCACTTTAGATTTTGACTTATTGGAAAAATAGTATGTTTAGCTACCACATTTTAATCATTTACTTAGCAAAATCATATTCTAATGTGTTGTAATCTTTATTTATAGATAAGGATTGTGATTACTAATCATGTTTACCAAACAGGAAAAGGAATTGAAGGAACAGTTCAACTAAATAACTTACTTGTGTTACATTGTTTTGTTTAGTGGTGACATCTCACCTTGTTAAAATTAAGTTTTTGTTGTTTGTGGATAGTATAATTATTAATTATGTAACTATAACTTTAAAAATAAGGAAGTGGGATTTTTGTGTCAAGTGGTAATAGTCAATAAACAGGGCAGGGCATAAATGCGCATTCACAGCATTGAATGGATACCTGTAATTTTACGCTATCATTAATCTGATGTGCAATCAACGGCGTCAACTATGAGCAATTAATTTGTTCACAAACTTTGTGCAATCAACTGCGTGAATTATGAGCAATTAAATTAAGGTTACAATAGACTAGATCCAACAAAGATTTGCAAAAATATAATATAGTTAAATATGTCAAATATTGGTGTATATGTGCTTAAAATGATAAAAATATTAGCAAATTTATGATTTAACACAAACTACAATAAATTTAATACTACTTTCGTTCCTAATTATAAGATCCTTTAATTTTTTTTTTTTTTGCAGGGTGCGTGAGAATTAGACATGATGGAAAAAGTAATAGTCTAATTATATTTGATTTTTTATTTTTTTATTTATTTTTATCATGATCATGGATCAAAGCTAGAATGCATGATTTTACGTTTGATCTTCATCTCCAGGACCCCTCTTTTATATTTGGGTGTTGCCATGTTTGAAGATTTGGTCTTGTTTTACTTCCTCATTGAGGTTGTAAATTTGATATAATTGCATTTGATGTGTTTTGTATTTTTTTCCACAATTCACGGAACTCCTTATACGGTAGTATATATATATACTACTCATATGTATTTATATAGTTTTTTCTTCATTAATATAAAAAAATACATATTATATAATTTGAAAATATTTATTTTAAAATTTATTCAGAAATTTAAAAAATCTAAATTTTTCTTGACTAAATTTATTCTAAAATTTCTATAATTGAGAAATAAATAAATATTATATTTATTTTAAACATATTCTGAAATTCTAAAATTTTAAAAAATAATCCTTCAAAAAAAATCAAAAAGTAATTCCAAAATCATATAATTGCGATATAAATATTAACTAATTTTCCCTATGGAAAAAAGATATTACAAATTTGAAATTTTCTATTATATAATTTCAACTAAAATTAAAAATTTCCCAGAATGTTAAAATATCTATTTATGAAATTTCTAAAATCTGAATATACATATATATTTTATAATTTCAAAATTTTATTTTTAAAAAATTATTTACTTTAGAAGTAGAAATCTTTTTTTAAGCAAGAAGTAGAAACCATATAATACTAAATTACCGATTTTAAAATTTAGTTATTTTTTATTTAAATTATTGATGGATATTGTTGTAGTACTGCCACATCAACAACAGTTGTCCAGGTAGATAGATGATGAAAAATAAATTTTGCCAAATTGTAAATATCACCGTAAATGATCTTTGAGTCCGAAATCTTCCCAACCTTAGATTGACCAAAAATGAATAAATAAATTTGTCAAATCATGTTACTTAACTATGTTCAAGGTCTTTTAAAAAAAAAATCAAGGGAATCTATTTGATCATCTTTTTCAGTTTGCAGGTTTAAGTGGATTTTCAACAAATAAAACCCGAAAGGCATTTAACATAATATGGCTCTCAGTTTGCAGGTTTAAGTGGATTTTCAACAAATAAAACCCGAAAGGCATTTAACATAATATGGCTCTCAGGAACGTGGATAATTTAGAAAGAAAGAAATAGGCATATATTTTAGGAACAGGAGGAAGATATTCAATCTTTAGGAAAAAGGTTAAGCTACATGCTTGTGGTTTAAATCAACATATGCTATGTTTGATTTTGACTGCAATTATTGGAGGCTTAATCCTCTTTCTTACCTAATGATTGTTACTTAATTTTTTCTTTTGCTTCGATTCGTTCACTCTTGTACTCCCTCCGTTTTTAAATATAAGCAAAATTTACTTTTTAAGTTCATTCATTTAATGATGTATGTGGTTCATATTATAGATCATATACATCATTAAATGAATGGATCTAAAAAGTCATTTTTTCTTATATTTTGATACGGATGGAGTATTGGATAACATTGTATCTTTGTAATTTATGTCTTCTTAAACATAACTTGTGCTGAAGACCTTTTAGTTTGGTAATATAATTAATTTTAGTCTGTTAAAAAAAATTATGTTTTATACATAACTCACAACATTATAGACGTCACTCAAAAAAATAACATTACAGACATCACAATTATTTTTATAGATCTAATATACCCTTTTATTTTTAAATGATGTCATTGTTAGATGTAAGGATATATTATTATCACACCATAATTTTATTGTGTGTTATGTCAGACGGCAAATAAATAAGGTTTACATGATTAAGAAAAAAAGAAATATGGTTTACAGTATAGCTAGAGTCTATCTCATCCTAACCCACATTTCCTCATATTTGTATATGTTGATTGTTAATAATCAGTTCCGTTCATACAAATCTAAAAATCCGGCGCTCTGTAAGCAAAAAGAGGCCTGTAGAAAAATAAAAACACAATTTTTTTTTTTTAAAAGAACAAGCTCCTGTTTAAATTGAAAATGAAATCCATAAACATAAGAGAATCCACAAATATTTAGTACTGTATTATAGAACAGTGAGTCACAAATATTTAATGTATAAAATGTCGCATCATGCCAAGCTATGGAATCATAGACGTCTTTCTTAATTAACAGAAGCATGGTGGTGTAGCTAAGCATATTTATATGTAATGATATTGGGTTATAATTTTTTTTGAAACCCATACCTTAGGGAGGCTCAGCTCCATTGTGCTGTTTGCACCTCTCAAGATCCGGTCATGTTAATAATACGAAGTTCCCTTGGAAATCAAGTACAAAATGATATAGATTTTTATAAGTATATAAATATTAAGCCATAGTCCCTGGAAAAAAATTTAAGCCATATTTGACACAGTCACGTATACATGGCTAAATGTGTCAAACTCAATATTGATCCTTCATATCTAATTTAAATTTATTAACGTGTTTACTGAATATTTGAAAGTCGCTTGTCCATTATCAAATGTGGTATTTTTCAGCCTACTAACAATAATTGTGTAGGGGGTTATGATATGGAAAAACGACGACACATCTGTTTTTACATTGTCATCAGTTCAGTACTATCTGGCCTCTTATTCGAAATTGGATTAGGGTTACTTTTGTTGATCCTTCAGGTGTAATGGATCACTTGGTCCAATTTATTCAGCTTCGTGGCTCATCAAAGGTTTTTTGGTCTTTATTGCAGCTTATATGGTTTGCAATTGTTTGGGTAATTTGGAAAGAAAGAAATAATATGATCTTTAACGCTAAGTTGATCATATGCACACATTGTTAGACAAAATTAAGTTAATTTTCTTTGTGAGGTTCAAAGCAGGAAATGTCATTTATGCTTTTAACTATCATATCGGGTGGCTTGATTCTTTAGCGTGCACATGTTTAACCATATAGATCTTTTCTTGCTCTTTCCTTGTTTTTTAATTTTGGTTGTGGATTTGTTGTAACTTCGCACGTCTGTTCTAATATATCTTGTGCTAGATAGATCGTTGTTTCGGTGTTAATATATTTCATCTTTAGTTCCTTAAAAAAATAAAAAATTTCCAATATTTATACTATTGTAAAGCCTTTTTTCAAAACTTTATTTTGGAGAATGATGAAGAAGCTGTGAACATGCCGATCTTTGTGAAAACCCTAATCAAGAAAACCATAACCCTCGAGCTAGAGAGAAGCAACACAAACTACAATGTCAAGAAAAAGATTCAATATTGTTTGATTTTTTGATTTTTTTCGGTAAGCATCGTGAAGATGGACGCACCTTAGAGGTCAGAGGATTACAAATATCCAGAAGGAATCCACTCTTCATCTTGCTATGAGACTCCATGGTCGTATTAGTGAACCTTCTTTGATGGCTTTGGCGCGAAAATACAACCAATACAATACCCTTTGCCGCAAATACCATGATGGTCTTCATGCAAGGGTGGTGAACTGTTGCAAGAAGAAATGTGATACAACAATCATTTGAGGCCAAAGAAGAACATCAAGTAAATTATGGTTAACCCACTTTGGGCTGATATGATGATATTTGCTTGGGACTTTGGAGTTTACTTCTTAAGGTCTCATGTTTGATTTTTCCTGATGACAATTTAGGTAGACTAATTTAACTTTTTCAACAAACAATGATAATGTTTCTCTATTCATGGTGTTTGTTCTAGACCCTTTTTTATTGTTGCTTCTACCTTGACTAAACCTCTTATTTTAATTGATGTTGAAATGTAGTTTCAGTTTACTTTGGGATAAGTGGATTAATTTCTCACTTATAAATATATTTTTAAGTCATACATGTAAGACTTTAACACGCTTCCACCTGTCCAATATTTTTGATATCTCAAACGGAATTCACTAGATAACTGATAGCTAAATAAATTTTGATTTTTTTTTTTACCAAAATTTTGAATTTGTTATGAAACTAAAAAAGAAGGAGAGAAAAGCGAGGTTTTCCATTCCCATAGATTTTGAATTTATTACCAACTCATAATCTGGATTATATCTATGTCATCAATCATATATAGATTTGCCTACCATATCTCATTTAATGCGTCACTAAACAAAACTAGATTACGTGCTAGAGGTTCTTTGAGTACTTGATATAGCTGGCTGATTTTGGATGAACCTAATTATTTACGCATTATCTCTATTTATTTATTTTTTGGATTAGAAATAATATGATTGTGAGGATATTTTGGATGCATTGATTTTCTGGTATCATTTAGTGACTTCAAACATTGCACTTAGTCTTTACCCCTATTTGGAGACTCGTAATTTGAAAGCAACAATTATAAGTGAAGATGGTCTACATCAGAAATATCTTGGATCGATTTTTTTTTGAGATTTTAAAATATTATTATTATTAACCCACTTATCTTGATTTGATGGTATTAACTTAGAATTTGAGAGTGTGCTCATCCTCAAAATACAAGGTAGAGACAATTTCATATTGGGTATGAGTTTTACCGCTGGAATATAACCCGACAATTCATTGTACCTCTGAACTTAGAAGAGCAATCCAAGAAACACTGTGCTACTTGATATGCCTATTCAATTTTTGTTTAGTTTTTTTTTATTGTTCGTAACAAACAGTTCCTTACCACATCTATGAAATTTCAACAAGGCACCTTGGGAAAAATAACCGTGGAACTTTAATATATTATACAAACAATAAAGTGCAAAATACATGCATACACAAATTGTAACATTACATAGCAAGACTTTTGTACTTGGTACTATTTTAAGGTGCCTTAAATAGGAAACCAAACTGTCTTATGAACTATGGTTGCTTCACAATTACAACAGGACATTTGGCATTCTTGACACAGTAATCACTTACACTTCCAAGTAGTGCCCTACAAATTGGCACCACAAAAGTTAGTTAGACCATCATTTTATATATTCTAAAAAATAACTAAAGACTATATTAATGTTAATTACCTCTTGATGAATCCATAGCCATGACTTCCCATGACTAAGGTATCAGCCCCTAGTTTCTTTGCTGCGTTGCATATAACATTCTTGGCATCTCCAGTACCAACTACTTTCTCAATATTTATCTGTAAAATAAATCCCAAATTCAGAGTCAACAACTATAAATTGAAGAATTTTAAACAAAAGAAAAAATGGAAAAAAATTGAGCTGGATGAGTTGACTTACATCTGTATCGTCAAAGTTTCTGTAAATAGCTTCAGCTCTTTTCATTACTGATTTAGCTAACTGTGAACTATAGTTTTCCAAAGTATCAATTGTATCATTGGAAAAAATATACCCTGTAAAATTTATTACCAATTTAGTAGTATTCAATAAACAAATTACTCAAAAGCCAAGAGTAAGAGTAAGTGCATAATAATAACCTAAATATAATATTACCAAGTCAACATATATTGATTTATTTGAGTTTATCTACCGAAAAAGTAGATGTTAAGTTGTTTGAGAGAACTCATGAAACTGTTTACGACATGTCTATAAGTTGTTTTTAACTTATTTTTGTAAGTTCTTTAGGACAGCTTATAAAAACAACTTATAATTAATATGAAAAACAATTAATTAATCAATACCTGCAGAATCCAATGAGTAGACAGCAGAAGGTGGCTTGACATAGAGAAGTACAAGCTTGTTATTGTTGTTAGTGTCAGCAATAAGGTTACTGATGGACCAGGAAAGTGCATACATGCTCTCCTCACTCTCATCAATAGCTACCATAATCTTCCGTTCTCTCTTTTCCATTTTGTATAATATTAATTATTGATTAATAATTGCTTGCAAACTTGAGAAAATTTTGTTTTTTGAGTTGTAGATAATGAAGAATGAAGCCGGTGGAGAATGGATTATATAGAAGCTGGGACACAAGGATAGTAGTAGAACATATTGTGGTTTAAACCCGTGGGTTCTAATCTAATTTGTCGTTGTTTTAAGATTACAGCGGTGCTAAGTCAGCCAAAATATTTTTCAGTAGTTTTCTTCCATTAAAATGTTATTTTATTTTTTCGAAATGGACCATTTTACAATAACTTTTGAAATTCTCTCTTTTATAGATAAAACACAATAGAGAAAGAAAAATAAAGAGAAATGGTAAAAATATAATGAATGTATGATAAGAAAAGTTGTATAAATTGTTGACATAAAATTGTTGTATAAATATTATTTTTTAAAATATTATTATGTGTTATGTATAGATATTTTGGTTCAAAAGTTGTTTTCTTTAGATAAAAAAGATAATTTTTTTATTTTAAAATTTAAAATAATAAAAAACTGTCACACTTTCCCTAGAAACAAAACAGTCACACTTGAGAGCAGTAGAAGAAATATCTTCTCAAAAAAATGTAGATAAAATATCTAGAAAAATATCCGTGGCAGATATTTGTGACTATATTTTAAATGGAAATTATTTTGTATTTTTTTTAAGAAACTAAAATGGATTTTTTTTTTATGAAAGAAACTAAAATGGATTATATAATCCGAGATTCTTATATCCTTGTATTTTTAACACAAGAAGTGCAGAAAATCAGGAAGAAAAAAATTCACATTACATCAAAATCATAACTTAAAAAAAAAAAAGGAAGATGATATAACAACCTCAATACAAAGTAATTTTCAAAAAAGTTAACGGATTAACTCACCACAAATGATAGTTAAAAACAAAATTAATTCTATTTGCTTTCAGCCACCAATAAGATTGTAACTTAATCTTGTCAAGGAGATGTTGTGGGGATTTTTGTATTTGACGAAAGACCCGAGCATTTCTTTCACAGCAGACCCATACAGCTCACTAAAAGAGTTGAAAAGTGGCGCATATATTTTTTGAAAACCTGCCTAAATATTCAAATTGATAAAAGTGATCGACAACATGTGCAGAGTGTACCGTACTGAAACCAAGCCAATGAGAGATACCAAGCCAGATTTTTCGAAAAAAATCCACAAGAGAGAAAAAGATGATCAATATCCTCCATTAAACCACAACCTCCCATATATAATTGGCATTAGGATGAAGAACGTGCCTCCTGATTAAATTATCTGTTATTGGTAGACAATTACGAAGCAGACGTCAGACAAAGAGATTAACCTTCAGAGGGACCTCATTATTTCAAATTGCGTTGGAGTGATCAGCTGCCATAATGTTGATCGACGATAACATAATTATAAGCACTAGTAACATTGTAATTGTTGGAAAGCATGTAAGTTTCAAAACCACCTGTCACGATTGTTAGGCTACAAAACAATATTAGATAACTTGTTCTTCCTCCCAAGCAAATAAGATAAAAAAGGCGACTAAAATTCCCCTTCAATATCATACCACCAATCCACGGATCCCACCAAAATAAAGTTGTAGTAATGTCACCTCCCCCCTCTCTCCCTAAGTGATCATCAAACCACCGTTCAACTGTCCAAACCAACCCCTCTTTTAATATCAATCAAATTATTCAACCAAATAGAATTCACTCTACCCCCCTCTGCTAAACAACCGCCAACCTCCCTATATCTCACCACTAAGACTCTATACCACAAATCTTAACCTCCACCCTAATCCTTCACCACCATTTTTCAAGTAACGCCATATTAAATTCTTTAATCCGCCTCATCCCCAAACCTCCGTTCTTCTTTTTAGAAAAATAGTTTTTCAATTAATCCAAGATATTTTCTTAATTTTCTCACTTCCCCCAAAACTTTATTGGTATACCTATGACAAAATTTATTCAAATTTGAAATTTATTTTGAATTAATTTAAAAGAAACATATTAATACGTACCCCCTTACCACATTATTTAAGGAATTAAAATAAGTAATTTTTACAAAGAAAGTGTTCATTTTCATCACAAAAATAAATTCACTTTAGATCAGATGCATCAACCTTATTGGCCTAAATATCTTTCTATGTCTCTGAGTTCAATTATTTCAATAATTTGAAGATATTATACGCAGTATACCGCGACTTTTACACAACTCAGCTGTTTGTCATTGTCTGGAGTTATGAATGTAGCGCAGCCTTTGTCAAGATGAGTGGGATTCTCCTTCTATTTCTTATCCACTTATCTTTCTATTGGATGGGCACAAACAATCTAAAGGCTAAAATACTTCAAAGTAGACTATTCCCAAATTTGGTTTACTTTCGAACTCACCTTTTTTTATTGATAAAATTTTATAAAACAAATTAGAGAAGAGAATATGCAAAAAGAAATAAAAAACAAAGGAGAGCAGCTAATACTTAAAGGAAAGGAATATATATAGATTGTTAATTTACATCCAACCAAAAATATAAACGAGTAAGTTAACAAGTTACTTCCATTTCCATCACAATTTCATCAAATATACGTTTATAAATGTTACGTTGAACAAGGATGTGTACATAGTGCCCATAAATACAATTCTATGTAGCATCATCGAATAACAAAGGTGGTCTCACGCACTCTAGGTGCTATCTCAAATAGAGTTTGAGAAACGTTAACCGGTGCATCTAGGATACCAGTTAGCATGACCATTCATCTTATGAAAGCTTGATACAAACTTCTCCTTTGGTTGATGGTTTTGGAAGATCAATCGATCAATGTCACAAGCATTTGTTAATCATTGTACAAACGTGTTCCTTTAATTGTGTGTCATACCCTAACAGTTCCACTCATTCGATTACACCATATTGTGCATGTATGTGTGTTACACTAACAATTTTTTATTCTCTTTAGTTTAGTTTTTTTTCTTTTAAGTTCTAAATCACTAAAACTTGATGAAGCTTTTTCTTTGAGTTATTTCTAAACTCAAATTCAAACCTAGAACATTCAACCTTCCTACTAAAATATTTAGTTAAAATATAATTTGCCACAACTTAAAGGTGGCAAGTTTTATGACAAAACTTGCCTAAAGTTATTTTTTTTACTATGGGAATCAATTCTAAAAATACTGTCTGAAAGTTTTTCGGAAAAATACTTTCAAATCTGGAAAAGTTACTTTATAGAGGGTGAATGGGGTGTGATTTGAATATGGTTAAAATTGTTTTTCTTTAAATTATATGTTGGGGTAGAAATAGAATTGTAGGGGTGTGGGTAAACTATTCCTGAAAAGTACTAACAATAGGTAATGGCCTAAAGCCCAACACAAATTTGGGGTATTGGAGAAGCGAATTGCACTTTAGGCACCTAACAATTGCTTACAAGCACCTACCGAATGACCGTTAACCATCGTTTACCGCAAAACAGTAGTTAAGTATCGTTTGACACTTTTAAAATCAATTAAATCTCCTTTTAAATTGGTTTAACCGATTTACAAAATGACCGAATAATAATTAATTATATGTGGGGGTGTCTTCATATGGTAGTGAGTAATTGTTTTTCTTTTAATGAGTCAAACTAATCCACCGAAAAAAATTGAACCTAAAAACTTAAAAGGAGCACACTATAAAATCTCAAGCCTATAAATAATTGCTATGTACCTAAAGAGCAATTCCCAGGAGAGAAAGCACTCAATATCAGCCAAGATAATTTATTTGCAATCAAACTATGAGATACCAGCCGATACCCTCCTTTCGAAATGGGAAATTATATCTTACCGTCCGTTATTGTAAAAGCATTATGTCTATGCTTATGGTCCTTTCAAAAAAGAAATGTCTATATAACATCAACCTCAATGATATTTGCATGAACTTTTGAAGGTGTAGCATCAATGTTCAATAAGGACCTTCTTATTTTCACTCATAATCAAAAACAGTTAAACTTACAATTATTGCATGAATGCGTTGCTCCTATCATATCATTAGAGTAGAGCACATTTTTAGGCTATGCATAAGTCATAGCTAGCTTAAACCATACTCAACTTTTATAGCATGTCCTTGATCTAATCAAACAACTTCGCTATCAAACACGAGAAATATGTCTAAGGTAACAAAACGAAATATCACTTGTCGAAAAGAAATTGAAAAATCAAGAACACCAAATCTAACTTTATTTCGTTATATATAATCTTAAGTTTTAATGCAAGAAGGACGTGCGTAGCCAGCATTTCATTTGCTGCTTAGCTAGCAGCAACAGGATGATTAATTTGGTGCCACATTAAAATCTTAACCATTCTTTTCTTTTTTTTTGAAAAAATTAAAATAATTTTTTTTTGACTATTTCTATTTATAAATGATTATATTTTAAAGCAAAAACATAAATTATATTGACTATGTTTTTTTTTTTCGGAAAATAATTGACAATGATTGTGTGTTTTCATTTTTTTTTTTTAATTTAGTCAATAAATTTAATCTATCTCCAAATCATTACTATGTACAATTCTGTCTCCAACTAGAATTAGAAAAATATGAAAAATAGAGGTTTTGAGTAGCTACTTTTAAAAATAATTTTTTTAACAAAAAAAAAATGTTTTTTATCAAAAGTATAGTAAACGCAGACAAAAAAGTTTGTTTTCCTTAAAAAAAATTGAAGTATAATTAAAAAAAAATATGACCAATATAATATTTAAAAGGTTAAATAAGTTTTTCATCCTTATAAATATATCAAATTTTGATTTTAGTCCTTAAAAAATAAAATGAGACGTTTTCATCCTAAAAAAAAAATTGTTTTATTTTTGGTGCTTAATGGATATAAGTTTGACATGTTTTTGATGTTTTTTGAACATAATTTAAATATATAAAGATTGAACATAATAAACGAACATAAAATGTATGCAATTTGAACATAAAAGAGTTATAATCTTAACATTCACATGAACATAAAGTGGTCATTAAGGACCAAAAACAAAATATATTTTTTATGAGGATGAAAACATTCAGTTTAATTTTTTAGGGACTAAAATCAAAATTCGTTATATTTATAGGGACGACAAACTTATTTAACTCATATTTAAATTATTGCATGTGAATTCTCTTTTAATAATATGCAAGAAACGGTCATTTGATTTCTTTCTTTTTTATTACTACAGTCATTCAAATATTTTTAGAGTTTAATGGTGGTGGGTTGACGGTTCAAAATAATTTTACACACACAACCAATCAAAATATTTAGAAACGTCACATCAATTAATATTTTTAATTTACGTAACAATTTGTAATATTTTAACTGGTCGTGTGTGCAAAACTCTTTCTTTTATTGATGTGAGTTTGTTATTTCGATCCTTCTATTCCTTTAAAAAAAAATTGATCCTTCTATTAAACATGTGGTATATTACAGAGTACTAAAGAAGAAGAGAAAAATGCTATGGACAAAGATTACTTGTAGGCCAGGCCACCGTAGTTTACTTTTGATTGGCTAGTTGCTAGCATCAGTTTACTTATCATGCACCTTCATTCTTGAATATATATGCGTTGTAAACACTTCATTCAATAAGAAGAATCATTTCTCTATTTTACTAATATGGTATCAGTTCTCATGAGTTTAACTCAGTTGGTAGAAACAATGCATAATATATGCAAGGTCTGAGGTTTAAACCCGACCAAAAAAACATGTGATATCACATATAATTTGTCATAATCACGATTAGCTATCATGATTTTGTAAAGTTTTAGTTCACATTCAATAGTGTGTACTTTTTACAATATATATAGTTAACATAGTGATACTAGCAAGCCATGTTATACTTATATTATACCGACCATGCATGCACCTAATTTCTTAACTGTTTCAAAAAATATATTTGTTTACAGAAAATTCCAAGAAAACGTTAAAAAACTTTGAACCGTGAAGCTTCCATATGGAAGGAAAGGATTGTTCATTTGTTCTTATTTATATTGATGGATAAATCCATTGAATTAAGCAATGGGAGACGACAATAAGACCAAGAAAACATAAGTGCATGCGTCAGCTTTCTTGCATGCTCAACTAGTATTCTATTTTTTACTGGGCAAATCGAAAGGACTGTTAATTATAGGAATGCACGTGAAGAGGGGGAAAAAATCATTGAAAGGTGAAAAGATAAAACCAAAGCATTTCAGTAAAAGAGACATGGATTTTATTTTTTTGAAGTGGAGACATAAAAGTATTAACCGTTGATTATTTTAGCTTAATGATGGTTTTGGTCTTCTATTTTCATCTCCTTATAAAATTGGTCTTCTTTTTATCTCTCAAATTTTAAGACTTAAAAATAGTGTTTTGACATGTTTTACATGATGTGGCAAACAGTTCGATGATATGAAATCATCCAAATTGATCATCTATTTACATGTCATTAATTAAATTTTAAATAGAAATAATTTCTAAAGTTTAAATTGAAGTCTTTAGGAGGTTTTGTAATTTTATGGATGTTGATCATTATAAGTAATTAGATTGTATGCCACGTTGTTTAAAACATATATCACTTTTTTTTAGCATAAAATTATGAGAGAGATATACGCAACTATCAATGCAAACTAATTTTATATTGTCATTCAATACAAGTATTGTATTTGGTTTAAAAAACGGATAAAAAATATGTCTATATTGTTAGTTTGTTTGCTAATTCAAGTTTAATCAAGTGATGTAATCATGTTTAGTGGTTAATCACATTAGAGTTTTAGTTTGTTATGGATTAGTTACAAGTTTCCTAGAATATAGCTTATATTTGTTAGGGTTTGTTATTTAGCTTGTACTTCAAGCAACCTGGCATAGACTTGTATATAAGCCAATTCACTTGTACATTTTTTCATATCTCAATAATACAATTAATTACTTCTATTCTCAATTAGCTTTCATTCTTCAATTCTCTCTAAAATCCAACAAACTCATAAACCCTAAATCATAACTTGTTGATCAAGATAAGTTAAGTTGCAGAAGGAATGATGAAGATTAATATCAAAGGAAAAAATGAAAAAATAGCAGTTATTGAAGATGTTCTTTATGTCCCTGGTATGCAGTGCAATCTACTTAATGTTGGTCAGCTCATTCAGAAAGGTTATTCAGTTACTATGAAGGATAATGTCTTGAAGTTGTTTGATAAAAATCAAAGGTTAGTGCTGAAAACTTCTCTAGCAAAGAATAAGACATTTCAGACTAACATGAAGGTTGTGGAATTAAACTATCTATCTGCTATAGTAAAAGGTGAAGATAGCTGGTTATGGCATTATAGGTTTGGTCATCTCAATTTTAGAGGTCTTAATTAGTTGGTTGATAAAGAGATGATTCTTGGTGTACCTAAAATTGAGATACCAAGTACAATCTGTGATACTTGCTTGATAGGGAAGCAACCTAGAAATGCATTCAGTTCAAGTACAACACATAGATCAAAGGAACTACTAAATGTTGTGCATTCAAATGTGTGTGGTCCATTAAGGGGTAACAAGTATTTCATCAGTTTTGTTGATGAGTTTAGCAGGAAAATCTAGTTATATCTGATCAAGGCTAAGAGTGAAGCATTTGATATGTTTCAGAAGTTCAAAATCTTAGTAGAAAAACAAAGTGGAAAATCTATTAAGATTTTAAGAACTGATGGGGGTGGTGAATATACTTCAAAGGCGTTTGAAAAGTTTTGTGAAGACAATGGTATTGTACATGAAGTAACTGCTCCATATATTCCACAACATAATAGTTTGGCTGAAAGAAGAAATAGAAGCCTGCTTGACATGACCAGAAGTATGCTCAAAATGAAGAAGATGCCTAATACATTTTGGGGAGAAGTTGTAAGAACTGCAACATACATCTTGAACAGATGCCCCATTAAGAAACTTGATCAAATCCCTTAAAAGATTTGGCTATGAAGCAAGCAGTCTGTTAAACACTTGAGAGTTTTTGGTTCCTTATGCTATAAGCATATCCCTGATGCAAAGAGAAGAAAGTTGGGGGACAAGAGTGATCCTATGATACTAGTTGGTTATCATGAAATAGGTGCATACATGTTATATCATCCTCTGAATCATTCAATAGTGGTTAGTAGAGATGTTAAAATCTGCGAGACTGATAGTTGCCATAGCTTGTGGAAGAAACTGGTCAATGTATCATCTAGATGTGAAATCTGCTTTCTTAGATGGTCCACTAGATGAAGTAGTGTATGTAACACAACCACCATGTTTCAAAATCAAAGTGAAGGAGGACATGGTGTATAAATTACACAAGGAACTCTATGGATTGTAACATGCACCAAGAGCCTAGAAAAAGAGAATTGACAGCTTTCTTGTGCAGCAAGACTCTGTAAAATGCAAGTCTGAATATGGTGTTTATGTGAAGAAAGGGATTGAAGGGAGACAATTACTCATCTGTCTCTATGTTGATGACTTGATAGTAACTGTAACAGCCCGATTTTCATTAGATTTATTTTAATTGATTTGTATATGTGTATATATGTGCCTGTATTTGATTAATTGCCTTTGTGTGTATTTTGATTGGGATTATTGGAATTCGGTGTTAGAATGGTATTTTGGTCATGTTGGACTTAGGGGTATTTTAGTCTTTTAGAGAGCAAGGGTAAATTAGTAATTTCATTGTGAGAATTATTTTTAGTATTTCAAGTGGGAACCATTATTTTTACTAAGTTACTAAGGGGGTTGCGGTAATTAGTTTAGAACCGTTATTTATTCGTTATCTTTTTACCGTAATTGAATAGAAACTTTGTGGATTAATTAATTAGAACTTTGAACCCATTAGTTCATTTGAGTAGTTCATTTAAGTGTTAGGCCCATTAGTGGTAAGTCTTTATAAACCCATGTCATAAGAGAATTAGAGTTTTAACACCCATTCACAAAATTTTAGAAAGAGGTAGAGAGAGAAAGTGTTAGAGGAAGAGAAGGAAAAGGGTTAGAGGAGAAAGGCTTGAAGATCAAGAAATGGTTAGAGATTCAAGGAGCTAAATTGAGGTTAAGGTTAGGGTTGAGTTTCTTTGAGGTAAGGGGGCTAGTTTTCTCTCATAACCTTTTAGTATAATCTTTTTTCTACTCATAGGTGCTTATTGTGAACTTAATTGATGGAATTCGTGCTCTTATGATAGTGCTATGTTTGGGTATGTGAATTGATTGTTAATTGAGTTATTAATGTGGAATTTGCATGCTCAAGTTATATAGAATTGATTACTTTATGAATTTTGCTAGAATTGGTGAGTTGTGATGTTGTGTTGTTGGTTTAAGTTTGAATTCATGATTATGAGTTATGATTGTTGTTAAATGTTGTTGATGTCATATCATGGATTGGGTACAAATCTTGTGGAATTGTTGTGGTTGAATTGTGTTGTTTTGAAGTTTTAAGAAAAATGGGTGAAATGGTGATTTATGATGGAATGATGTTTTGATTCAAATTTTATATGGATTTGAGTGTCTTTTATGTATATAAACGTTTAGAAAAACTTTGGGAACAAATTTGAGCATTGGGGAGTCAAAATTGGGGTTTTGGGAGTGAAAATGGAGTTTTTCCTAGAGCTGGATTGTCCAAGCTCGCCATGATGAGTAATTTGGTGGCCATGGAGAGTTGCTCAGTCAGCCAGCTCGCCATGGCGAGTTGCACTGTACAACAACTCATGTTTTTGTCGTTTTGGGGTTTTGGGTCGATCTGGACCATTCGAAACTAGTTCTTTTGATGTAATTAAATGTATTTAAGCTTTCTAAACCTCTGTAAACACCAATTGAATTGATTTGAACTTGGTTTGATGAATCATACCTCAAACTTTTGAAAAACGTCGAAAATGTCGATTTTTCCGAAACTTATTTTTCTCAAAGGAAAGGGGTATGATTAAGGTTGTTAATTCAATACATGATTTCTAAAAATGGCTGTGAATGATTTCAATGAGGTTTAACTTGTTTTGCTTTGAAAATGAAATTCTTTTTGAAAAATGATAAAGAGAGACGAACTTTGTGATTTTTAAGATTTCGTCGTATTTGGCCGGTGAAATGCACATGTATACTCAACTGCACTTATATGTGGTCTTTAAGGCTGAATACCTTGCTAATCATTTGTGAATTCTTGGTTAGATGTATTGAATGATGATTCCTTTGTGAACATTAACCTTGAACACTATGTTTATGATGTGAGCTTGGTGTTTGTGTTATATGTCGTGTTTAAATTGATGAATCATAACATGGTGTGTGTGTGTGTTTGTTGAGGTGTTGAACTTATGTTAACTGTTGAAGTTGAATGCGGTGATTTCATGTATAATGTTGGAGATGATTATGGTGACAAGTTGTGTGAATATATGCATTTGTGTTGAGTCATATATTCATGCATACATGTGTTGAGGGATGAATTTTATATTTGTGTTTGGGATGGTGCCTTTGTGCATCGTGTGGTGACAACATATTTCGTAGTTGACGGTACCTTGTGCATATAGAAGTCGCGTCTAGGTGCATAACATTCATGGCATGTGTCCTAATGTTTATGATACTTGGTGCTTGACTTGATTGGTGACTTGTATATGTGTGACGAATTGTTGATGCTTACGATTAATGAATGAAGTTGACTTATCTCTTGACTTTAATATATTCAATTGTTTATATTTGATTATGATTGATGTGAAGATAACCCACAGTGGTCAGTGGTGGACCGCCTACCTATTTGTATGAATGGGTAGACGGCGTGCAGGATTAGTTTGATAGCTTGCTTGGTGAGTACTCGAGGATATCGGGAGCTACCTCTGTTGGTTGTTCATAGCGTCTTAGATAGGCTCTGATATAGGATGTTGTCGTTTACGTTATTTTGGATTTATCTTTGTTATTGAGATTTGCACATCTGTCGGGTTTGATTATTATGCGCGTTGACGTACTTATGAGTTTATGACCTGGCTATTATGGAGAAGCATGTTATATATATTTATTGATCCGCTGCGACTTTGAGAAATTTTAATATGCATGTTTTTGAACTTTGAGATGTAACATCTATTTCTTGAATATTTGTAATATTTGCGTGTTTTATCGCTTTAATAAGGGCATTACAATAAGTGGTAGTGATGTGAATGAGATAGAAGCATTTAAATCTCAGATGAGGAATGACTTTGAAATGACAGACTTAGGATACTTGACATATTTTCTAGGAATTGAATTCACTGAAGTTGCAAAAGGATTAGTGATGCATCAAATGAAGTATGCATCTGATATATTGAAGAGGTTCAATATGATGAGTTGCAATCCATCATCATCACATGCTGAGACAAATGTAAAACTAGTGATGAATGAAGAAGAAGAACTAATGGATCATACATTATTCAAGCAAATTGTTGGATCACTAAGGTATCTAATAGTAGGCTTGATATTGCATATGCGATTGGAATAAAAATCAGGCCATGCGTGAACCAAGAGTATCTCATCTGCTAGCAGCCAAATGAGTGATGAGATACATCAAAGGAACACTAGAGTTTGGCATTTTATTTCCTAAGTGTCTGGATGAAAACTTTATGGAATTAGTAGCTTACTCTGATGCAGATTGGTGTGGAGATAAGCAGGATAAGAAGAGTACCTCATGATACCTATTCAAGTTTCTGATTGCCCCAATCTCATGGAGTGCTAAGAAGCAACCAGTTGTGGCATTGTCTACCTGTGAGCCTAAGTACATTGCAGGATGTATGGCAGCATGCCAGTCAGTTTGGCTTGAAAACATACTCAAGGAGATGGAGATAGAAGTGAGCAGACCAATAACATTGTTAATAGATAACAAATCTGCTATAAGCTTAGCAAGAAATCCAGTTCTGCATGGAAGAAGCAAGCACATAGAAGCTAAGTTTCATTTCTTGTGGGAGCAAGTGAATAAGGGGGCATTGCAGATTGTTCATTGTTCCACTGAACTGCAGCTTGCAGACATATTCACCAAGCCATTAAAGGTTGACAGGTTCATCAAGCTAAGAAGTTTGATCAACATGATAGAAGTGGAAGCTTGAATTAAGGGAGGATGTTAGTTTGTTTGCTAATTCAAGTTTAATCAAAGGATGTAATTATGCTTAGTGGTTAATCACATTAGAGTTTTAGTTTATTATGGATTAGTTACGAGTTTCCTAAAATATAGCTTATATTTGTTAGGGTTTGTTACTTAGCTTGTACTTCAAGCAACCTAGCATA
Organism: Medicago arabica; assembly: GCA_946800305.1. Taxonomy (NCBI): domain Eukaryota; kingdom Viridiplantae; phylum Streptophyta; class Magnoliopsida; order Fabales; family Fabaceae; genus Medicago; species Medicago arabica. Next base: position 52,256,977 of record OX326965.1, on the reverse strand, counting down.
GACTTGTATATAAGCCAATTCACTTGTACATTTTTTCATATCTCAATAATGCAATCAATTACTTCTATTCTCAATTAACTTTCATTCTTCAATGCTCTCTAAAATCCAACAAACTCATAAACCCTAAATCATATCTTGTTGATTAAGTTAAGTTGTTGCGCTAACATATATAGCATGATGATGAATTATCATTGAGAAACCATATAAAAATATTTTACAACAAGATAATCTAGCAAACATTTGTTTTTTGAATGTGACTTTTCAAGTCTGCTTTGGTATTGGATTATGAGACTGAAGCCAAATGTGGGGTGTCACGATCCCATTACCAAAAGAGTTATCACGCAACATCCGCAAAAATTAGCCGAATATAGAATATGCACCATAGGCGACACTATTTGGATCCAATCAAACAAGCTTAATTTCACAATCTTAGGTGTTTTTTTTATGCATTTCTTAGTATAACTTAAACTCAAAACAGTTGTACCTAAAACTTCACTGGAGTAGTTAGAGAACCCACAACTGAGGGACAAAGTTCATCCCTCAACATTAATCGTTTGAAGCAAAGAGAATTACGGTTGAGAAAATTCAGTCGGCCTCAGTTAACTTCAATTTCCATCAATAACACCTAAGAAATATATGATTGAATTGTATACAGCTAATGAAAAAATGTAGTTTTACATTTCTCACAAATTTAGAGAAGACACATAGTATGCAAACAAAATTACTTTTATTGGCCTTCAACATGATAGACTGCTTTGAATGCATTCTACTGCGGTGTGCATTTTTTATTTTTTAAATGGTAATAGATTAGGATTTACTAAATTAATTCAGATGTTTTGTTGATTTTGATCTTTGTCGATGACTCTTTTCCTAATTATTTAGTGTTTGCTTTGTACTCTTTTTTTCTTGTCAATTACATCTCTCTGTGTTTTCCTGAGAAGGTTTTTAATGAGACATATCTTGATTTTCCCATGTTATTCTATGTTTGGTTTAGATCTAGTTTGTATCTTTGGTTTTATTTTAATTTTTTTTTAGCGATGCAAATGGTAGATGGCAGTCAAAGAATGACTACATAGTTGAGATGTCTTGATTTGTAACATTATACATTTGCACTATTTTTTGTTTATAAAACAAAAACTTACAACATTGTCATTAAATCATGAAAGATAGTGCTTGCAGTTACCTTTCGATCACATGTTTTTCAACACTCTTTTTTATTGGATGAAACTAATAAGTTTTGTCTACTCATGTAGGACCTATATAAATTTGAATAGAATCCAAGTCTGCATAAAAGAAGGAATGCTCTTTAAACTTTGGGCAAAATGTACTTTGGAGGAGGTACCCCATTATGAAAAGAAACACCTACAAGAACAACAAAATATGGCATGGAAAGAAGGAACAGCCGAATAAGAGGTTTGTCATAAAATTTCGGTGGACGCGTTTCTGATTATTTCTTCTGTAACATAATGTAAAAACCAGAAGGGGTCCCACGGTTTCAAATTTTAGTTTGTCTTCTTGAATTGTTACCGTTGCAAATATGAATGCAAAGGGCAATTATGAACAGTACGCGGAGATGTCCTTTTTAACACACACTAATCAAGGTTTTATCCTCAGTAAGGTACCCTACAAATTTGAATCTTAGGGTCTTTAACAGTTGATATTTCTTGTTGAACAAACACACGACACACATATTTTTTTATAAGAGACATGATTCTTCTTTGCTTAAAAAGAAATTTTACCGAAAGGCTTAGTTAAGATTAATTTATTTCTTTCCCTTGCTTGCCATAGCCCAAGACTTTTTCGTTATAAAATAAATGAGTTATGCAACATCTTAATGTCCTTCGTATGTTTTCAATCTTTTGGTATCGTTTATTTTGACCAACTTAAATGCTTCATGCCTTCAAAGTAGGCCAAAATTATATTTTCTTTGACTCTCTATCGTATGTCCATTTGCCAAGTTAATGAATGAGTCAAAGGTGCCTTCATTTTACTATGTTCACCAATTTGTTTCTCTCTAACTAGGCTTCAATGTATATAATCTATAAAAAACAAAAAATAGAATAAGTAATATAAAAAAAGTTAATGAAAAAGGGGGAGGTTTAATCAATATGGACATATTTTTTTCTTGAAAAATAATACAAGGACAATATTGTAAATCCAAACTACTTTATTTAATATATAAAGCCTAGATTCTAGAGAGAGGAGAACAGAGAAAAACAGAGTACAAAACACAAAAGCTCAAAGTTCTAAGAAACATGGGAGAAGTTGTTTTGCTGGTTGATGATTTGAAATCAATATCTGGATTTTCTCGTTGTAGAATATGTCATGAAGAAGAATTTGAAAGCTTCAAAAGCTTAGAGGCTCCTTGTGCATGTTCTGGTACAGTTAAGGTAAAACCATAAATTCTTTAAGCTTTCCTTGGCTTCACTTTTTTCATTATGATTTTGGAAATTTTCACATGATCGTATACTCTTTTTTTGTGTAGTTTGCTCATAGAGATTGCATTCAAACATGGTGCAATGAAAAAGGAAATACAACTTGTGAAATTTGTCTACAGGTATGAAATGTTCATTATGCAATAAAATTTGTCAAATTTAAATTCTTTGCTCATTTGTTTCTCCAAAAGGCAAAACTAGTTTTCATTTTAATTTGTTTCAATCTTTATTTCCATTTTATATTTTAGGAACATGGGGTCTATGGAATAATAATATTGTTAATATAACTATTTTTATTGTTAAACATGATGTACCCTTTTCATTATCCTAAGAGATGAGTAGTATATTTGATAAGCAAAAACTAATTAATTTTTATTTATTGTTGTTGCAGCAATATGAACCTGGATATACAGCACCACCACCAAAGAAATCTCTAAAACCTGAAGAAGCAATGACCATTGGCATTAGGTGATTCCCCCATTATAGTATTTTTTTTTCTTCATATAGTTGAATATATGTCACATGCTTAAGTTAATGTAATGTAACGCAATTTTAATTTTCTTGGGTGCAAATTTCTCAATGTTACTCAACATTCCAACGTGGAAGTCAATCAAAGTGAACTCATGTGCCTTGCAATTAATTATTTAGCCTTAACCATTCCTTAATTCTAAAATGTAACACCTTTACTAAGCTAACGTGCACATTAGCTTTTGGTCAAATTAAATTTTTGGTAATAGATGTTTATAGTTATAATTAATTTTTGAATGGTTAAGAAATACTAAATTTGAATGTGAATATACAGAGATAGTATTGAAATATCAAGGAGGGAGGAAGAAGAGTTAAACAGAAGAATAGTTGGTATAGTTGAAGGTGTAACAAGACAAAACAATTACTCTCAATGCAACTATGCTGCAGATAGAAGCGCGTCTTGCTGCAGATCACTGGCTTTAGCAGTAAGCATTTTTACACATGCATTCAATCAAAGCATTACATGTTAATACTAATCGAGATATTTTAACAACTAACCTACGAAAATGGTGTTATGATATAATTTGATTAGATGTATGTATAAACTTTGATTTTTCCGATATACTCACGCTCACCACTATTAGGCTTATTGTTGTTGAACAATTTTAAGAGAATTCATTAGCATGGTGGCACTGATGCATGTTGTTTTGTGATATTAAAATGAAAACGTAGGAGTAATTATGTAGTTTGGAGTTGGAAAAGAAGTAATGGGTCAAAGAATCCAATGTTGATTGCAATTATAGCGTTGCCAATTCCATTGGCTAGTTATGGTCAATGGATTTGGGTTCATCATATTTTCTCTTTTAAGGGAAGAATGGATTTGTTGACCTTTAGGAGTATTTTCATGCAACTCCAATTAAAGAAGGAAGAGTTCCATTCTCTTTATTAGGTCATGACTTTACTCATTGTTTGTTACCATAGATTTGGATTCTCTCCCGTTTAGAAATTTGAACTCATATGATCATATAGCTTATTTCTTACATATTTTAATTTGCCTTTCAATTTTACTTTTCCAAATATAAATAAGTATTTTGCTCGAACGATTCTAATTTACATGACTGCGTGATTCCTCAACGATTTAAATCGTTCCCTCGGATTTGAATATATTGAAATTAATTTGTGATAAGTGGTTTAACTAGCTTTTTTTGGTTTTGCAGTTTACTCTCATATTGCTTCTAAGACATCTTTTTGCTTTGCTTACAAATGGAATGGAAGATTATCCATTTACAATTCTTACAGTAAGTAGTACTTAATTGGTTTCTAGTTTTAAACTTAAAAGTAATAGAAAACTATATGCTTTGTAAATCATTGATTGATTTTCTAACTTTATGATGTATTTTGTTTGTAGATCTTTATACTAAGGGCCAGTGGAATTATTATACCTATGTGCATAATTATTAGGACTATGGGAGCCATTCATAAAAGTATCCAGCGTCATTATCATCAGGTTAATTCAACATATTTTTCATCTAGTTTTGTTTGGACAGATTAATACTTGGATTTTGAGTTTGATGTGCAATTGCAACCATAAAACTAATGAATGATTTGTTGCTCTACATATCAGGATTCTGAAGATGACTCATTGATGTCTGATGGAGATGATGAAGAAAATGGGACACCACATATTGCAATTTTAAGACATTCACATTATTAGTCATGTTATTTACTTTTATTTGTGTATATAAGAGCATTATGCTGATGCTCTATCAAATTCCAACATTTTTAGCATAAATTTATTTGTTATTATTAAAAATGAATGGAATTTACATTGAAATGCATATATTCCCTTGCCGTATTAATGATAGTGTGTCCCCTATCTACCACACAATAACCCAAATTGATGGAACAACCAACTTCATCTATATGTATTCACTTGTGCAGCATCATGTCAATCCAAAACATGTACAATGTGACAACCTTAAATTTTTTAGTACTAGAATTAAACGATTGTATTTATTGTGACTGAAATAAACATACATACATGCGTAAAAGAATGTATTGGTGGAATTTTAACATGATAACTAACTTCAATCATGTTAAAAGAACTATTTTTTAATATAGAAAAAAACATTATAGAAACTTATTTAGGCTAAATGTATGTAGTCAATGACGAATTCAGAAATTTCAATCGATAGGGGCAAGATTTTATATTGTAATTTTTTTTTTTTTATAAAAAACACATTAGTGTGTAATTGTTAAAAATAATTATTACAAAGCAAAATGTAGACTAAAAAATTTATGCTATTTTATATCTAAAAAATTAAAGACATCTAAATATCTATGAATTATAATTCTCTACTATTTTAAAATTATTTTATGATTTTCTTTTCATTTTCAGCACTATCAAATACATTTGTTGTATGTATGTAACCAAATAATCCTAATAATCATTGAACACTTTACAACAATATCTATAAATAAATGTTTTCAAGTTGGTTGAAACATGGCACACAACATCGTTCCACACATGTTCGTAGAATTCATTGAAGCAAACTTCATATGATAACATGCATTTTTTATGGGAACTATAATTTTCCACAACCCGTTATATATATATACATATCACCATCCGCATGAGCAACTGGATCAATGCAAGACATAAGCGCTGCAAAAGAAATTCATTCTTGTTTAGGTTCCATTCCATTTGTTATTCAATCAAGCACCCATTTTTGCAACTTCACCATATTTCTATCTTGACTTCAAAAAATGATTCACAAACTTCAATTTTAACGAAATGTCACCGATCCAAGTATCTTCCTAAAGGAAAATGTTTTATGCTACGACGGTCATACAAGCACGAATGCGCATGACTAATTTTAGACCGTTGGATGAGCTTTTTTCCTTTTATTCATTATTTTCTCTAAATGATATGTATTAACTATAATGAAATTGGTGAACTAGTGAACTTCAGCACCATCCAATTTTCCACTCAGCAAAATGTCTCTCTACAAAAGAGAATTAAACCTTCAAATTTCAATCTCATTCGAAATCAATAGTTTGTTTGTTATTGAACCATATTAGAATTGAAAGTTTGATGATCAAGTTCAAGTTCTGCATTTCATTTGTTGTTTTCTGAAGTATAGTCTGATCTTCAAACCTTCAATCTGATTGTCATAACTTTAATATGATCTTCATTTTGATATAAATTTTTGACCTTATAATGTTTTGATGTGATATAAAGTGCTTCTAAACTCTTGTTCTAAAGTCATTTTTGATATGAACATGCAAGACCGTTTATGTGATTTTGGTGGTCTAGGGCAAATCTACAATTTGGATTATATATATATATATATATATATATATATATATATATATATATATATATATGGGTTTTGCTAGAAAACATCCATAAATGTGTCTTTTAGCAATCCACAACTCAAGGTGTGATTATCCACTTTTTAGTTATAACTTGCTAAAAGACACCTTCACAAAAATTTGTTGGTGACTTTTAGCAAATGCCCATAGAATAACTTGCTAAAAGACACCTTCATAAAAAGTGTCTTGAAGCAAAACCCTATATATATATATATATATATATATATATATATATATATATATATATATATATAGACACACACACACATCAAACTTGATACAAAGAACTAAACAAATTTACTCCCCAAAAAAAACGAAGAAATTTTTTTTAGGGCCTACAAAAATTTGGGGCCCAAATTTCGTACTTATTTCTTGAATAATGCTCTCCCCCCTGCACAAAACACTCCCAATCTGCAGGCATGACCAAAATGCCCATGCACTAGTTAACTAACGCAAATGTAAAACTATGTGTTACTTAACTAACGTTGCGTGACTTAAGTCACACAAGTGTTAAGCACTGCGTGAGTTAACTCACGCACAAATTTAACACATGCGTGAGTTAACTCACACTCAGTCTGTGCAGAAAACCAGAGGAGGCGGAAACCTCTCTTTTCCCTGTTTTTTTTCCATTCCTTCTTTCATACATTCATTCATTCATTCAATTGCATGCATTTTTCATTATTCATTCAAGCAAGCATTAACTCATAAACAAATTATGAAAAATAAAGGAGCAAAATAACGGAAATTGTCATAAAAACGCTAAAAAGCGCAAATGTAATAGGATTACATCCAAATCCGACAAAATATCATAAACAAAACTACACAAGTCATAATGCCTAAACCCTACTATTGTGGACTCCTACTCCTCCTCCGTGGAACCGGCATCTGCTCCAGCATTCTCCACTCAGACTATATACCCTGCATCATGCGAAGAACCTCTGGATTACCAAACACATTAGGATGCCCCATTGCACTATCCACTCTGGCTCTGATATTGTCGATGATCTGGTAAGGGTCGGGAGGATGTCTGGTATGGGTCGAGGTAAAAGCGAGAGGTTAGGAGGCCCCCCTGCATAGTCGTCCGGTCCGGCCTCGTACACCACCTTCGGTACCTTCCTGCTCAACAACAGGTTGCTCATGATGATGTTGTTGATATTGCTGATACGCCTCAAACTGATATTGGTGAGGCTGGGGCTCCTCAAAATGATACACCTGAGGCTGATGATCCTGATCTATCGTCTTGGATGGACCAGTATGTGACGATGAAGGTCCAACAACATCAACATTGGCAAATCTCGTGCCCCCCACTCTCCCTCGATCTCGGCCAGCTAAATGAGGGACTACCACTTGCTTCTCCCTTCGTGCACTACTAGTGGGGGCAGGCCTCCCTGCCCTAAGTCTGTCACTCTTATCCTAAGGCGAATCAGGCGGTCTTTGTGATGTATTCCTCCGAGGCATATCAGCACAACAATTCCAACATTAACAATTCAATCAGTAAACTACCACATTGTCCTTAAACATACTATAACCAACATTAACAAACTATATTCTAACTAATTTCATCATTAGCAATCCAAAAAAAAACAAATATAACCATTGTGACATTTTTCCAAACACATAGAATGAAATTTTTAAACAACTAAGAAAGCTAACATTTTCTAAACCCTAAACTACCACATTTCACCCTAAACAACATCTAAACAACAATTCATAAGTTAAATCATCACTAACACTCATAATCTTTAACATGCAAGACAATTTTATAAAAACCTAAAAATGTTAATTTCCTTCAAAAATTCGAAAATTTCAACCAAAATAATGCAAAAAAGTAGGATAATAATCACTTACTTGATATTGTGGAGGAAATTTGCTTTGAATGGCGCAAGAATGGTGAAATTCGGATTTGGGGGGTGAAAATTTCGTGTTTTGCAGAAGTTGGAAAATGGAGGTTTGTGTTTGATGTTAAATGACTTAAGTCACACTGCGTGAGTTAACTCACGCAGCGCTACTTAAGTCGCGCACAAATTGCAACGTGCGTTAGTTAAGTCACGCAGCGTGACTTAACTAGCGCATGAACATTATTGTCTCTTCAGCTGAGTTAGAGCGAAATGTGCAGGAGGAGAGCAGTATACTTGCTTCAGATACGACCATGTGATCATGAAGTGCTTCTGATCTTAATCTTAAGTATCTTTCAATCATTCTAAAGTACTTTGAATTCCTTAATCAATTTGAAGTCCTTTCAGAGTAATTATGAAGTTTAGATTCATTTTCATTAGATATATTGTGATGTGTACATTTGTAATATCATGTTCTAAATAACACTCAAAGAAACTTTGTTAGAAAATAAAACACATCAGAATCACAATTGATCTTTGTTGTAATAAGCTTGTTTGTCATTAAAACATCTAAAACACAATTTTGTGATTTTCCTCAAAAATCTTTTCCTTTTTTATGATGACAAAATTATTAAATTGAGGATCATATTTTAGATTCTGCTCTTATCTCTCAATGTATTCCATAATCATATTTAAAAAAATTCGAAAAATCCCCCACAATTTAGGCATGTATGTAATATTAAATTGAGATAAAAGATAAGCAATGATTAATTGAAGGCCAAATGCACCTTGCGATCCTTTAAGTTTTAAGTTTTTGTCAAATTATTTCTTTAAGTTTTTTTATTATCAAATTGATCTTTAAAGTCATATGACTTTTGCATCGTTACCATTTTCCATCCAATTACGTTAAAGGATACTTGCATGAAATATAAATGTTGATGTGGTAAGACCATACCGGGCAAAAAATATTTTTATTTTTCTTTAAAAAAAAAAATACTCAATCCCAGATTTTTTTTCATATCTTCACCCTCTCTACCTTCAACCCTAAAACGAAAAAAAAAATATAACTCAAACTAATACTTGAAATGTTTGGAGATATGAAATCATTTTAAATTCATCATCTTCATCTTTGTCTCCGTCTTTAACCTAACAAAAATATAAAAAAATCAAGGGAAATGTTAACTAATGCTCCCGGAGTACTAATTAAGGATACTAATTTAGAAATTTTGTATTGGAAATTGTTAAAAAGTGGTATGTTCAACTTTTTAAAAGTTAAAAGTTTGTTGTTTTCAAGTAAACATTTCTATTTTTTACTTTCTTAACTAGTGCTCCGGGAGACACTGGTTAACCCAACCCAAAAATCAAAACCAACATTGGATTTATTTTTTTCTCATCTCCACTTCACACAATCTCTCTACATCATGTTCTCGTTTCAACACTTCATCTTTACATATTTAACAAATCAATTAAAAATTTATTTATCATTAATAAAGTTTCTCCGGACCAATGGAGTAAATTTATTAGCCTTTGTATGTATGCAAGGATTGAATGAAATATTTGAGCACTGAGATCAATAAACTCCTTTGTCTTGGAAGACATTCTATGATGTGGCTTAAAATGCCCTTTCGAGAGAGGTCCTAATTCATTGTCTTTTCTCAAACCATACATTTGGTGTTAAATAAATACTAGCAACACTCACTTTTCAATACTCTTTATAGCATTCACTCTTTTATTGGATGAACTCAAGTTGGTTTTATTCATAACAACATGATGCATTCAAATTCTCTGGAGTATAGCATGCATTCTATCTATGTGTTGTTCTCCAGGTACCTTTGGATGGTGCTTATAATTTTGATAATGGCTCTCCGACTTATGGAAGTATTTTTACATACTATGATGGAGCTTTCATAAAATATTTCTTCAGCAAAGGTGACTTCTAACAAAAGTGCAGTCCCATAGAAGTGGTATTGTTCTTGCTCGCAACCTTCATCTCATGAAATTAGTGTTCGAAACTGTTTTGGACCGGCTACAAAGCCCAAATAAGACTAGCTCACAAAGGTGATGGAGCAGGTTAAGCTCTGTGTGGGACATCACAATGGAGCACGCCTCAGCCCATCTGAGCAGTTAAGGTCATCTCTAACCGTCTCCTACAGAGGAGCCACATTCTATAAAGACAATTACTCTCCTTCGCGTCTATATAAGAGCGACATATCATCACCTCCAAGGTGATTTAATTTTACCCCATTTCGCACATATCCACCTTATTTCTCTCACTGACTTGGGCATCAGAGAGCTAACGTACTTGCAAACACAATTCTCCTCCGCCGTGAAGACCACCGCGAAAAATCAATGCCAAGCACTCTATATTCTTTCTCGATCTTCATTTGGAAAGATATGAGAATCCGACTTCCTTGTGTTATTTAATATGGTTAAGAAAGATCATACCAAGTTCGCTCCTCTCTAATTGCTTCTTAGGGAAATCATGTCCCTTATTCATCGTAATGATTGGACATTCTTTCTTTTTTGCTAAATAATCTTCTGTTGTTTGATGTAGGAAGTTTCAATTCTCAGCTAGCTTTCGTTTTAGTTAATGCAATCCTTATTCATAAAAAGAAAAATGTTTATTTGATAAGATTTTTTTTTGGTAAAAATATTATCACTTTAAATAAGATATGATAGTGCAATTTATATCTTTAAAAAAAAGTACATAAAGAAATAATTAAATAACTGAGGCGTGTATGATTTATTCTTGGCTGATTTGATGATTGAAGGGGGTAAGGAGTGGGATGTGGACAAGGTTTTTGATTTGTTGTCTCTTGAAAGTGCAAACTTTGTTTTGAAGACTCCGTTGTTCCCCTCGGTCCAAGATGATCAAGTGATTTGACAGGAGGAGCGGAATGGGGTTTACTCCGTTAAGACGGGGTATCGAATTGTTGCGCGTGTTTTTGGCATCTCAATACCAAGTTCAAAGAGACTGGAACAAATTGTGGAAAATGTGTTCCCTTCCTAAGGCTCGTAACCTGTTATGGAGAATTTGTCGTGGTTGTATCCCTACGCGTGTAAAGCTGGTCCAACGTCAGGTGCCGTGTACAAATCTTTGTCCCTGGTGTGGTCTGGAAGCTGAAACGGACTGACATGCTTTTATTGGATGTACAATTGCTAAGGAAAGTTGGTCTTCTACGGAACTTTCAGAGTTGTTGTTGTCTAGGCAGCATCATTTTAATACTTTGCATGAGTTAGTGTTTGATATTTGCAGCCGTGAGAGTGCAAATGCGGCATGCCGAGTTGCAGTTCTGTTATGGCTGATTTGGTCAGCCAGAAATGATGTTGTGTGGAATGATACCCATGAGACTTCAATTACAATTGGTGGATTGGCAGCAATGGAATCAGGTGCAAACTATGAGGGAGTCGATCCATCCTACAACTATGCATTTGCAATCTAACAATAGTTGGGAACCGCCGGGTTATGGATGCCTGAAATGCAACGTCGACACAGCAGTACACCAAACTGGAAGTGCTTATTTCATAGAGTGTTGTTTCCGGAATTCTGAGGGGCGATTTGTTCATGCTTAGTCAGCGTGGAAGGTTGCGAATTTGACAGTTCTCGAAGGGGAAGCTTGGGCTCTGCAGCATGCTATTTAGCTAGCCATTGACAAAGATTGGCATAGAGTAATTATTGAATCGGATTCAAATACGCTTGTGGATTGTATCTCTTCCCCAACATGTGGCAGATCCAAGTTTCATGCATTAGTTTCTCTTATTAAGTCTATTTTAGTTTTACATCCCAACTTTGAGGTAAAGTTTGTTAGGCGACAAGCGAACATGGCTGCTCACACTCTTGCTAGGACGACCTGTTCTTGAGCTAATCATCGTATCTTTGAGATTTGTCCTCCTTGTATTGACTCTATTTTAAGTAATGATATGAATTAAGTTTGCTTTGGTCAAAAACAAAAAAAAAAAAACTATAAAACAAATCACTACTCTTTTTTACAAGAAAAATGCTACTTTTTATGATGTAAAACTGTCTATTATATTTAATTATTATTTAATTTATTACCATAAAATTAAGTCTCCCTTTAAGACCAGTATCACCTTTTTTTGGGTAGTGTAGACCAGTATCACCTGACCACGCTATGTTCATTCCCTTCTTATATTAAATAAAATTTAATTAATTTTTTTAATTATATCTTATCAACTTTTTCTCTTTTTGACATAGTCTTATCAACTTTTTTTAAAACCGGTGTACACAATTATAAAAACTTCCCTAAAAAAAACCAACTATAAAGACTAATTTCGACTCTTTTCTCTTGACAAAAAAAAATAACGTTGTTTTTTTTTGAAAGAAAATAACGTTGTTCTATGTTGAAGTTTCGAGTTAAACCTTAAACCTATTTTTATCAATTCTAATCAAGACGGTTTAAATTATAAATATCAATGAATCAATCAAACATTAATAGTCAACCAATATTTTTTTTTTGACAAACAACCAATATTTATAATCGACTTCTTATTATGTATTGTATACTAGTATACAAACATGAATTTGTTTAGCATGCACATGCATCATACATATTTTCTATCGTCATATTAGAAAGTCATATCATATTTCTTTTCATTTAATGGTGAGATTTATATATCCAATGTAGAAACCAGCTTGTGCGTGATAGAAGATTTTTTTGTTGCAATTATTTAGTCTTAAAAATGTTAGTTTTTGGATTTTGAAACTGTTGTGTTTGGATTTCTAAAGTCTATTTTGAAAAATAATTTTCATCTATCGAAGTTGTCACCAAGTTTAGTTAAGATCGGATCGCTCTCTTTAAAACGTTTCGTGACACTGTCTAAAAACTATGCAAGGCACACGATCAATCACGTCGCATTCAAATATGGTGTTACCACCATTTTAAATTTTAATATCTCCAAATGTCAATATGGTATTTCAACTACTCAAATATGGTGCTACCACCATTCTAACATCTAACTTCTGCAAAAATTGAAGAAGAATATATTTTTAAGATCATTCTTATTAGATCAGAAAAATGGATTATGATCTTAAAATATTATTTATTTCAAAGGGACATAATCCATAAAGGAACTATGCTCTAAAGACCATTTTTAATACTGAATGGACATCTAGAATGTGTTTTTGATCTTAAGAACACTCTTAAGTCTGAAAGGACAAAAAAATAAGATGAAAAGAAGAAAAACTCGTCGACAAAAGCCAAATAGTGGAGGGAGAAGAAAATTATTCAAAGTTTCAGAATACTTTTTTTAGGGTGTAGAATAAAAGTATGTGAGCTCTCTATTCTCAAACAGAGTTCCAAAATATATCATACAAAAATATTTTATTAAGTGTCAAAATATATTTCAGATCACATAACAAAATATATTAGATTGCATACCAAAATATTTTAGATTGAATTCCAAAAATACTGTAACCACTCTTCCCCATCTGTTAGATAAGGTCAAATTGTTATCTCTAGGGTGGCTAAAAGCTAGAAATGCTATGTTTGTATTTGGTACTCAGAGGTGGTGGTCAAGCCCGTTAGCATGCTTGGGCATTGGCTAACCTTGTTGTCTTGTGTTTTGTCTGCATGTAACTCTGTAACTTGGTAGTGGTATCCTAGGTACACCTTGTGCTTGGGTACCGCTTGTTGGTTTGGTAATATAACTTCATTTTAGTTTCTTCAAAAAAAAAAAAAGATTGAATTCCAAAATATTTTACCAAAATATTATTTAATTTAACATTTACACTAGTGCTTTCGGTTCACATAATTATGCACCCTCTTAAAAGTACATCTCCCGCCGTATAAACACTAGTAATATGTATGATGAAATTTCTACTTTTTTCAATTCACACTACATTGATTTTATCTAATGTGAAAATTTGTTTTAGTCTTTTTCAAATATATATGTATCTATTGTGGTTTTCCTACCAAATTTTTGAGTTTGGTTCATATAAAATGAGTAGTTAGTAAAGTTATACGTCAATTGACATTTTACTCACCTATAATATATTGTTATGCATCTACACAATTTTGGAAAATTTATTAGTTCTTTTTTTTTAATACAAAAGGGCCAAAACTTAAAGGAAAAAAGAAAAAAGAAGTCAAAAAAAAAATCAGAGAGCTACTTTAAAAATTTTGAGGGATACCTCGAAGATACTCATATCAAATCAAAGATTTGATAATTTGAGTTAAAACAGGGTGCTGGTTTTCTAGTCTAGTAATAGAAATAAAAAAACAGGGTAGCACTTTAAAAAAAAGGAAACAGGTCTTTTTTTCTATTGTTAAAAAGAAAAAATGCATTTCTTTTTTGTAGAAGAAGGCAATCCTTTAAATGCACACATGTAAAGTAACACTATTTTTATGACTTCTAAATTTGTTATTTATTTCTTTTAATAATATTTCTTTTTTGTGCTGTAAAAAAGTGATATATCTCGGGATCGCGAAAATCATGGAGACACGCGCGTCAAGCTCTCAACAAACGAGGAAATTCTGAGTTAATTTCATCGGCTTTGACGCAACACACATGTCAACGGCTAATGAAATTTTTTTCGTTTTGCTTATTGATGGTATCTTTCACTATATCAAGCAATTTCCATTGCAATATGTAATGATAATCTGCGATGGTTTTATACGAGAATTATAATGAAACACGCATGCCAGACTTTCAAAACAAATGAGAAAATTCTGAGTTAATTTCGACGGTTTGACGCAACACACAGGTCAATGACTAATGAAATATCTTTTCGTTTTGCTTATTGATTATATCTTTCGCTATATCAAGCAATTTCCATCGTAATGTGTAACGATAATCTGATAGTTTTATACGAGAATTATAATATGTTTGAATTTTTTGCGGGTTTGAGAAAATGACCGCGAACTATTGTGATTTTACAAAAATTAGATTTAAAATTATAAAAATATCATAGTATCACTGTAGTTTTAAAGATAAACTAGTTCAAACTTTAGAAAAAAGAGTTTAGCTAATTTGGGGAAACAACCTTTCTCCTTAAAAGAAAAACCACAAATTCAAACCGCACACTGTTTTATTTAAAAAGAAAAGAATTATGAAATGTGCTTAAGAGAAAAGTAAAAAGGCAAGGGTGTTAAACACTACTTATCGAAAATAAAATCGAGCAGATGAATTTTTTCTATGCTCATAGGCATTTCAACTCCATTCAAGATCAAGAGGTGATTGTGTGCATTTTTCATATGATATAAGAGATTACATTGTTATATAGTTCATTATTTCATAGATTGACATCTATTGCAATTTCAGGTTGATAATTCATTTGCGCCAACAAATATTAGTTTGATGTATAATTTTAATTGTTTTTCACTTTTATTTGATTAGATGATATATAGAATATATGTTTTTTTCTCACTAATCTAATGTCAATTGATCTTCTTCCTTGGCTCATATATTCATAATTTTTTTTATTATGTATTTAAATATTGTTATTGCAAGGGAAATTTTGAAGTTATATGATAATATTAGTAAATATCAAATTAAATTGTATTATTTTATGGTAGATGTGAGTGATGAACAAGATTGAGTTCTGATTTTGTCAAAGAAACAAATATTGAGTTCTGATTATGAAGAATATATGCGCAAAGAAAATCAAATATTATCTTAGAGATATTTTCTCCTAATGCCTCGCCATGTATAATTATGATATAGATATGCATAAAAAATAAAACTATTCTCTACAATTTTTGTTGTCAAGCCCGTGGTATTTTGGACAAAAATTCTCTATATCTCTCTATTGTTCTTTCTCTCTTCAATCTAAACCCATGTTATCATAATTTGACCTGAAATTACTATAACTTTTGCAGTCCAAGGGACAAACCCTAAATCCTAGCATTTTCACTATTCAAAAAATTCAATATATGAACTTGATTTTGATTTTATGGAGTTTCCAATGCAGAAATATTACAAAGAGCAAGTTGATTATCACATCCACCATACTCAATGAATACTAGTTTATCAATGGCATTACTTCGACCTTCATCATTCATGCTCTTGATGGTACGTTTTTATATTTATGTGTTCATGCTAGTTTTCTTTATGTTCTTAAGAACTCTTTATTTTCTTCGATTTGATTTGTAAGCGAGATTAAGAAACAATTGAGATTTGTTATCGATGTCTTCAACTAGTAGAAGTATACATAGCTACACATAAATTTACGATATTACTTGTTGTGTTATTGTAGGCATATGGTGCCCTAATAGTCCTTGCCTCATTGACACCGTGCTGGTATCTCATGGTCACACATATTGAGAAAAGTGTGAATTTGCACTCAGCAAATATTGTGTCACAATTGCAATCAGAAATTGAGTACTCAGCTGAACTGTTGCAACCAATGAAATCATCATCGACAAATTTATCTACATTGTTGAGCTCAACCCTTAATTCTACTAATATCACTTTCTCTGATGTTCACACCAAGGTATACCCACTTGTATAATTTCCCTTCAAAATCATATATATTTTGTTTGATTATTTTTTATATTAAAATTATTTTTTATTACCGAATTGTTGTGGTCAAAGTGATAAGTAGTTTGAGATCGTGAAGGAAATTCATTTTTTTGGAGCGAAAACTATTAGATGCACTCCAGATTCGCATATGAATTAAGTTTTCGCGCGCGTTGGCGCGAAAAGAAAAAAAAAATCTTTGTAGCTTTAATGGTTTAATTTATTTGCACTTTGTAGGTGGCTCCGTTATTATTTCAAGCATTGAAGACAATTCCTCACTTGACACAAATCTCATACATAGGAATGGAAGGTCTTTTTTTCACACACTACAATGATGGTGATCAAGTTCTAGCAATGTACTCTAACTCATCTAGTGGGGGTGCTTCAAATAAAACCATATACTATATCCAACCTGTGAACCATGACACTGGAATGGTTTTTGGGGAAGCCATAATATTTAACAACACTATCAATATTGATGCAAGTTGGATAAATGGAACAAATAATATTTCACATGAATTTGCATCATTGGGAACAAAGTTGAACAATGTTAGTGATCTTTTGTTCATGAATTCAGCTAGAATCAACAGAATAGGAGGGATCTCTCTTGGATTTTCGACGAAAGCAATAACCGATTATATCACTCGCATTGTCGATCGTCAAGGGACAAAATCATACTTGGCTACCAAAGATGGAAAAGTTATTGTAAAAGGAATTGAAAATATTCGTTTGATGATTTTTAATGATAGTGTTTCAATACAAGCTGTTAATGGTAATGGAGATCAAATAAGGAATGAGGGAGCTGTATCTTGCAAGGATCAAGCTGTTGGTTCAAGTTTGGATATTCATGATACTCAATATTTGATTCATTGCTACCCCATTGATATTATGGGAATAGAATCGGTACGTTTTTATATTTTTTGCATATTAGTTTGTTTGATTATGGTGCAACTTTTTTCAATTGATTCCAATATAGTTAGTTTGATTACGATGCAATTTTTTTCAATTTATTCCAATAGTAGTATATTGACTAACTAAGAAAAAACGACTGTACTTTTGTACCCGAAAATACCAAATAGTATTTTGTACCCAAAAAATAATATTACTACTTTCACAATATTACTATTTGCATATTAGTAGCATATGACTCACGTTAATATCTCTCGGTCTTGTATCTTATAGTTATTTTCTAATTTTATTTTTTATGCTACATTTTTCTCACTCTATTTCATTATTTATTTAAATACACACAGTTTATAAACACATTCCATAAAAAAAATACTCAAATACACATTGTTTACAACATTTATTTTAGATAAGTGTTAGCAACATTCACTGACATTATTTCTAACACATAAGTGAAATTTATGTGGTCCCATAATTTAAAAATTAACACACTTGAAATGATGGTAACCACGTGAATTTCGCTCAATAAGAAAGTGAGCATTGTGTTTTTTTTTCGAACATAACCTTAATAGTTTTAATTCAAAGAAGAAGAAAAAAAAATCAAGTAATAATGACGTGAATTAACATGTGTTTAATTATCCAAATATGTTGACAAATGTCATGTATGTTTCAATTAACATGTAACTGAATATTTTTCTTATCTCTAACTAAATTTATTAAATGTCAGGTGCATGTGTTAGCTGTCCCACAAAATGGATCTCTCATCTTTAATCCAAGTCATAAACAAAAGGGATTGACACTCTTGATCATAATGATGGTGATGATATTTATCGCTATCTTGAGTTTTCTATACCTGAATGTTGGAGTGACAAAGAGAGAAATGCATTTGTGTGCATCACTCATAGAACAAAAGGAAGCCACAGAACAAGCTGAGAGAAAGAATATGAATAAGAGCCTTGCTTTTGCTACTGCTAGCCATGATCTTCGTGCTTATCTTGCTGGCCTTATTGGTTTGATTGAAATGTCCTTTAAATTAGTTGTTACTAATTCAGAATTGAACACCAATTTGCAACCACGTTCAGAATTGGAGACCAATTTAAAACAAATGGATAATTGTGCCCAAGATTTGCTAGGTAAATCATCATCATAGGTTCATGCTACCAATGTTGTTAAACAAATTCTTATTGTTCCATGATACTATTTAGTACAAAATATTATTAACGAGTGGCTATAATGTCGTCATTAACTCATTTTTATTTTGTTACAATCTTAGGACTGTTAAATTCTATACTTGACACAAGCAAGATTGAGGCAGGAAAAATGCAACTAGAGGAAGAGGAATTTGATTTATCCAATCTTCTTGAGGATGTAGTTGATTTGTACCATCCAATGGCAATGAAGAAAGGTGTAGAAGTTGTATTGGACCCTTGTAATGGCTCAGTGATCAAGCATTCACGTGTGAAAGGTGATAGGAGAAAATTGAAGCAAATTTTGTGCAACTTACTGAGCAATGCTGTTAAATTTACTGATGAAGGGCACATAACAGTTAGAGCATGGACTCAGAAGGCCAAATTGCAAAACTCAAGAACCAAGACTAACCACAAGAGTGTTATGAAACATTTGTGTTGGTTGTTTAATAAGAAAGACAAAGAATTTAAGGACATAGAAGCTGTGAATTCAGTCCAACAAGATCCATGTCTTATGGATTTTGTATTTGAAGTGGATGATACAGGGAAAGGAATTCCTAAAGAGAATCACAAGTCAGTGTTTGAGAATTATGTTCAAGTCAAGGAGAATTCTGTTGGTCAAGTAGGAACTGGCTTGGGACTTGGGATTGTGCAATCATTGGTAAGCATATTTTTTTTCATCTATTATTCTCAAATAATTGTGAGAAAATTGAGCTTATAGTTCACTTAGTTGTCAATTCATATAGAGGTCATACTAAATTGAACACAATCTGTTAGAGAGCCCCTTGAGAGTCGGGAGTAATATTAGGTAAATGCTCTAGGACCATAAGAGAGAGACGTCCACATCTTGATATATGTGTCACATCTTTTATATATCGATCATTTTACCCATTTATAGATAATGAGAGTCTTAACCACTCGCACATTTAACCCATTTATAGGTGACATGAGACTTAACCACTCACACTTAAAACTCAACAATCTCTCCCTCAAGCGAGTTCCCACCTCCTATATTGATCCAATCACTAGAAGAATCCCACTTCCACTCTTCCACCAAGCCGAACCAAGGCATTGATACCACTTCTTGGGCAGTCTGGGGGAGCCCCATAAACCCAACATTCTCCCATCAAGTGAGTTCCCACCTCTTATACTTGATCCAAACACTAGAATCCCACTTCCACTCTTCCACCAAGTTGAACCAGGGCACTGATACCACTTGTTGGGGAGCTTGGGGGAGCGTCGGGAGCAACAATGTTCCATAACCTCAAGAGACGCACACACCACATCTCCACCCAAAACCTTAAGACATTAGGTATATGGATCATCTCTCTTACATACCCAACACTTTACCTACTCATAGGCGATGTGGGACTTGATCACTCATACTAGAAACCTAACACAATCAATATGATTCTCTAATACGTATCTGTTTGAATATTGAATCTCAATTCATTATGATGAACCTTGATTCATTCTAATGAATCATTACTAAACTTAATGTAGTCAACAACTTTTTGGTCAATTTTGTATAACCAGTCACTTTTCTTTTGTCTTTTAATATATGACTTGAATCTTGAATTATTTTGAAGTTCATATATGATATACAAAGGTTAGCTTATAATTTTGTTATGTCACTTGTTTTTTATTTAAAAATAAAAATAAGATTTGATTCAAAATTAGAAAACAATATCTTCCATTTCATGATTTGAATCTTAATAGTATGCATGCATTATTTGTCCTCCCTTTTAGTTGTAAAAAAAATCATTTAATAAAAATGTCAAATGGTTTTTTCTAGGTACGTTTGATGCATGGAGACATCGGCATTGTGGACAAGGAAGTTGGCAAAAGAGGAACATGCTTCAAGTTCAATGTGCTTCTCACCTTATGTGAGAATGAGACAGTGAATTATGAGTATGGATCAACCTCGGGTGACAAAAACCTAACCCTAGAGAAAAAACTAACCATTCGCACTGCTAGTTCTGGTTCAAGCATTTGTTCTTTGAGTCCAAAACTCCATCTTAGCCCCTCTCATAGGCCTGAGCCTTCACATGTCATTCTTTACATTACTGATGAGGAAAGAAGAAGAACTTCGCAGTTGTTCATAGAGAGCTTAGGGATTAAAGTCAAGGTTGTGAAGAGTAGAAATCATCTAATTCATATTCTCAAGAAGATCAAAAAAGAAAAGTGTGACGACAGTGATCAGAGTTCACCAGAGTCTTCAGAGATGAGTTCTATGTGTACATCTTATAACTCTTCTTGTAGTAGAAGAGTTCCTTTCAAAGCTATGGATCATGGAAATGAATATCTATCTTCAATGTTCAAGAAGAAAAACACTGGAGCTGCACCAAGTTTTGTTTTGATTATCATTGATGCAAATGCAGGAACATTTTCTAAGCTTTGTAAGATTGTGTCGAACTTCAAGAAAGATCTTTTGAATCCTAGTAAAGTTGTTTGGTTGGAAAAGCCTTTTGAGAGTAGTGTTGATTTCCGAGCAATTGATCAAGATGATATTGTGATATCAAAACCATTTCATGGTAGTAGATTGTTCCAAGTCATTAGGCTTCTTCCTGAGTTTGGTGGTAATTGGATAAGCAATTCTAGTATATCAAGGAATGAAGTTAGATCACAAGTACCTTCCAATGATGAAAGTGTGTGTCTAAGTGTGGAACAATGTTGGAAAGGAACACAAAAATCCTATGTTAATTTGGGAAGAAAAGGTTCTGTTCATCAAGGTGAAATAGAAGAATCTGGAGAATCAAGCAATGCTAAACCATTAACTGGAAAGAAGTTTTTGGTTGTTGATGATAGTCCAATGCTGAGAAAGATTTGTATGGCTACTTTGAGATCTCTTGGTGTGACTACTATTGACCAATGTGAGAATGGTGAAGAAGCTGTGAGAAGTGTTCAAGAGGGTTTAACCAAGGATTTTACTAATCCTCCTTATGATTATATCCTAATGGATTGTCAGGTAATTAATGATTATTGAATATTGTTTCCAACTTCTCATTTTGTTAATTTATGGCTTTGTTTAGAGAGCATTTTGTTTCATGCTTGCAAGTCTATTGAATACAATTACTATCTGTCAAATGTTATTCACAACTTAATTTACTACTAATAGTAACCATAAAAATGTTGATAACACAGTGATTTCCAAAGAAGATAATTTATTTTTCATTGCAATATAACTTTAGCTTTATTTTTTGGTCAATGTGCTTAACTTTTCCACGATGAATTGGACAGATGCCAGTGAAGGATGGATTTGAGGCAACAAGGGAGATAAGAGAGATGGAGAAACACTATGGTCTTCACATTTCCATCATTGCATTATCTGCTGAAATTGACAAACTGACCACAGAGACTGGAATGGACTTCCATATAACCAAACCTATCAAGAAAGAGCATTTACTCAAAGCTATTAAATACATAGAAAATAGTGACATGATGTAAGGTTTATATATATAAGCCTTTTAACCATTTTGGCTTTCTTCTTCTTTTTTTTGTTTTTCTTTTTATAAGGAAGGCTTTCCTTTGTAAAACTACAGGATTAGGATGAAAGTTACAATGATAACTTCTTTTTTTCAAGTCACTTAATGGTTAGAATTTACATTTTTTAAGGTGAATAAGTAGGATGTCTGGGGTTCGAACCCTGACCCCTCCATGTAACAATGCATGTCCCTACCAACTGAGTTATGTTGTAATTTCAAATTTATCAAGTTATGAATTATAGAAATAAATTCTGCTATTATGATTATCGTTTGCTCAATATATTTTTATCTGAATTATATCACAACATTTTAACAACTACATTGAAAATATTATATTTACACATTATAGTTTATCAACTTTGTGTATCATGTTAGTTGTATTAGATGTAAAAAAAGTGAGTCTGTGTATATATTATATCTATATATGACTTCTAATTTTCTTTTAAAAATGATTTAATCCGTTAGATATAACGATTTGAAATTGATTGGCATTGTAAAAAAAATTACACTATTAGTGTATCAAAATTAATCTTCTTTAAAAAACCAAGTCATATACAACTCTTCAATATTATTTCTTCTATCACACAAATATTAATGTTTAATATTGTTTGGTCTCTCCTTGTATTCTTGAAGTAGAAAAAAAAATTGGTTAATTTGTATTCTTTTGAAGAACTGAAACAAAACAACCTAGTCTTTTCTAGAGAGATTGAGCTTAGTACTTATCTTACTTATAAAATTGACAACAAAACCTATCAAATTGAGGAGATTAAATGCTATGCTATAAGAAGGAACATTCGTTAGATATTATTCCTCCTAGTATTAGTTTACTTAGCTTCTTGGTAGAAATTTAAGGGGGGCATGCTCCTCTTCAGTCACACCTTAGTTCTTGTTTTTATTTTACTTCTCTTGTAAAAATTAAAAAATAAAAAGATATTGCTTTCATGATTCATTAGAACGAATTATAGTTGTCATTCTAAAAAACATATGATAATATATAAATCTAATTACTAATGGATTGAGTCTAATGGAGTTAGATTTCCACAATCCAACATACTAAGATTCAATCTTAGCATAGAGATGTGTTGACATTTAAAATCTAAGAGTAGCTTCTATAGAAGGAACCTATGAAAAAAATATATAAATCTAATTAAAACCATATGTAATAAGTTTGATGAATTCTTTTGACAAAAAATTGATATCAAGCGTAAGAAATAAAAGTATACGATGATAGGGTCATAATGTTCAACAGGAAAAAATCATACATTTAACAAAAAAAACAAAGAGAAACTTTTTATCATAAAAATAACCTAAAGAGAAATGTTATTAATTAACACGGTGTCAACACAAAATTTTAACTTCATATTTGACAATAAATTATTAGATTGTTATTGCAATTTAAATATATGGTTAATGCAGTTTAGATGATGATCAATGAATATAAAAAGATGTCGCAACTCATTAATCATATCTACCGTAGACAATAAATCACGATTTTGAACATTATTGACTATAATTTTCAAATGTATATCAGAACACAGATCGTAATTAATTAATAAATATTATGTATTTTTTTTTAGAACAAATATTATGTATATTTAAATACCCAAAAATCATGAATATTTGAACATAACTTCGATGATTTATGAATATATATATACATTTTTTTTAACAAACTACTGGCAATAAATTGATTGACAATGTTTCACTTTTTAGTTAAGTATATTTGTGTAAATTACACATTAGCTGCTAAAAATAATTTACAACGGCTACTAGGAATTTCCAGTAAAATTTTAATTGATTCATCACCTTCCCAGCGGATTGGTTTTACATTTTCCACCATCATTTCTTCGACTGTCTCTCATTTCTCTATCTAACTCATTTTTTTGTCTGATTTTAATACTTGCAGAAAGGGTTTCTCTATCTAACTTATGACTTAATGATTGAATAAAGAAAAAAAAAGGTTTTCATTTCGGGTCTTTCTTTTAAAGACTGCAATCAGCGGAATTCTATGAAATCCATATAGTATAGTTGAAAGAAATCAAATCTATTTCTTTCTACTATACCATCTATTACGGTATGGTAAAAATGGAATGTTTTACTTAAAATAAAAAGAGTTTAATATGGATGGACCAATTTAAATCTATTTTTTTAAGCAAGAGAGTAGCCAAAAGCTACCTCGCCAAAATATATTAACAAAGATTGATACAAAAAAAGGAGGAGGGGGATCGAGCCAAAACCTCCTCAAGCAAAAGAGAATCTGAAACTAGGGATACCTGGTCTGTTTTGAACATAAGTTGTTCTAACCTCCACTGGTAAAGTGTCATACATAACAATAGAATTCAAACATAACCCTATGTTTGCTAGCATGTCTGCGCAGACATTTCCTTCTCTATAAATGTGTGTTATCAAGAAATCAATATTAACAATGTAGTCCAAACAATTGTTCCTGCTTCTCACTCTCCAAGGAACTAAAGTTGCAGATTTAAAGGCCAAAACTGCTAGCTTTGAATCAGTTTCTATCCAAAGCCTGGAGTACCCTTTGTGCTTTGCAATATCAATGGCCCTCATGATACCTGATAGCTCAGCAACCAAATAATTCCCTATGCCCAAACCTTCAGCAAACCCTTCCAAGAAAAGCCCTTGATTCTCTCTAAACACTCCACCACATGATGATAAACCAGTGTTTCCACTAGCTGCTCCATCACAATTGCATTTGATCCAATTAAAGACCGGAGGATGCCAGATGATCTCCTTAAATATTTCTTTTTTTCATATGGGTATATCTATAGATATCTATGAAATGTCAATTCAACAGTGTCCACATCTTTTCTTTGTTTGATCTAATCTATTATATCTGTATTGGTTCCAATCAATCTGAAATAATCAAAAATAAATTTTTATTCTTATATTTGAATTTTTAGATTTTACATTCTTTTTATAACCCCGATAAATAAAAAATAAATAAATATAATATTTTTAGTTTTCCAAAAAAAATGAATTGATTAAATAATTGACAATTAATCAGGGGATTCAATGAAAAAGTTTTTCATTTAAACAGTTCATCAAAATATAAATCTTAAAAAGAATTAAGTTTGAAGTAGTAATTTGTTTCCAATTATCTGTATTCTCAGGACAATAAGATGTGAACTCAGGACAATAAGATGTGAACAATTGAAATATTTGTTTGATTTAAAGAGTTTTTTTTTTCAATATTATATTACACCACTGGAATACAATAGAGTTTCAAAATGAAGTATCGAATTGCATTTCATTAATTAGTATTAATAAAATAATAAAATTCAATAGTTAAAAAATGGAAGAACTTAGCTATAAAATAATTGAGATATTTTGATCCCTTAACTCAATTAGTAGTCCTCTTAGAGTCCACTTCTTCCTCATACTACAAGGGAAAGGAAAAAATATAAAAACTACCATTGAACCAGTCCAGGCAAGACTTACTATATCCATGTAAATTTTGTCTCTTGTCTCTACCAATATGAAGAATTTTTTTTATTATTGTTTACTCATTTTTCTTGTATTATTTTTGTTTTTATTTTTTACTAAAAAAATTATAATATTTTATAATAATAGTGGAATCGCTGGTACAGAGTCAAAAAAAGATTCCGCCATAACACTATTGACGAAACATCCAATTAGAACATCTAACAACTAACAAGGTCTTACCTGATATCTAGTAGAATTGAAAAATATTAAATTAAGCATAAATAAAAATATATAGAATTGAAAGAAGATAGATTTCTTTGACTCTTATTTGCAACTCTTATTTCCATTTGATCTAATCCTTATTTTCTCCCGATTCGTTCTCTAAAACAATTGGAAAACATCCTCTAAAATGCTTTTACTAGAAATTACAAAAAAAAAAATGGATTCTTTTTTAATTGGATTTTATATAATAATAATAATAATAAGAAAAGAAATCTAATTAGATATTCAATTTCATTAATCTAACTAATATGGAATAAATGAAGAAGTGTTCATATATTCTAGAGTAAATTGCACTCACCTCCCTTAAGGTTTTATTAAAAGACACTCACACCCCTTCTAGTTTGGAAAAAACATTAACCACCCTTAATTATTTATGATTGAAACACTTTCCCCTGAACACTAACGTCTGTTACTTTTTTGATAGTGCAAACCAACAACCTTTTCCTTCATCTTCATTCGCCGTCAGTAATCATTGTTACTTGATTCATTGAAAGATGTGGCCAATATATTGTTGTAACAAAAGAAGCAGTGGAAGGAATTGAGAATGTGAAAAAAGTGATGGTAAATTGCAGCGATTGACACACAATTGGAACATCGTTAGCAACATTATTATAACAAAATCCATTATTTAGAATTTTTTAGAATCAGTACAGATTCATAATTCCATTGGGGATAGGTACACATAGTTTATATTTATATATATATATATATATATATATATATATATATATATTCACAATTTTGAGAAATCCTCATCAAAATCAGTTCAGATAAATTTTTTATTGAGATTGGTTTGGGTTTCACAAATCATTGAAAACAACGACGCTCATATTAAAATTGGCTTGGGGTTTGAGATAAAAAAATTATTGACATTGACTTGGGATTCATAAATCCCGAATTGCAGCTACTATAAGTTTGTATACAAGGTTTTTCTTCAACACCTTCCCTAACTTAAAATGGAAGTATATTCCCCATCCGACCTATCCCTATCCAATCTAATTAAAGACCCAAAAATTAGATGGACACTACAATAGTAGTGAAATGAAAGGACTATCATTTTAAGATTGATATATTCCTTTTTACCCCTCTAATGAATTTTTTTGTTGAATTTGAGACGAAAATATTTACAACATTTTAGAGAACAGACTTCCTGATGCTTAGAATTTAGCATCAAACTAGTCCCTTATTCCTACACTAGCTTTCGCTAGAAAAAAATTGAATTCTCTTATCGATCAGGCAACACTCATATTTGAACTGGGGAAAAAGGATTTGCAGTCCCCCGCCTTACCACTCGGCCATATCGCCAAAATAATACAAAAATATATATCCAAATACCCCTCCTCCTCTACAAAAAAAAAAAACAAAAATGGGTTTCTAAAATTCTTTTTTTTAATGTGTTTGTATCTTAAATTTTGTTTTCTTTAATCCCCTTTTCTATTGAAAACAAATGTATATCTTTTCGGTCGCAAAAGTAAAGTCAAAATTTCAGCACAAATAGCAACTTCATGAATAATTCTTGAATCTTAATCTATTTTTTCTTAATGAGAAAAAATAGAAATTGATACATAACCAATAAATACCAATCAAATTTTTTATTTTTTTAATCCTTCTCTATTTCAATTATAACAGCAAACTGTTAATATATGTCAACCCTGGAACATGCATTTTCGTTGTTACACATACCTATATTATAGGGAATTTTCGATAAATTCTCGTGCTTTCATTTTTTTTTTGCCAATTTTTTATTAAATAGATTAATAGAAAAAAAATAAATTAACACAACATAACATGCGTTGTCCCGAACAAATAGGACTGCAATAAAGTAAGAGACATATAGAGATAGATATAGTTGAAGTTAGATATAGCTGAAGTTAGATCTATGCATGTTTTAATAAATACAAGTCTTTTTATGCACTGTAATTGTATTCTCAAAATTCGGAAAGAAAAAAAAATTTATATTTTTTCTGATTATTTTATTTTTTATATCTTTATCTCATGGAGCCGAACAAATCCTGAATTCATTTTTCGGGTATCAATCGAATTAGAATTATGTAATAACATACTATACTACTATAAAATACCCTAAGTCTAGGTGAAATTTATCAATTTGTTTCAATTTATATTACAAGTTGTATTCTATTTGTTTGTTTTGTTGCAAATTCCAATTTGAGTATAAAATCTCTTGCATAATAGGTATTTCATAGATGTAGTTAGGTAAAATTTCATGTCATTTAGTAAAGTAAAAAGACTAGAATTTTCATTATTGCTAAATCGAGCAAATCATAGGATATTTTTCTATAAAATAAATGGGGAAATTGAAAATGCTTGGGGTTGGGAATGAAGGAATGTCTACACTATCCAGATTGAATCAAATACAATTTGAAGGGTTTTGTAGATTTATTGATCGGGGCTTAACAGAATAACTTTTTAAGTTTCCAAAAATTGAAGATACGGATCAAGAAATTGAATTTCAGTTATTTGTGGAAACATGTCAATTGATAGAACCCTCGATAAAAGAAAAAAAATGTTGTATATGAATCACTTACATATTTCTCTGAATTATATATATCCGCGAGATTAATTTGGAAAAACAGTGTGGATATCCAAGAACAAATTATTTTTATTGAAAACATTCCTTTAATGAATTCCCTTGTAACTTCTATAGTAAATGGAATATACAGAATTGTAATCAATCAAATATTGCAATGCCCTAGTATCTATTATCATTCAAAGTTGGACCATAACGGAATTTCAGTCTATATTGGCATAACAATATCAGATTGGGGGAAAGATTAGAGTTAAAAATTGATAGAAAAACAAGGATATGGGCTCGTGTAAGTAGGAAACAGAAAATATCTATTCTAGTTCTATCATCAGCTATGGGTTCAAATTTAAGCGGAATTCTTGAGAACGTTTGCTACCCTAAAAATTGTATGTCTTTCCTCAATGAAAAGGAGGAAAAAAATAAGGTCAAAAGAAAATGCCAATTTGGAGTTTTATCGACAATTTGCATGTGTAGGCGGAGATCCCATACCTGAATCTTTATGTACGGAATTACAAACAAAAAAAATCAACAAAGATGTGAATTAGGAGGGATTGGCCGCCGAAATATGAATCGAAGACTGAATATTGATATATTCGAGAACAATACATTTTTGTTACCACGAGATATATTGACAGTTGCGGATCATTTGATTGGAATGAAATTTGGAATGGATACACTTGACGATATGAATCATTTGAAAAATAAATGTATTTGTTCCGTAGCACATCTATTACAAGATCAATTTGGATTGGCCCTCGTTCTTTTAGAAAATATAATTCGAGGAACTATATCTGAAGTCATTAGATATAAATTGACTCCTTATAATTTAGTGACTTCAAATCCATTAACAACCACTTATGAATCATTTTTTGGATTACACCCATTATCTCAAGTTTTAGATCGAACCAATCCATTGACTCAAATAGTTCACAGGAGAAAATTGAGTTATTTGGGTCCTGGAGGATTGACGGGGTGAACTGCTAGTTTTTGAATACGGGATATTCATCCTAGTCACTATAGACGCATTTTTTCAATTGACACCTTGAAAGGAATCAATGTAGGACTTATTGGATCTGATACGACATTGATAGGACCGTCTTGAAAACAGGTAACTTAACCCTAACCGCGACATGCAGATAGAACCAAAGTTATCAAACAAAGTGCGACCCTAACTGCGACATGCCGGTAGAACCAACACTATTAAAGTTCTTATCCCAAAAACAAAGGAAAAGTTCTCACAATAGAGAAAACTCAAATATATTAATCTTCAAATTAAGTTTTGAGAAGTACATGAGCTTCTTATTGATAGCCTAGGCGGCTTGGAATACTAGAGAATTCCCACTACCATGCATTTATCAAATACATTGATAAGTGCATGTTTATTACCTAGAAAATAGGCACTAACAAGATTAAAATTCCCACTAGCCATTATAATAATTTAGAGCACTACTTTGAAGCATTTGGAGAGACTAGGAGAATACAAAAGACCATCTAAAAATTCACCCAAAAATAAAAACAAAATTTACATATTAAAATGAGGAAAATTGGATTTTTAATAGTTGTTTTATTTAGTACTAATCAACCCACTAAAGCTTCTTGTCATGTGAATTTCTTAAAGCTTTCCTTCCACATGCTTAGTGAACTCTTGATCTCATCAGGATCCTTGGCAATTCACGCAAGGATTGGTCGTTGGGGGTCTACAGAAAGTCCATTTTTTGAAATTTCGGAGAGATCAAAACGAATATGAATGCTTTATTTATCACCAAGTAGAGATTAATACTATATGGTAGCGACGGGAAATTTTTTAGCACTGAATCGAGGTATTCAAGAGGAGCATATTGTTCCAGCTCGATACCGTCAAGAATTTATAACTATTGCATGGGAACAGGTTCATCTTCGAAGTATTTTTGTTTTCCAATATTTTTCCATTGGAGCTTCTGTGATTCCTTTTATCGAGCATAATGATACGAATCGAGCTTTAATGAGTTCTAATATGCAATGTCAAGCAGTTCCTCTTTCTCGGTCCGAAAAGTGCATTGTTGGAACTAGATTGGAACGTCAAGTGGCCTTAGATTCAGGAGTTCCGGCTATAGCCGAACACGCATGAAAGATCGTTTATAACGATACTGACGAGATCATTTTATTTGAAAATGAGTTAGATAGAGAAATCAAGGAAGGTGTGCTAAGGGAGACCACCTAAAGTTATTACAAAGACAACAAAATCAAAACCAAGCAATCTGCTGCAAAACAATTACAAATAGATAGCCATACAAATAAATGGATGTCAAGGTGGGTAACGGTATGTCATCTAGTTTTTGGAATGATAGGTGGAGAGGAGATAATGTTTTCATTTAAAGTATCCTAAACTTTATTCGGTTTCTAATCAAAAGGAGGCGTTAGTGGGGGAAATGGGGGAGCGATTGCAACTTGGTACCGAGTGGAGGTTTATTTGGAGAAGACATCTTTTCATTTGGGAGGAGGAGTTACTTATAAGCCTCAAGGAGGATTTGGAAGGGATGGTGTGGTCGGATGGGGAGGATGGGTGGAGGTGGAGTTTGGAAGATTTGGGATCTTATACGGTAAAATCGGCGTATAATAGGTTGGAAGGTTTAGTGTTGAGTGAAGATAGATGGCGGGAGGATGAAAAACGGGTGTTTGAACTTCTTTGGGAAAATCCGGCACCTTCGAAAGTGGTGGCCTTTGTGTGGAAGGTACTTCTTGATCGAATCCCATCTAAGGTTAATATTGCAATGTGTAATGTGCTACCATTGGAGGGGTCGATCATATGCACGACATGTACAAGGAGGGAGGAAACATCGCTTCACCTTTTTCTTCATTGCGACTTTGCTTCTTCGGTATGATTGCAACTTATGGTATGGTTCCAGTGCTTCTTTCCTATCCCTCATAATCTCTTTGTCCATTGGGAATGTTGGGGTGGGTTGGAAAGAAATAATAAGGTGAAGAAGGGTCGTTGGATTGTTTGGCTTGCTACTTTATGGGTCTTGTGGAAAGTCCGGAACGATAACATATTTAACCAGAAAGTATATAAGGTGGAGGAGATCAAAGTGCTATCATGGAGGTGGTTTTTGAGTAGGACGAAGTTTCTGGTGTACCTTTACTTTGAGTGGTGTTGGGATCCAATTTGGTGTCTTAATAGGGAGGGAAGGAGGCAGGAATGATAGTATTGAAGGGCTGTTATTTTAGGCTGGTTTTAGGTTGGCATAGCAGGGCTGCGTGGAGGTTTGGTGCTGCTGTTTTGCTCCTGCAGGTTCTGTGATCCTGCTGTTGCACAGGTGCTGCTGCTGGTGCAGGCTGTGCAGCGCCTGTTGATGCCTGTGCAGGTGTTTTGGAGTGCTGGGTTTTCGATTTTGTGGGGGGGGGGGGGGGGGGGGGGTGTATGCCTGCTATGTTCAAGTATATCTCAGCCTCATTCCTCGAGGCCTTTTATGTTTGGGTTATTTTTTGGCACGGTGATGTTTCGTATATATGCAGCATCGTATTGTATTTCTCTTCCCTACCGCAGGTTTGCGTGTCTGACATATTCCTGTTGTGAATAAATTTTGCCTTATAAAAAAAACAAATAAATGGATGCCGTCGCCACTCATAATAGGTGTAGGCAAAGTTGATCATTTTAGCTTTAAAACAAGAATAAGAGAGTGACTTGACGAGATCAAGCATTTGCTGTAACGACAAGACTTTGCTGTTAAAAATTTAATTATTTCTTTCTTTCCAGATTACCCAAGCGCTAAATAAGTTTCAGAAACTGATGAGCTTGTTTAGGGAACCCTCGTAACCGACCAAACTGATGAAAATGGTCATGAACACTTTTCTTTAGCTCATCTCCAAGGTCTCACGTTCAATTCTCTCCGGTGGCAATTTAAGTGGGATAATTTAGCTTATTAAAAAAATACTTTTTTAACTATGGGTTAATTTAGCTTATTAAAAAAATACTTTTTTAACTATGTACATTTAAACAGTTAAAAATTGTTGTTAATAACATTTAAAATCATATTGATGTGTAATGAGTTACAACACCTTATTATGTTTATTAATCATCTACTCTACATAAATTCAATATTAAATTTTGTTATCCATCTACTTCATTTTCAAAATTTAATATTAAATTGTTTGAAGAAAGTGGTAAATACGATGTGTTTATAGGCATCAAGGACTTATGAAACCCTAATTTGTAAATGTATAAGATAAGATAAGATTACCATGCACTTTAACCCATATGAATTGCTCCACTGTCCAACAAATGCATCAATCTCAAACTCAAAGTAACTTGAATACAGTGACAAGTAGAAAATGAATGATTTTATTGCTTCGAAAATATTTTTCTATCCAAACTTAGGACGTTAAAACCACCAAGTCCAACACTTTCAGATTTGAAACCACCATTATAAATTAGCCATGTACTGAACTGAATTAGCCATGTACTGAACTGAATACAATACTTTTTTTTCTTTATTGTAACTGAGTACAACACTTGTAGTATTCAAAAGGATGGTCTGTATATATGATAATATACACAGGTAACAACTAATATTTACCACCACCTACGGCCTTGTGCATTCTACAAAACCATTGCATAAAGACCAATTAATTTTTCAAAATTGGATAAAAGAATGGAAACCAATGTTAGAAGAAACCTATATAACCCATTTTGGGCTTTCTATATCATTTCAAGTTTTCTTCCAAGCCATTCTGATATTCGCTCGACCTTGCGCACCAACTTAGTATTTTTTGTAACTCTAAAGAAATCTTCAGCATTTGATAGCATTACCATGATATCATGCTTGACGCCTTCCACGTTCCGATAGTAGTCATTTTGTAACCTTAGCCGAATCAGTTCAGGATAAAATGGAACAGAAAACCTGTAGCACAAATCCAAAGACACGTTATTAGAAGTTTGAAATTTAAACTGTCGCTTTATTGCTGTCATTTCTTTTTGCTTAATTTATTTTTCCAGAGAGAAATATGAATCAGATGAGTTTTGCCAAGTTGCAAACTTGTTTTAGTACCTGTTAGAAAACTCCGTCCTCTCAGCTACTTGGTTCAGTGCCTGGAAATCATACTTCTCCTGGATTAAGAGAGAGAAAAAAATAATGAGGTTAACATCTGATTTCCTCCAGCCTCCCAAACTCCAAAAGTCGATTTCAAGATACATGTCACTCTTGTATTCTTGAAATAAAAAATGAATGGCAAACTTTTTCACACTCACGCACACACACAAACAGTAAACAAGCCTAATTTAAGGAGGAAAACAAGTAGGTTAGGAGAAATGGAACTTCATGTCTACTCACCCTGTGGTATAATTTAGTGAAATAAGATAGCAGCTTATCTCTGATCTCATGATCAATGTGGGGGTGCTCCCATTGAACCTCAGGATCGTTTAGTTCCCAAGGACTATGAAAATGATCGTCTGTTGGATCAGTATCGTACTCAATCTTAAACCTATCCCAAGGACTGTCGGGGAATTCATCAGATTTGGCCTTCAATGCAACAATTTGACCATACCACCAACTTCCACCTTTCCCGTCTTCATTCCGCCACCATACTCTACATCTTTCGTCTGGGGACCAATTTCTTTCCATGGAAGCATCATAGAATGTTTTCTCAATAACAAAATCGCAGAAGTTGATCAACTCAGGTAAAATTAATTTGAATGAGTTTCCAAACGCACGTGAAGAAGGATCCACAAATTTAAGCATGAGCTTGCAACAGCTATCCCCAGAACCTGGGAGCTCCGCATACTCAAGCTTTTCAACCTTGCAAATTTCAACAGCCCTTAGTCCTTGAAATGATATCCATGGACCCGGTTCAGACGTCGTACACGACTCTACATATTCTTCATGACCCTGACAACAAAAAATGCTCAAGAATATATATATATAAACCAAGAAACATATTGCAGAAACTTGCATTCCAAAACAAGTAGATAGTATAATTTATAAGGAAAAAAATCATAACATAAACTACCTGTCTCAAGTATACAACTTTATCCTCAAGTTGAGGAATATAACGGTAACCCTCCTCGTGCTCTTCTGACAGCATTAGCCATGAAAGCTTTTTGATATTGTGAATTGGCATACTTCGAGTTAAAGTACCAGGATCATTGGCAATATATTCATCAGACCTGTTTCTAGCAGACCTTGTTCTTTGATGAAGTTCATCAGACACTTTGATAGAAGAATCTTCCCGACTGGATGTGCCCCTTGAACTTTGGCCCCCTCGAATTTTAATCCTTGTGTTGAAAGCATTTGGCTCCTCAGAAGTTGTTTTCATCCTAATTGAACGGGGTCGACGAATAGGATCGCTGACAACAGTAGATAAATCAACTTCTAAGCCGCGCTGATTGCTGTAAATGGAAGCATTTTCTCCCAGATCAAACCCAAAACCATTAGGATTTAGTTCCCTTTTATGTGATTTATTTCTTTCATGGACATGATTATAACTTCTCTGGTCAAAATATGAATTCAGTAGCTGTGGGGAACTTGTACTAGTGCCATCTCCCCCTTCTAGTGCTTCTGTTACATCACTTCTAGCACCAACTGAATCTGCCTTGGGAATTCTAATTTTCAGTTTGGAGGGATTTGCAATGTCTTCTGGAGGCTGCTTCTTTTTTATAATTATTTTTGTTGGTTTAAAGGGTGCTTTCATTTTGAGATCTTGAGTGTTGCTTGAGTAAACAACTTCATTGTTTTCCTGTGAGTCCTCCGTGCATTTATCAGATCTAGATCGGCCTTTATCACCAACATTCAGCCTATCATAACCAGATGCTATGGAGCCATCAGCAACTTGTTGATGGTTGTCCATCCCCCAAGATTCAAGCGATGAAAATTTAGCTGTATTATCAAAATCAGATAGCTCTATATTAACCATGCTACTGTCAGCCTCTAGCTTGTTAGTCATATGTTCTGATTTCCTGCAAAACATGGTAGAAAAAACATTTTATTTTGAGTTTGAAGAAGTTACCAAATAACTAAAATGAAGCGGTGTCATAAATATATTTTTAACACTTTTATCAGGCTTTGCATACCCAATGGCATTGAATTCAGGATGGCCATTAACTTCAGTATCAGTGTGCCCCTCATGACATGCGGATGTATCCAGATAACTTATAGCATTTTCATTTCTGTTGTGGCATTCCGGAAGGTTAGTATTAGTATCATCTGACATACCATTAGTGTCTGGGCACAGAAAACTTTTTTCTGGCGAAGTTTTTTGAACACGTTCTAGGGGTTGTTGGGGTCTAGAAGACTGACATACGACATCAGCCTGATTCTCACATGCAAATCTTCTGTCCTCTAAAGGAACATTCTTCTTAGAATCACGAAGTGATAACTTTAGAACCAGTCTCGGTCTACTTTCAAGATTTGCCTGAGATTCAGAATATGAAGGTCGCTTGGATGCATCGGCAGACTCTTCCAGTAGGGGTTTTTTAAGTTCTTCGCGCTTAATATGGATTTTCCTCTCAGGTTCACTGAAATTTTCTGAATCTTGAAAACTGTCTGATGATTCATCATCAGAATCATCATCTTCCCCATCAGTTGATGTTTCGCCAATTTGAACGAACATATTACGAGCATTATGCGCAGCAGTTCTCTGAGGTCTCGATGTTTTAGCTTTGGAAGATTTCCTTTTTCTTGATTTTGAGCTTCCTTTGGATTTCTTAATTCTGTTATTTCCAGAAGTATTACCATTACACTCTTCCAAATTCCTTTTCCTAACACGCCTTCCAGAAGAAATCATTCCCTCAACCTGAGAAACACTACGATTAGATGACAAGTTATAATT
Organism: Medicago arabica; assembly: GCA_946800305.1. Classification (NCBI taxonomy): domain Eukaryota; kingdom Viridiplantae; phylum Streptophyta; class Magnoliopsida; order Fabales; family Fabaceae; genus Medicago; species Medicago arabica. Next base: position 52,220,737 of record OX326965.1, on the reverse strand, counting down.
AAACATTAAACAAACAAAAATAAATACACTACTTACTCCAACACCATGGTTTGTCCTTCTTGATCTTCTGAAACCATCCCTATTATTAGAGTCACCTTCGCTGTATTCTAGATCACTAGAAGAGATGGCACTAACAGCCCCTTGCTCTGCTGCACTAGAGTTATCCTCGTTCACATTGTATTCGGAGTCATTATCATCACTTACGTTGTCATGTTCTGGCTCCCAGAAGATGGAAGCATCCAAGAACTCTGGTTGTGGATCAAGTATTCCTTCTAAATCAACCAAAGGTATCTCCTGGAAATCCTGATCAACACTAAAAACTGGACCAACAGCATATTTTATTGATGAAGGATTCCATTCAATGCCTAGAGCACCGAGACGACGTTGCTGGAATTGACTCTGATAAGGTTCAGAATATGGCACCATAGCTGGTAATTAAATTATTTATGGTAAGAGACATTTCCATCCAAATAAAGCAGCAAGAAATTAAGAATAATATCCACAACATACTGGAATCACATAGAGGTTCCTGAAGGTGTCTTCGGTTTGGTGGAAGTTGAGTCTCCTACAGCAGTGTAACATTGGTTTAGATTTAGATTGTATGGAAATGCCAGTAAATAGATATCAGATTTATCAATTCAACTATGATGGCAAAATCAAAAAGTAAGAAGAGCACAATGATGATTCCCAACCTGATCAAGAACATTTCCCTGAGCATCCCGAATGAGGGGTCGGTAATCACCAAGGAAAAACTGCCGTAAAAATCAAAGAGAAAACAGCATAAATTAATTTGTTGTAGATACATCTCTCTCTCTCTCTCTCTCTCTCTCTCTCTCTCTATATATATATATATATATATATCTGTGTGTGTGTGTGTGTGGCGCGTACGCACACGCAATATGGTGATATTTGACCACCTGGTCATATTTCGCATCCTTCTGAGACTCGCCTTGACCCGTACTGAGAAAATATATCTGTCCAGCATCATCCGAAAGCACGATTGATGTTCCATCCCTAAAATGAACACAAAGGTATATTTTCAACATTCTAATTAATGTTCAGAACTCTTGAATCATCAAAGATGGACACTTCTAGAATGTCTTATTTAGCAATTAAAAAAGCCAATCAACGGAAGAAATTGATAGAGAACAATGGACTGTGCCTCCGTTTCACTCCTATCCATGGCAAGTCCCTGAGTAACTTCTCATGCCCGAGGAAAGCAGGGAAGACAGTGATATCCTTCGGTGGGCATAGACTGAAACCTACACTCTTTCTTGTGTGTAATGAGTGGCTAAAGCATAAAATCTATGACATGGAACACTCATCGTACGCAAGGTGAGTGTAAAGCCTACAGAATTTCTTCATCAACACACAAAGCAGCAAATATAATGTGATTATTTTGAACCAATCAATATACACATCAAAGAGGATCTCGATAATGTGATTATTTTGAACCAATCAATATACACGTCAAAGAGGATCTCGACTAAGTAAATATCCAAGTTTATCTGAAGACGGGTGCTAGCAACACACCCTTTCCAAGACACACTCTTCTATTGATTGAAATTCAAATGGATTCCACTAAATCATTTAAGCCCCACATGAATTTAGTGGGACCCACATGAATATCAACCAATAAAAGAGTGTATTGATAGTATAACCCTTTCTTAAACTATAGCACTATATCGACCTAGCTCCCACATTATCAATATTTCAAAATAATAATCTCTAGAATTGCAAAATGCTATCACGGCCGTCCCTCTATCTGGATCTATTATTAAATGCATATCTGACATTATTAACTTAATTTAAGGGTTAAATATGTTTTTAGTCCCTACAAATTCATGGGTTTTCAAGTTTAGTCTATTAAATTTTAATTGAAATTTTAGTCCTCCATAATATTATCGTTTGTAAGAATAGTCCCTATTTTCAAAACTGTTTACAAAAATTGCATACTTTTAGTTCTCAAAATAGTCTCTATAAAATGCAAAATAGGGACTAATAAATTTTATTGAGGGGTCAAACCTTGAAAATTCGTGATACAAACGATAATATTTTTGTAGGGAATAAAAACATATTTAACCCATAATTTAATTATAGTCCCTGCAAGTACAAACAGAGGGAGGAACCTATTTTGCAATATCATATATCATTTTTTAATACTGATAATGTGGACAAGGTTGATATAGTTCTACAATTTCAGGGACTAAATTGGATATTTATTCGATCTCGACTGCACATAGGTATCTCACTGTTGGTATGGATCTACGCAACTAGACTACTATTCATGACAACAGAGTAAGAATATTTGTTAGCCAAACAGATGAACAGGGGACAAGATATATATTTTATATGACAAGATTCATAATCATCACGCATTTATTAAAGAAGAGAGAAGCGACAGTTAAAGGTCTTTCTAAGATGAGAATGAGATATATCAAACATAGTCCAATTCAACAGAATGCATGGTATCAAAGCCAATGCGACTAAGTGGTCAAGAGGTTACTACTTACAACCCTGATTGCAAGTTGAATTTATGCACAAGCTAGAAGGCCCATTCGGTTTAGATTTGTATAAGCATTCATATTATATTAGTGTTGGGATGCACTTTTTCCACATTCAGCTTAATAGTATAACTTTCCAAATTCACTTTTGCGCATCTATGGAAGATTGAATGAACCCAATGCGGATCTTATATATGCATCCTTACATTGCACTTTCAAGGGGCTGGTTTTCTGATTTGAACCCACAAACTTCTAGTAAGATGGCAAAGACTTCGAAGTCAAAAGATAGTTTGGTACAATTGTGCTTAGATAGTAAAGTACGATTACTTTTGAAATATAATTATACGCAATAGGCATATAATTTAAAATTACTCCCTCCGGCTTACATTCTCTAAAGAAATGATTAGATGTAGTAGTTTCCAAGATGAAATAATTTTTCTTGGCTAAAAACCTAATTAATATATTAGCAAGTGGAGCAGTTAGTTAGAAAGACAAATTAATGTATGGGTGGTTAAAATGGGTACTGTTGGAAAAAGTAATTGATATTTTCTTCATACTCTAAAGTGACAAGTAGTCTGAGACAAACAAATATTCCAAAGAGGACACTTAATAAGAGATGGAGGGAGTATGTGAATCTACAAGAAAGTAAACTTAGCCCCCACAAAGATAGGAATGCTATGATGGATGAATGGTAACATGAAACAAGATAGGATTAAAAGTACAAGGATTATAAGAAAAATGGGGCAGCCCGTCATTATTGAAAAAATGATAGAATTTTGACTTAGGGTTAGGACATGCACCAAGAAAACCTGTAAAAGCGCCGGTAATGATGCTTGATTAAATGGAGGATGGTCCAATAGTTAGAGCTAGAGGAGTAACAAGGAAAAACATGTCAAACCATCAACAAAGATGTGGTAAATGGTCTATCTTTGGACCTAATATATTGGTTGATCCATGCATATGCCCCCTTTACCTACCTAGTGGGAAAGACATGGCTGTTGTTTACATCTAGAATCAATTCTATTAACCTAAAAAGAAGAACAAAGTAACCAAACATGCTGGTTACTACTGAGCATCATTCCATTGCCACAAACATGTGTCTAGTAGGCATTTGACCAAACAGCTCGAAGTGGGATCATGAATTGCATACACGAAGCTCAAAAGCTTCTTGCATGAAGAACAGTCTTATTGCATACACGAAGCTCAAAAGCTTCTTGCATGAAGAACAGTCTTAGATTGAAAAGAAAAAAATATATAAATCTTTGACTAACAAACTAAGCATACTTTCTTGATAGGATATCAATCAAAACGATTACATACAACCAATTTAGAGTTATATAATCTCATTGCCAAAGAAAAATCCCGCAATATGTGAAAGTAAAATACGGAAGAATTTATTAAGTATTACCGAAGTATGTAACAAATCAAAATTTCAGTGCATAAAAAGATAAAGATAAACGCAGAAACCATTAAGTGTATATTGTATAATAATAGGCAACTGAAATTTTCTCTTAGTAACAACTATTATAAAACCACTTACGGAGAAAACTTCCCATCAACCAATCTAATGCGTCCAATTTCGTATGTTCGAATAGGTATGCCCTCCCATATCTAGAAAAGGAACGTACCAAAAAGCATAAATTAGAAAATGTTTTACAACAAACATTATAATGTTTTTCATAAAACACCCAAAAAACAAATAATGTTTTACAAAGAACATGCTAACATATACCTAGAAAAAGAATATGCCAAAACGCATTAATTGATTTATGTTTTGCGAAGAAATTGTTAGTACATGTTATTCAGGAACTAAAGACATGCAAGAAGTGAAGCTTACATCCCACACAATGGTTCGACCATCATACCCAGCACTCATAGCTATTCGAGGGTTGAAAGGATGAACATCCAAAACATAAGACTGCCAACCAATGAAAACTCAGCATTCAGTAACATCACAATAGAATGATGAGTATCCAAATTACGACAGAAAATGAGAAGAGGCTTAAATTTAATCCAACCAGAAAAGTACGGGCGTATGACCATATTTCAATTTTATGTTGGTCCAGCAAAATAAATAAAATATTTAGTATGTTCACTGATGGAACAAATTAGCAGAGCATGATAGGGTGTTTGTCTAAGATTTCTATAAGGAAAGTAGACTTGGGAATACGACATTCTCATGTTTGGTACAGAGTTTACAATTATTAGCAATATTTTTTATTCTTGGGATTAAAATTAATACATAATTACTCTATCTTACCCTCCCATAATAAAAGGTGGGAATCTTTTCTTCCCACAGAAATCAAAATAACTTGCAATAACTCCCCGTTTATCTCCATTTTATTTTTTATTTCTAAACTAAACAAATTTCAAAAAGATTCCTAGGAATATCAAATGCAATTGTGATTTGTTCCCAAAAATAAAATTACCCTATATATATTTATGGGGATTGCTAACTTACTCCCACCCAAAATCATGAAGGAGTAAGTTAGCAAGTCTACTCCCACTTTGGGAGTAAGTTAGCAAGCACACTCTCACTTTCTTTTTACCAAAAAACCAATTCTATCTCTCCAAAAGTAAAAAAACACAGTAATAGATTTTAATTGAAGACAAAAGGTAAAAATATTAATTGAATTTTCTTTAAGAAAAAAATATGCATTTACTTTGTATGGTTCTTAACTTAAAATACACTTCTTGTGATTATGACAAACTTTGAGAAAATTATGGATTTGAAGAAATCATGGTTAGTTAATTAAAGAACCATACAAAAGACTTTTCCGGGAATGCACCTTAATTTTGTCCTTTTCTTTTAATAAAAATAGATGTTGGGCAATCCCAAAAAGCCCACAGCACACATAAGGTCAGACGTGGGTACTATTTTGAGAACCCATGTTTAACCTGGGTTATTAGCCTGGTCTGATGAAACCCAACCATTTCGGGCTGGCCCGAAGCCAGCCAGTCGGACCCATTTTACCCCCTCTAGGAAGGACACAGAGAGATGGGGGGGGGGGGGGGGGGGGTAATAGAGGACAGGGCTTACAGATTCAGTATGGCCGGTCAAAGAGTGCACTAAGCTGCCATCAACTGCATTCCAAACACATATTCTGCAATCTTTGAGATGAAAAGACAAGTCGTCAGCTAAAGCAAGCCTCCACTATGAAATAACTTAAATTATCTATAGAAATTATGGAGAAAGGTGCTGCTAAGTTGCAAATGAATGCAAAATCAAACAAATAAAGATGTATTATCATGACAATTATAAGAACATAATGATGATGAGTTATGTAATGTACAATGTCAATTGCATACTAAAACAAGGACCCATAAAGCAATATAATGTGTAGCCATATAAGCAACAGCATCAACCAGTACTACAAATTTAGCAAAATATATATTACATGGCAGTGCTACTTGACAGCTTTAGTCTATGGAAAAATTGATTTTCAAAAGTGTACTTAAACAACCTTGATCCATGACCAACTACTTAATTCTATAGTATGTTTTTCTAGAAATGGAAGTGATAATAATCGACATATCAAGGACAAATCTGTAACAAAAATGGGTAGATGTTCTCAAAGAATGTGAAAAAATAAAAATCAGATTGTAATAATCACAGTAGAAGTTCAACTTGACTTTAGATATACGGTGTCATCAATTTGACAATCTAAGTAATACAAAAAAAATACGATATAATATAGTGGTGTAAATTCATACAAACACAACATGCCTCTTTCCACTGATGGGATTGACTGTTTGGATCAAATAACATCACAATGCCCCCATTATATCTATTAATTTGAACAAGAACATTACCCATAATAGCTGCCAGTACAAAGCGGTTGTCTAGACTCCACACAATCATATTGACGCCGCGAGGAGTAGGTAGCAATCTCTTCCTTGGACCCCCTCTTGGAGGTTGAGGAGGCAGGGGTGGTGGTGGCACTTTTAGATGATATGCACGAATCCAACGTCCTACTTTTCCCTGAAATGGCATGCGGGCATGTCACAAAAATGCCCAAGGATTTGTGAAAAAGATATAATGGAGAAAAAATGTCTTCAAGGACAAATAGACCATAGTTCAATGGTAAAATACTGTAAAGGAGCTCACATGAGATCTACGGGATCTTGGAACCCAAATAATTGCACTTCCATCGCGAGAGCAGGTAACTATGTTATCATGAGAATACCTGAAAATACACAATATCAGCATGCCTCCATGAGGTGCTAGTTTAGTGGTAAGAGTTTGGTCTTGTAAGCTCAAGGGACAGAGTGTAAATGCCCCAGGGACGGTTGTAAAATGCTCATAAACGCCTCTTCAATTAATTATGATTTTTCCATTCCCCAATTTTTATTTAAAAAAAAAAAGGACACGATATCAGCATGCAAAGTGATTAGGAATGAGAACAGGGTATAATAGTTATATTAAATGAACACCTAAAAAGTTTGGTTAAAAAAATAAAAGCTCAAGGGACAATGTGCAAATGTTGTCATGGACGGTTGTAAGATTTTTATTTGGAAAAAAAAAGCACAAAATATAAGCATCCAAAGTGATTAGGAAATTAAATGAACCCCTAACAAGTTTTTTAAAAACATAATAACTAAAGGAAATATTCGTTAAGATAGGTATTGACCGGAAATTTCTGAACTTCTGTGTATTTTCTTCTTTCCAAGAGTCAGATGTCCAAACTTTCGAAGACACAGCACAACCACTGCAAATAGAGGTACCAATGCGAAGACAATGAGAATCATTGCAAAAGAAAAAATAAAACAAAATAAGAAAAGATATAGCCGCAACGACTAACCTGAATTGTACATAATTAACATCATTCTCATGACCAGATAATAAATCCATCTCATGAATTGGTGGTAGCACTGAGTTGTCAGTGTTGGGCTTACAAGCACTCCATACCTGTTAAATAGCAGTATTTTTCTCGAATCTTAATAGATGTGATATTTGAACAAAAAAAGACCGATTATATCATTGGAAGAATAGGAAATATCTGAAGAGTGCATCAGTAAGCATACCCTGGCAAAAGTATCAGAGCTACCAGTAACAAAAACAGTTCCATTTGCATTAAAAGCACAACAAAGTATTTGAAGGCCTCGCTGAGCATTACTTGAGGATGGTAGATTAGCTGGTGGAGCATTTCCCTTCCCTACAAAAATTTATAATTCCTCAAGCAATCCTATAATGAATCAGATTAACCTAATATCATGAAAAGATGGCAGTGAACAGGTCAAACTATTGATCTAGAAGGCTTAAGCAACTTGCATGTCCACACTTGAATAAATTTTGGTTTGACCCAAACATTGTAACTCCATTCATAGTTCTAAAATGTAAAATTTATTTAAACTAATATGTTTCAAAGTAAAATGATCTTTTATACTGTAGTTAGATTTTATTAGAATCTAATCTACTTAATCCAACTAAAAACAGAAAATATTGTAAACTAAATCAAATTCGGTATGGTAATCATGCCAAACTCAAATTTAGAATGCATTTAAAGACAGAGGAAAGCTCTGTATGAACTAGCCCACCAAAATTGGCGCCGGAGGGAATCGAACCTGAGACCTTGAGAGGAGCACACTACAAGGTCCCAAGCCAACACCACTAGACCAACCAAAGTGAGTTTTGATCTATTGACAAAGTTAGAATCGATAATCTGACCGTTAATAGCATCTGAAGGTCGCGGTACGTATATGCATGGATTTTGTGAACTTCTTGCATCCCATATTCTACATGTTCCGTCATCTGATGCCCTATATATCATATAAGTCATAAAAGTCAAGTAACAGAATAAGAACTGATATTATTGCAGACTATGAGGACTGGAATGGAAATTACACAACACACATGTACCCAGGGGATCGAATTTAAAACCAGTGTGACATTTATAAGATGATTTTATGCAGACTGTTAGATTGCAAGTTTCTATAATACATATAGATCGTGATAATTCAATCCTACCATCTTAGAATTTGGGTTGTGACTAATTCAATCCTACCAATCACAGCAGAAAGAAGAAGGAAACAGAAAAAGCAATCACAGAAATTTAGGGTTCGCATAGAAGGAAGTAAGAGAAGGGAGTGTTTTGCATGTGAAATGTCAAGATTACCCCTTTAAAGTCTCAATTTTTAACGGCATATTATGGTAATCTGTCGAATTCACTGCCGCCCACTCCGCAGCACACATTTCACAAACTCTGCTGCCTCTGCACCTGTCGGCACCGTTGCGGTCAGTGGCTGATTCGCTCCAGCATGATAGGCTACTGTTGATTACCTAGACGGTACAGGTATTGATGTTGCTACCCATGTGGGTACAGGTATTTTTCCAAAATGCGGGTATGTAAATGGGTAATTTGATCCACTGTTGACCCCACTTAGTGAGAAAAAGTTTGGTTATTGATGTTGCGGGTATGCAAATGGGTACTATAGTATCCTACTCAGACTCTACCCATTGCCATCCCTACATAAATGACAGAAGATCCACAGCCGGATACTGCACTTTTCTTTGAGGAAACTTGGTAACTTGGAGGAGCAAAAAACAGAATGTTTTTGCAAGATCAAGTGCAGAACTCAGGGATATTGTCTTAAGAATTTGCAAACTCCTAAAGCGGATAATCATTTTGGTTGACCTAAAGATCGAGTGGGGTAGACCTATGAGGCTATACAGCAACAATAAACATTGCACATAATCCAATGGAACATGATAGGATTAAGCATGTTGAAGTAGGCAAACACTATATCAAGAAAAAGTTAGAGGATGATGAGATAATTTGTACACCATATGTATCCGCAGGAAATCAGCTAGCTGATGTTCTTACTGAAAGATTAAGTGGCTCTACATTTCAATCTATCATTAGCAAGTTGGGAATGGATAACATCCGCTCATCAACTTGAGGAATCTCAGAATCAGCCATGCATTTGATTTCCTTTTGTAGATGGGATTACAATCACATAAATAGGAGATTGGATTATCTGTATTTTTTGTATTTGTGAATAGGAATCACTGACCCTTAATTATAGGTGCAATAATTAGCGTTAGTTTGTATTTCCTTTTTCAGATTACCTTGTATTCTATTTCAGAACACCTGCTCTTCTATCAAACATATAAAAAAAATAACCTGATAATAACAAGTAAATAACTGGAGGGTTAAGTTCACGGCCAACAAGGGTGCAAGTATTTGTTTTTGCAGCTACACAGTTTCCATCATGGCATATCAACACAGTCAGGATGGATTCAGTTCATTGGAGCTGTGTTAAGGGGTCGATCTCTTCATTAGGTTTATTTTGATTACAACTACTTACTACGTTTTTAATTTAATTGTAGGACAAAATAAGGATTGCAGTGAATAGTTAATTTGTAAATCAAAATCTTTATAAAATCTGTATCCAAATTCAAATAAAATATGTATATAGTAGGAATCTCGCACAACATTATTGTACTCTTCTTTTTATTATCATTGCCACTACTATGTTACCCGCGAATCACGCACAACATTAGTGTACTCTTCTTTTTATTACAACAAATCTAACTTCTTTTATGCTATTTAATAATGTCATTCCTAAAATACTCTTCAACTGATATAAGTTTTATTTTTTAATGACTCACTCTTTTATTTACATGAAACGAATTCCTATGAATGGTACTTTTGAGAATGCACTTAAATTAATTACACTAAACTAAATTTCTTAATAAGTTCGAAATCAGTTGTTTTTTCTCATAATCAAGACCGGATAGAGTAAATCAAGACTCTTATAATTATGGAATATGTTTGTCACACGACTGGTAAGGGAGAAAAAACACTAGACTCTGTAACTGTAAGCCACTAGATTGGTGCAAAGTGATCCAACAGCAAGCAAAAGAGCATTTAAATTCATCAAATGAGCATTTGTTACAATATTGATGCTTAGTTTGACATGTACTAACAAAATAAAAACAGGTTTGCAAGTAAAAATTTAAACTATGGTGCGACACCTGACACTTGCAAAATATTTAGGATTCAATTATCCATGTACAAAATAGATTAACGATGAGACATTCAAGCTACAAGAATCATCATATATATGAAGGCAATAATGACGACCAGTAACTTTTAAAATGAACTTACGATAGCAGATGGTATACAGCAGTGGGCCTGGGACTAAACGCGATGGTATTCACAGCTGCCTCATGCCCACGCAAAACTGATACTGACATCCCATCAGGTAAGCGCCACTGTTGTGAAGCAAATATCAATTTAGTCCCCGAAGGTTTACATGATTGAATTAAACATACAGATCAAAAAACACTACTTACAACTCGAATAACAAAATCATTTGAAGCAGATGCCACCAAAACATTGTTTGAGCTTACTGCCAAGTCAGTAATGTCCCCCTTTGTTTTATGTAATGATGACAAGAGAAGATCAGATGATATTGAAAGAAACACAAACATATCAAAATTAGTTCCATAATTCATAATCATGACTCACTCGATGTCCACGACAACTAGCCAAACAAAATGCAGTTTCCATAGACCAAATCTTGACAAGACGATCATCTGAACCACTGATAACATACCGCCCTGATCCATCAAATATGGCTGCGAGATAGCACCATTTTTCAAATATCACCAATCGTAATTTAGCTATTGAAGTAATTGGTTATATGTGTTTTAGAGGAATCGGTATTTAACTTCAGAACAAAACTACACGAAGAGAAAGCAACATTTATGACGCAAAAAGCATTGGAAGCAACTTATGTTGATGTCATGTGGCTTTTACATCTGATCAATGGCTTTAATGAGACAAACTGAAGATGAACTCATATATATGTATGGCCATTAAGCCACCATGTTAATAGCAAATTTAGCACATGAATAAATCATACCACAATAGACAGCCACACGGTGACCCCTTAGCTTTTTAATATTTTGCATCTTTTGCACCATGGTAGACGGTTTGGCGATAGCATAACATGCACTGCGAACAGATGGAGCACGATGGTGCTTTGTGAAACCACCTCCAATTTCCCTTAAACCTAGCCCCTGAACCTGATTAGCCTTCAAGTGTGGCCAACGCATGTAAAGTGGAGGGAGCTTCACCTGCTTAGCAGTCGTTTTTCTATCAACTGTAAGAACACAAGGATTAAGATAAACAGACATCAATATCACATTATTCCACAACTATGTTTTTAGTTAATGACAGAGTATACAAAATATAATCATTGTAAAAAGTGTATTCTGCAGAAGCATAGTTCATTTTGGGGTGTTCATCATATATATTCAATTGCATATTCTTACAAAAGCAGATACTGAAACAAGGATTGATATAACCATTTTAGAACTAGTAGTATACGGCTAGCCCTAACATATTAATACATCCTTTTCCAAATTTATAGAAAACGAGAAAAGAAAATCTTTTATAGATACGAAATATAAATAAATCACAAACTCACAGCATTTGTATGCTAACCTAAGATTGCAAGACATTATTAAGATATTGTTTTTAGTGTATCTAAGTTAAAAATTATAGATCTTAGCTTGAATGATCAACTATAGAAAGAAGATTACTGTAGCATATCACATACCTTCAAGAAGCGAAAATGAACCATCTCCGAGTAAAGTGGGAACATCAGCTGCATTGGGACTATTTACTTTTCCATTCAAAGGATGGGCTGTACTCAGCATTAATTGCTTCAGAAGCTTTACCAGGTGATCCTTAGCTACATGAGGATACCTTAAGTTACAAAAAATTACCAATATTAGTTCCCATGCATGTAACATCAATAAGCAGCCATCACTAGCTTGAGAGAAAAGTTTTTGAAACCAAATAACATATATTTGGATTAAAATGTGAAGCATCCCCCATTTCAATGTAATATAATCGCCAAAGGAAGATACATTTACTAGTAGGCAGTAGCAATCATACTCATCCTTTATAAGTTTTATTGAATTTGGGTTAGGCCTAACTCAACCCTAAGAAACCGGATTATACGGTGAAGATTGCCCCAGCTTATAAATTTATGTTCAGACCTTATCTCATACAACGTGGGACTCTTAGCAGGTGGCCCAACGGATATTGGATAGGCTTTAATACCGTCTTAGAAATTGAATTGGGTCTAACTTAACCCTTACAAAACCGGTTGGTAAGGTGAGAACTGCCTCTACTTATAAACATATGTTCAGGTCATATTTCATTCAATGTGGGACTCTTGACACAGTCCTCTCGCCCAGGATTGAACATCTGGAGCGTGACCCGAGAACAGTGACCCGATAGCAGGTGGTCCAACTGATCATAAATAGGCTCCGATACCATCTTAGAATGTGGATTGGTCCTAACTCAACCTTTACAAAACCAGCATGTAAGATGAGAATTTCCCACCCTTATAAACACATTGGATGAGATATGGGAACATGTGTTCATAAGTGAGGACAGTCCTCACCTTGCAAGCCGGTTTTGTAAGGGTTAAGTTAGGCCCAAACCAATTTCTAAGCATTTTCCCTTTTCTTAATGAAAAAGGTAAAAACATTTCCAATACTAAACTCCAAGTAAATAAATAAAAACTGCCACTAAATGTTTAATAAATTACAAGAAAGTTTCAAGCGTAATGGCGTTGACTAAAGCTACCCTCTTCCAAATATTAGTTTAGTCCCATGTAGACACTTAAAGGTCAAGTTTGTTGATAGTCCATCTGATTAAGAGTAGAAGAACCACTCGTAGATGATTAAACCACAAAGAACAACCAATACTTGTACCTATATGTTGACATTCAACAACCTGACCAGTAAAACTTAAACAAAGCATATGTTGAGAGATAGCAAGTGATGAAATTGCTAAAATAGTGGATGTTGGAGCTCTACTAAACAGCCTACATAATGAACCAAATGGAAAGGAAAAAAGAAGTTCTCAGGCTGATTCAGTATGTATTTCTGCTTGCATTTAACAAGAATAGTTCACAAACATGCTAAATGGCCAGTATTTTCAAAACTATAATGAACATACGAAATTGAACACCAAATTGCTTACAGCATTGTGCCCTTAGCAACAACCAAAAAAACATATTTTGAATGGCTGCACCTAAAACTCTAACCTTATTTACAATAATAAAATGGCAACAAAAATACCTGTCCATTAAATTGTTGTAATGTAAAGGTAAAGAGATGCCGTCATCATCCCCGGCATCATCTTCACCGGGCTCGCCACTTCTTGAAAACCAAGCATGATATCTTCTAGGTAGAAGCCGATGCTCTAAAAGTTCACTCCTGAGCTGAACAAAAGACCTCTGGCATGGCCCGGTGGACAAAAAATGCATAATTAAAAAGTAAACTTCCTTGAGGTCTACATCCACATCAGTCTTGACAGCCACCATATCCTTGAGGGACCGGGCCATCTCATCCTCCTGATTCGGAGCACTCAAAGGCACACCGTTCATCGAAGATGAAACACCAGTACAAGGCTTGCACTTCTTCGAATCCATGTTCGAAAAACACCCTACGACAAACCAACAAACTAAAACTACAGCACACACACACACCAAAAAAACTATTTACTGCACCACAGATTCAAAAAGACAAAAGCAACCCCTTAAAAACAGCCCCCAATACAACTCATTTCCAAGTATATCTAAATCATATTCTTCATCATTATCATCATATCATATAACACAATTTGCAAAACCACTTATAGATTTCGCAATTAAGATCCATATTCAGTTCTAATTGCATCAAATTCAAAACATATTCCCTTCTTTTTGTTCTTTTAAAAAACAAAATCTCAGTATCAAGCCCAAGGACCGACTAATCCGAGGGACAGATCCCACCGTCCACTTACGGGGGCTCAATTGAAGCCAGAGCAAAGCTTTGTGTGGACTGCCCCAACACAGGAATCGTTGGCACCTGATGGATTCGAACCTGAGACCTCTAGCTTCACCAACGGAACTTATTAAAAAACAATAAATTAAACTAAAACAGAACTTGTCACTTCCAAACGAAATTAAAACATAAAGTAAAAACTAAGATCTCTCTATAACAGAAATCCCAAACGAAATTAAAACATAAAGCAAAAACCAATATCTTTCTATAACAGAAATCAAGTTAACAACTTTCCAACAGAATTAAACAAAGTAAATGAAGATAACAACAGAAAACACAGGAAGGGGCAAAAGGGTCATTAGAAAATACCTGAGAAAACAATTGAGTTGAAGATAGTGAAGCAGCAACTACAATGATAGGTTTAACAGCAAAGAAACCAATTTCCATTCGAAATGAAACATTAATAACGAACAATGCAATGAATAAAAAAAACCAAAATTAGTAATTAGGGTTTGAAATGGAATCCAATTAAAAATTTAATTTACAAAGAAAGTATCTTTAACTGGGTCAAAATTAAGTGCGTTCTCATCACTAATTAAATTGGGTTTCTAGATTATATAGAAAAAATAAAATAAAAAAAATTCCTTTTTTCGAATAGGGGTTTTGATTCTGAACAACGGTGGAATGTAACGGTGTTTGGTTGGTTTTCACGACGGAGCGCTATGGATGAAATTTGGAATGGATTTAATTTTTGGGTTTATATATAAATTTATTTATTGCAATTAAATCTGAAATTTTTTCAACTTTATGGTAAAAATATAAAATCGATTATTTCGCATATGAAGCAATATTTAGATGGAAAAGACAAATGTGCCACTAAAATGGTTTGTAATTAAAAGTATATAAATTTTTGTAGGTAAATTCACGTAATTTGTCCCCTAATTTAGTTTTAAATAACATTTTTGTTAATTAATTTTTTTAATTTAATCTTTTATGTTATAACATGTTAATATAATATTTTTTTATGAAATTTTTGAATGAAATATGGGTTTCTAGGTTTGTATGATGAAGATTTTAGTTTGTTTACTAATTTTTGATTTTTTTTTTTATGTAGAAGAATAACGATGTTGACATTTTACAACATAAATTATTAAATTAAAAAAATAAATGACAAACGTGTTATTTAAAATTAAGTCAAATCACGAATTATATAATTTTGCTAATTTTATATTGTTACTTTCGTTTTACAATAAAAATCTAAATAACAAAGACACACCTCACGAATCGTACTTTTAAGGGGGTGTTTGTTTCAAAGTTAAGAATGACATTTTCGGAAATACATGGCTAGGGAATGATCATACTCATGTTTGTTATGAAGTTGAGAAAAAATATTCTTGGGTATAAAGGTTCCTGAGAATGAAGTAACTTCTCTTATTCCCATGAAAAGAGGAGGGAATGTGCATTCCCATGATATTATGCATAAATTTTTTAAAAAAAGTTGTAATTTCCAATTTTCTCATAAATGTCAAGTTATTTGCCAAACTCTTTTTTTAACAAATACTCATGAATCAAATTTTCATTTTTTTCTTTCCCGAATATATTATTCCTAAGAATAATTTATGTTTCTTCAAAACAAACGTCCCCTTTCTTTGAAGAAGAAAAAAGCATGTAGATTAAAAAAATGAAAATGTTCTCTTAGGGTTATAAACTTTTTTTTTCTGTTATACTACTTTTTTAACTTTACTACGAACGTACTTTTAAATGTTCTATCAGTGCTATAAACATACTTTTTTTAACATTATTACAAACTTGTTTTTAGTTGATAAAATAAATGTGAGTCAAACATTAAAATGGATTTTGTTTAAATAAATGAGATTTGTGGATTTCATTCAATAAGTAAATGTTAAAGAATATATTGAAAACATAGTGTTTCTAAGACTCCTCTTGTTATTTATATGTTCTCTCATGCTCTCTCGCCTTGACAAATATTTATTTCATTTTCTATTGGTGCCACTTATATAATAGTGACAAATATATACAAATTTCTAATGGTGCCACTTTATTTATTTATTTCAAGTTCTTTCAAAAAAAAAATTATTTATTTCAAGTAAAATGGTGGCTATAGATTTTCTCTTAAGATGAATAAGTGAAAACTATGATCGTTGCATATCATAATGACAGCGTCGTTTAACTATGCTCTCGGGGGACATCAGTACAACTTTAGTTAATAATAAGAGAAAATTTGACTTTATAATTTATCTATAAACAAAATTTATCAGGTAGTTTAGTAGTTATAATTTCATTTGTTGACATGAACAAGCCGAAAATTCATGGTTCAAATCTCGACTACTACAAATATAATGCAATTTTCCTAGCTTATGAGGACAAAATTAGTATCACCTATACCCTTAAACAATTTTTCCTCTAATAATTTTATGGTGTTCGGTGTTATTAAAAAAAATATGAATTTTTGTTATACTTTGTTATATTATTGTTGTCGATGAAAAAGATAAATATGGTTTGTTGATTTTGTTACATTTGAAATTCACAAATATCTGTACCTATAATTTTACTATATATAAAATATATATATATATATATATATATAAAATATCGTTTGTAATTTACACACAATTTTTTTATGAAATATCGTTGATAATCTACACGCTTTAGCGTAATAAAAAGAACAGAAAGTAGGACATGTGAGTACTCGCCTTTCCTCTAGTATTAATAATATTAATATTATAAAAAAAATCACTTGTTATATGCTGGATGTCAAGAAATTAATCCAAAGTAAGTCACATGTGTTTCAATCATACCGGATCGATTTTTTTCAAAATAGACTTCCAAATTGAACCGATCCACGTGTGTTTTTTATTTTGGACTAAAACTTTTTCCTTAAAACTGACCCAAACCACAATGTGAGCACCCATACTCTACCATTCATTACAAGATGAAACACCACACGACCGACACCTCAATAGCAAGCAACTGTCCAAACGGGTGTGGAAGCTATAAGAAGGTGCTTACTAATTCATTTAAAATAAAATAAACATAATGTTCATATATAAGTAATATCTCGTCCTAGAAGGAGACTAGATATGGCCAAGAGTGGAAAAGGAAACAAAGAACCTCTTAACCAACACAACTAGGCAACAAATTGACTGAGAGATAGATATCCATGCTATTCTTTTTTTTATTTACTTTTCAGAAAGAATATTCGTGAGGATTAAAGTTATTTATCACGCGTATATCGGACCAAGATTTCAGAAAATTGTTAGCGCCTCCTCCTCCTATATAAGGATGATTACGCATCACCCTCAAGCTACGAATAATATCCCAAACACTTTTACACATTCAACCTCATTTCCTACACTAACTTGAGCGTTAGAGTGCTAACGTGCCTTTGGACACCCTTTGTGAAGACCGCATCGCCACATGCCGAAGCACCGCACCGTCACTGTTGCATCCATCTGTCGTTACCGGTCAGATCAACTTCGTATATTTCAAACACAATCAATATTTTTCTCAAATGTTAATTTTTATAATATATTTTGCGTCAAAATATTATTTTACTGTGTATCTGTAATATTAATATTATAACAAAATCACTTGTTATATGTTGAATATCCAAAACTTGTTCCAAAGTAAGTCGCATGTGTTTCAATCATACCGAATCGGTTTTTTTGAAAATAGACATCCAAACTGAACCGATCCGCATGTGCTTTTTATTCTAGATTATAGGACTTTTTGCCTTAAAATTGACCCAAACCACAATTTGAACACACATACTCTACCATTCATTACAAAATAAAATACCACATGACGAACACCTCAGTAGCAAGCAACCGTCCAAATGGGTGTGGAAGCTATAAGAAGGTGCCTACTAGTTCACATAAAATAAAATAAACATAATGTTCAGAGAAAATTAATATCTCGCCCTAGAAGGAGACCAACCATGACCAAGAGTGGAAAAGGAAACAAACAACCTCATTAACCAACACAACAAGGCAACAAATTGACTAAGAGATAGATTTCTCAGGCATTCTTTTCTTTATTTACTTTTCAGAAAGAACACCTACGAAGATTAAAGTCGTCTATCACGCGTATATCCGACTAACATTTCAGGAAATAAAGATTTAAATTTGCGAGAATTTGTATGTCTGACTAACATTTAAGAGAATCAAAATCAATTTAAAAATCCCACCCACTTACGAGAAAGATGAGAGGCGTCAATGCTTGACATGTATGTCATACCAATAAAACAAACAAAACTTCATTTCTCGACTAGCCACTAAGTTGGCGAGGGTAATGTCTCTATCACCCACCTTGAACCAAGTATTCACTTAGGAAAAGGAAAACATACATCTTGGCCAAGGAGTTCTTTCCCATAGGTGATAGCAACAACTATGTTGAGGGTCCACCTCCAACCAAGTTTTAATTGGTCAACATGAAAGGGACGACATACATACACTTGGAAGGATCCAATGCATGGTTTAGTGTGGCCATAGACGCACTAATTTTTTCTCAAAAATGCTTTACATACGAAGGATGTCTATGTTTTACATACTAAGGATGTCTATTATATCAAGTAAATGATGGACATTTTTTCAGATCAATAGGAAGAATAAAGTGTTTGAGGAGAGTGACAACTCGTTTTGTTCCGATTAGCAATCGTTAGGGTTGCAAATGAATTCCGGGTAATAAAACTACTAAAACTATTACTTTTGGTGAAATAATACATAATTTTAATTTTATTGGATAAGTTTTTTTGACACTATTATTTTAGCCTCACCAAAAAATTAATCCAAGATTCGTCCTTTTACATACGTCATAAAAAACAGATCAAGAAACTCGTTGCAAAAGCATATGATGGAATAAGAAAAAAGCAAAAATTCAAAAGAAATATTATTTTAAAAAGTGAATTGAGATAAAATTATAGTTGCCATTTGGTAAAAAAAAAAAAATGAATATACATTATTTTTCTTTAAAGTTAAGTAAACAAAGTCATATGAACACCTGAATTTTTATTTTTACACGTGGAAGTTAGTCATGATAATATTTTTTAACATAATGGTTAAGAAATTTGCAATTATAAATAAGGGTTCTTCCACTCTCATTCTTCACTCATTTTCCATAGTTAGTTTTCTCTCTAGGCTATAAAAAACCAGGGCATCTCTCTCTAGACATATTCACAAAATATTACCAAAATTCAAAGATTGATAAATGATAAGTATGAAAAGTTGTTGAATGATGCTTTTGAAAGAAAAGAAAAATATACATGATAAATTGTTAACCTAGGGTTTGAGTGGTCATCTTTGAATTGTTGCAGTTGAATTCACCTGTCAATGCAACTATATATGATTCTCACAATTCAATGATGAACACTCCAATCTTTGGTCAACCGTATGTCATATTTGTTATTTTATTTTTCTTTCAATAGCATCATTCAACAGATTCTCATAGATTAAGTTTCAATAACAATCTTTGTATCACTTTCTCACCACATAGTCTATTCAATCATCTTCAAGTGAATCGTACCATATTTCATATCATCTAAGGTAGGGGTTGAACTTATATATTTTATAATTATTATAATCCAGGTAATATTTGACATTGTATATCAAGTAATCTTGTAAAAATTAGTTTATTTTTTAAAATAAAGTGGAAAGCTTTGATTATTATTAATTATTATAACAATAATGATTATTTTATAATCATCTTCAAGGTAATTTAAGTTTTTTCCTTTTAAGTTACACCAAAACTATCAACACTGAGTCAGCATCACATAGATAACACAGCCTGGATGTGGAGGAGACGTTTGTTAGCATGGGAGGAAGAGTGTGTTAGGAAGTGTTATGCTTTGCTGCATAATGTTGTTTTGCAGGATCATTCTATTGACTGGTGGAAATGACTACTCGATCCCGTTAACGGTTATTCAGTTAAGGGGAGTTAACATTTTCTATCGACGACTGCTGAACCTCTTGCAAGGGGTTTGTTTGTTGATGTTTGGCATAATCATGTTCCGCAAAAGGTCTCATTATTTGCTTGGCGACTCTTCCGCGTCAGACTACCGACAAAAGATAACCTTGTGCGGCGCCGTGTGCTTCAACAGGACGACAACAGGTGTGTCAGAGATTGCGATTATGAGGAGACCGTGGAACATCTATTTTTTGGGTGCGCATCCTTTGGCTGCGTGTGGTATCATGTTATGCGGTGGTTCACATTTCGTACGTTGGTTCTGACAGGGCTCGTGATAATTTTCTTCAGTTCAGTCACATAGCAGGGTTACCGCAATTTACATATTCCTTCATGAAATTGTTATGGCAGACATGTGTTTGTGTAATTTGGAAGGAAAGAAACAATCGGGTTTTTAATCAGAATACCTCGGATATTCATCAAATAACATACATGATTAAGATGTTGTCCTTTCAATGGTTAAAGGCTAGTTTGATTACTTTCGCCTACAGTTACACCAACTGGTGGCGACACCTTTTATCTTATATGAGTGTTTTATTGTAGCTTGTTTTTTTTTCTTTTTCATGCAGTATATTTGTTGAGGTATCGGTATTGTAACTTTGTATAAACTTTTGGATGGTTCTCTTTTGCACACCTTGTGCGAGATGAATCACTCACTTTCAATTATTGTATTCAATTTTGGCTTGTTCAAAAAAATAAATAATAATAATGATAATGCATATACTCAGATCGATTAATATACGGTTAATAGGTGTTTACCCCTGCCATTTGGACGAGTTTTGGTTTATCCCCGGATAAAGAATATATTTTGGAGACCCCCCCTTTAATTGAAATATTCTTTCGATTTAAACCTTCATGCATCTGACTGTACAAATTTGATGAGGTGACGCCAGACTTTACTTTTTTAATTCTTCTTTTATTCCAGCTGAGTTTTTTCTATGTAACACTTAAATTAAATAATTAAAAATATTAAACAATTAAATTAAAACACCCTTCTTCTTCCTTCACTTAAAATCCATCTCCATCTTCGTCTTTCATGAACCCATCCCAGCTTCTTCCTACGACAATTTATAATTGGTATTGTTGATAGATGGTAATATATCTTTGAAGATGTAAATTTAAAATCCAATTTTATTATGATACAACCCATAGTCGATAGAACAATACAATATACACAAATAGCCCGATAAATTTCTTTCCATTCCATTATACATTACGATGATTGAAATCTAAAATCCTTAAAAAAACCTAGAATCTGATTTGAATATTTGATTTGGATATTTGTGAGGTTTGGTTTTAAATTTTAATTGACAATTTACTTTATGCAATATACACAAATAACCTAAAAAATTCCTTTATGTATTATGCTGACTGAAATCCTAGGTTATCTCTTTGTAGAGTTGCCCCTAAATTCCTCTCCATTCCTTCGATTTTCTAACTACAAGCTTGGCTTGCAAGCAAACTCCAACAATAAATTTGAAATCCCGAATGATCAACATAGTTAAGACATAAATTTAGCCTCTGAGTTGTGAAGATGGTGTACCCAAAATTCATGAAACTCAAATGCGTGAATCAGATTCATGACAAATTCATAAGAACATCTAAAATCTAGATGATAAAAGAAAGAACTGAAAATTCAAAAGAATAAAGAAATAAGATCAACGGAATAAGCAAAATCAAAAGAAGAAAAAAAATTGAAAACGATCTTGATCCAACTGAATTCCTTACTGGATCGAAAACAACATTATTAAAGATCAAAAACAAAACAATGTTGTTCAATATGAAGTTCCGAACAATTCAGATCCGGCCACATTTCTTGTCGGCAACGAGTTTTCCGATGAGGCAATGCAAATTCAGAATGTACTGCTTTATTAAGGGCATTTTGGTCTATGTGTGTCAAGAATTATGAGTCATAGAATATATTTCTTAGACAAAATAAAATTAATTATATGGTCACCATACCATGTATGGTAAATTACACAATTACATGACATTAGTGTTGTAAAACAAAAAATCTTCAAATTACAAGGAGGATATGATTTTTTTAGATAATATATATTATTATCTAATATTAATTTTTTATAAAACTGAGACTTTCATTCATCCACGAGATTAAATATTACGTTGACCCTGACTAATTCTAAAATGCATAAACAAAATATATTTCTTAGACAAAATTACACTATTAGTTATTTAACTTAATTTTAAACAACACTTTAGTCCTTTAACTTTTTTCCTCTTCCAACTTTCTTCTTCTTCCAAATTAGTCATGTATGTTACAAAATGTTAGCCAAATTAGTCCAGATTAGTCCTTTTAACTTTTTTTCTTCCAAATCGGTCCTTTAACTTTTTTTCCTTAATTATAATTTTATGCTATGTGCATGCCAACACTATGCATGTGATTAATTACGTGGTTGTAATATATTCTTCTACATGCAATTAAACCTCAGTTTATTTATTTTTTTCTTTACAAAACGCTTTAATTTTTTTAGACTCCCTTTTATGGGTTTGGAAGAAATTTTAATCCATAAAAAATTAATAGGCATCAAAAGACTACATAAAAAATTAACAGGCGTATTAATACAAAAGATCACACCCTTCAATCACTATTATAAACAAATAACAATTTCTTAGGTTCACTGAATAACTGATGTAACTAACAACATCTTTTTGACTTGGTATTTCAGTATTTGTTCGTAGCAACATCTTTGGTATGTTCTGTTTCCAACACTTTTTCAACTTCACAATAATAACATTTTGTTGTATAAGTGATTACATTTACAAAGAGGTGTCACATTTACAAAGAGTCACAACAATTAACTAACTGATCACAAATGTACCTGATTAATGTTTATGAACTTATTGGCCAAGAAATTTGTAACTATAAGTAAGGGTTCTCTCACCTCCATTCTTTATTACTTTCCATAGCTATGTTTATCTCTAGGCGATCAATAAATATAGCTTTTCACTCTAAACATTGTCATGAAAAATTACCAAAATACCATTGTGTTTTGCTCTTAGAACCATATCATAGGTCGAAGGTGACACAAAGTGATCCTCACAGTGATTCGCGACGGTTTGTGGTGGTTGGATCTTATTTGTTGCAGTTGAGGAGAATCCTTCATCGGAAGGGGAGGGTACTTGCAAAGACACTTTAATGTCAAAGTTATTGAGGTTTAAATGAGCTTCGAGGTAATTTAATGTAACAAGAGAATGTACTGGATTTTGGTATGACATGCCCTATTTATATGCCCTCGATATGAATATGTCTAATTTATCCTTTCAATGAAAACAAGACGATGGTTGGATGGTTCAGAGAGGCTCTAAACATAGGATCAAGTGTGACACAGATTTTCATCGGTTCATGTGGAATCTAGCAGCATATACATGCCTTACTAGGCCTTGGCACAAAATAGTAGCTTCGCAAGTTGTTGGCTCGTGACTTATTAGGATGACTTTTGAAGTGTTCGGATGCCTAGGTAACCTTTATGTCAGTCATCTTCGTCCGACAGAAGTGAAGATATTGGTGTAGCTACCTTTGGTCCTCAGATTTTTTCGAACATGGCTTCCTGA
This sequence comes from Medicago arabica, assembly GCA_946800305.1. Taxonomy (NCBI): domain Eukaryota; kingdom Viridiplantae; phylum Streptophyta; class Magnoliopsida; order Fabales; family Fabaceae; genus Medicago; species Medicago arabica. The sequence continues at coordinate 52,196,887 of OX326965.1, read as the reverse complement.
TGCGGCCTTTCATTTCACTAGAGATTTGGGGTTTGTGTGTGATTATTGCACTTTCTGGTTGTTGCATTTTCCAATATATCATTTGGTTTCTACATGCGCCCTCTTTTAGTGGACCATTAAATGACGATGAGTTGATCAGAGAAATATGTGTACGTTTTTCCACCAATGTGTGTGTATTACAAATAAGGATGGAAATAAGTCAGGTCGATCTAAATGGGCCTACAACAGACTCATACCAGACTTGATTTTCTATTTTATTTTAAATAGAGAATACTTAGGCCATTTTAGAAGTCTATTCAGATAAACATGTCAATCCGGATGACAAGTTCATACCGAAAAAATAATACTATGACAGGCCACAAAACATACTTAGACCTTAAAAATTTGGTCAGATCAAACTTAGATTTTGCAAACCCAAACTCGATCTAACCTATTCTCACCTCTAATTTGCATAAATGTTTATAGTACACGAGAGACGCGACATCTTCATTTGATTATCCTAATTAATGTTTTAAACACCTCATCATACGTGAATGTTTACATTCAATTGATACATATCATTATATTTGAGCTTAACTTATGCAATTGGTACATTATTGATAAAAAATAAATGATAGAGTGTAATGGCAACAAGTGATTATTCAATTACTAATTAATATATGAATGTAAGAGAAAATTGTCCTACTGTATTTATTTAATCTACGAAATTTAAGGTGTTTTTTTTCCTTAAAGTTTTTCTATAATGTAAAAAAAAAGGTTATGAAATGATAATGGTATCTAACAGAATTTGAAATTTGATTTAATAAACGTCACACCGCTCTATATTGTACAATTTTATACATATTTTTTTTAAATTTGACTGTGAGATTGTAAGTTTATATCATATAAATCATCTATGTAAAAATTTATACAAATCTAAAACATTTGATATGTGCTTGGGTTTTGTTACATAACTATTTATTGGTGTGGTTCCTATGTTGTTTTTGGTGTGGTTATGTGATTTTATATAGAAACTTGAGTTCTATCTTTGCACTCCTTGTGTTAGAGGATTTGTCGTTGGATTTTGTATATTCCATTTTGCTTGTTTCACAAAATAAAATAAAATAACAGTTTATGTGTTTTTATTGAACATCGTTGATCTTGATGAACCTCAAAGAATATCAAATGATTTTAGATTTGTATGCTATAAACTTACAATCTAACAGTCAGATTAGAAAAATATGTATCTAGCAAAATTATATTAAACGGTGTAATATTAGAATGATACACCTTTTTGAATTGGATGTTAAAATATTTTGAAGTTATGTGGAGTTAGTTAAAGTAGTTAAAATTCGATAGGTGTTAGTTAGGTGGTTATAATTAGTTAACCACTACAGTTTTTTTTTTGTTTTTTTTTTTAAAAGAGTTAACCAGTATAGTTAAGTGGTTATGGTTAGTTAACCACTTTAATTAATGTCATAGAAGACTATTAATAAGAACTAGTATGTACTCATTTCTTATCTATCAAAATGTTTCTAATGAGAACCTTTTTCTTAACGAAAGCCTTATGACTCTTGTTTCCGATTCTCCGAACTCTAAATTTCTTAACATTGGACAAAAAGGCAGATTTTCCCCTAGTCAATGAACTGAAGTCTTGACACAAGACCGGATGAAACTATCTAGTTTCCATACTCTCAAAAAATAATAATATGCAATGTGATACTGATATATGTTACAAGTTACAAGGATTTACAAATTGAACAGAAAAGTAACCAAGTTAACACAATCAACTACCAAACCATCACTAATTCTACGAGAGACGACGAATACAACAAAGGCATCCTTATCTTAGCTCTTTTTTTAAGTTCTTAACATTAAACGTGTATATATATCAGCAGGTAGGGAAGGTCACATGAACCCAAAAAAAAATTATGAAGAGATTGTTATGTTTTGTTCCTTGGTTTTAGCCAACTTTGCTTGTACAAGTTTGTCCAGTATGGGAGGCTCCAATGGAATTGGATCAAGACACCGCTCTGCAGTAGCGACAATCACCTGTGCCCAAAGAATATAAAAATCAAATGGCCATAGGAGCATAGAGAAGACAAGGAGAAGCTAGGGCCTAGGGATGAGGTTGCAACAAAAAAAAAGTAAAACTATAACATTAATTTGAAATATTAAAACCACAGCAACACTGTTTCTCCCAACCTCATCAAGCAAGAAGTCAACTGCAGCTTCATCTTCAACTATTTCCCTTATAGGGGTCCTTAGGAATTGGATATCCAGTTGAATTTGTTGGAATCCACTTCGATTAAAAGTTTGGAGACGGACAAATTCTTGTACACTTTTCAGGCAGAATTTCACTATTGTAGTAACAACAGACTCCTGCAGTATATCAGCAAAAATGATATGATGGCTTGCAACCAAATGTTTATATTTAAATCAAGAATATGTTCATATTCAAATCACTAATATGATGCCACTCAATACCTGTGTATATTCTATTTTTGTGAAAATTTCAACTTTTTGCTTAAACAGTTTTGCTAGATGTGTTTCCAGAAGCTGGCTCCTTGCCCTTTGAGTATTTGACCTACCCAACTTCTCCTCCCGCAAGGGGTTGCTCCTTGATGAAACACTGCTTCCGTTACTATCAGTCCTGCGGTGCTTACGTATACCTTGAGGCAAAATCTGCTTCACTTCATTATGTATAACTTCAAGCTGGAACAGAAAATAAGATATGTCAAAATTTTCCTCCAGTTTACAGCAATTAAATATCATACTATGATCTTCAGGTAAAGATATTCAAGACTCCATATCCGTGCATTGTATTTCAATTTCAAATATGTAACATTAGCAAGACTGATAATTAATGACAGAAAACAGAGCGGTTGATACAAAAACACAGATATACCAACCTCTTGAAGAAAAAAATCAACAAACATGTGCACTTCTCTTGGCTCCTTATGCTGTATAAATAAATAATAATCTTTAGACTGCTCTTTCAAAGATAATCACCAATCCGTTTTTAAGAAGAGCATATAACAGGCTGACCTTAACCCAATTCGGTGTTGTAAACCTCTTCTTCAGGATAAGTGAAATCCTCTGGGTTCTCATATTTATGTACTGAAAAGAATCAAACAGTAAATGTAAATGATGCTTAAACAGTCGAATGAGATTAAATATCATCCAAAACCAAAACCAAAGCATTCAAGGAAGAGCACTACAAAACAAAAAACAGAGAAGTGAAGCTTGCTAGTTCCTTTGGAAATCAAGCTAGACGAGTACCTTAAGAGAAATTACACTTGTGAACATTTCAGCTAAATTGTTCTTCCCTACCACCCTTTCACTACCCATTTAATAATAAATTAAACCTTTATTTCCATTTCTATTGATTATGAACTTCGGTTACTAGCAAGCACGTCTAGTACTATATACAGAGAGTTATCACATGAACTGCAATTCCATTGAAAGGAAAATATGAACTTGAAAGCATACCAGGTGCAGGAAATTTTCACCAGCTGACCGGAATTTTCTACAGATTTCTCCGGGAACAAATGCAGGTCTAGATTCATAGCCTCTAACGCTACCACCAGAAAAGGAAGCAGCTATTTCCTGAAGATTACAAGGAAACTTATGAGGAATGCAGTGAGGATATGGAAGGAAAAATAACCACACAAATTTATCCACTTTCAGAAATCAAATCCAAGTCTGCAAGTGGATCCTTGCCTCAGTGATTTTTGGGATGACAGTTTGTTCAATAAAAGCCGACAATTGTGCCAGCACTAGGACAAGACCAGGAAAAGCTTTCTCATCGATAGCTCCTTCTGCCAAACCATGTACTTGAATAACTGAGGAATTATTTCTTCCTGAAAATAGGAGGAACTGATCTTCAAGTTGCTTAAAAAAAGTTTGAAATCCTTCTTGAACCAAATCAACAAATAACTCTCTTTGTCTAACTAAGATCCCAGAGTCATCGTCTAAAATTTTGCGGAAGCCCTGAAGGGAGAGAGATAAAATGTAAATGAAACACAATTAAACAGAAATAACAAAAAGTTTAAACAAAAGCATTATATGCATGCACATGCATACATGATTACACATAAATCAATTAGATTTGTCTGAGCATACAGAGTGCTTACCAGCAAGACGTTCATGCCTCCTTGCAGAACTGCTTTTGTACTGGAATCAAGAACAGCTTCTAGGGAGTACTGCTCTGCTCCATCCTTTTTCAGGACTTGTAAGAAAGAATCTATCAAACAGAAGCTAACTCAGCATCGTTATAATTTATAAATACTACTTTCCACCAGATTTTTCCAAGAGAAATCATGTGATTACGTGTTAAACATCAAACGAGAACTAGTGACAACATAATCAATAGAATTTTGTGATTTCGGTCATTTTCAAAAACAAGCAGTAGCTTGGTGCAAATCAACAAACTCAGTTTTCCAGTTTCAACATTTTGTAATTCTCCTATGGTGTGGTACAGTAAATATTTCATATTTAAAGCTAAAAGCAAATATTGGCAGCTTTCTTAATCATAGAACAAACCTGAAATGTCTTGCAGAAGATGAGAAAATGCACTTCTAACATACAACTTGACAACAACATTTGCAGCCTACAAATATTCAGAGGATTAAAATCTATTTTCTAACAATAGGAGGAATTGAAAAACTACAGCTAAGGTCAGAATCAAATTTGAGCCAATGGCATCAATGAATAACCTCAAGAGAATGGTTAGAGAGAGCTGCTTCTGGTAAGACTTCATCTATCAGGAGTACATCATTCCAGACAACTCCTGTAAATATCATTTAAAGATATCATAGTCAAGGCCACAGAAGGAAATTTGATTTAACAACAAAATAATACACAACAATTATAAGTTCAAGGAAAAAATGGCTCGGCAACAAAATATTGAAAACTTGAACATGGATATAAAAGAAAAAATCACTAAAAGAAGTTAAAATATTTCAACTGTATCAGAAAGGGCAAATGAAATTAACTTTTGTCCAGGCATCACATTTTCAGATGATAATTTTGTATTTTATCACTGAAAAATGAGTTTGATAAATTGTTGCCAAGATGTTTAAAAGGAAGTGTACTGATTAAAATTTTGAAATATTTCAAGAAAAACATACATTAATGGATGAGTAATTATTTCAATGCATTAAAGATTTAAAGAAAAATCCCAGTTTAGCATAAATGGTGCGTATATAACAGCAAAAAATGGGGATAATGATGATATTTTTTCATGGTTCTAATAAATCATCAAAGATGCATATTAAACAAACACCACATTGCAATAAAGACATCCCAGAAAGACAAGCAAAAACCAAATGGATGCATATAATCAGGAGAACAGGGTGGTGCATTCATGGAATTGGAAAGTATATGCCACTTCAACACACTCAGACCTATAAGAAATTGATTTAGATTGTGTGATATTAAAACAAAAACAAAAATTAAATAAAGTCTTAGGCTTTTTCTTAAAAATAAATCTACCAAGGTTAAATATGGACTAAAAGTAAGATTATTTTTCATATAAACAAAACTTGCATATTATATAACAGACATAGGATTCAAAGATCACCGTGCCACATCTACTTAATGTGGAACTAAAATTAAACTAAAAAGCAAACAAGCATATTTCCAGAAACGGGGAAAGTAGCAAAGGTTTACTCCTTACGAAGAACACCGAGTAAATCTTCTGGGTGAATCCGTGTCTTCACGTACTCCTCCGCAGTTGCAAAATTCCTGGCAAACATTGAAAAAGCGAGCATGATACATATACTTTTTACCAGCAATAGATAAAATGGCTTCCTGTGGTAGATAAAAATACTAACTTGGTAACCAAATCTTGAGCGAATTTGACCAACTGCTTTTCTGAATCCGGAAATATCACTAAAAGAGCACGGACTGCCTCCATAAATTCATGAGTTGCTGCCTGTAATAGGAAATGGAAGAGAAACAATTTTGATGTATCAGTCTCGTAATATTAGATATCAAATAAAAAATTTGTACTAGTGAAAGTGAATTAAGCTACGTGTAAAAAGAAAGGAATTTTGGATAGAATCAGAATTCAGAATAGTCATCCTATAAAAATATTCCTATATCATCCATTTTGTTGAAGATAATTAAACACAATCACATAACTACCATACTCAGTGGCACTATCTTTTAAATTTCCTGTTATTAGCCAAGTCAGCAATTTTCAAGTTCATCATATGAACCTCAACAGTTTAAGAACCACAGATCATCTTCTCATAGAGTGGAATGATCTATCTTCTATAAGGATGGCCACCCCTAAGATAGACATCCAGAATTGTTCAGATCAGAGCCGTATATTACTTCACAGAATCATCACCATCTTGATTGAAATGATGTATGAAGATACATATTTTAATGCTGTTTGCTGTCAACATCTTAAAGGGGCAAGGGAGGAAGACATTAAACAAGACACACTGCTGCACTACTAGTTACCTTGTGAGAAGATGCTGAAGGAGAAAGGTCTCCTGAACCATTGTTTATTTCCTCGGGGCTCAGCTGAATGTCTGTAATGGATTGTTCTAATTTCTCAAGTAATTTTGTCTTCAAATTGTTCACCTGCCAACAAATAGAAAACTTCCTCTCAGGAAAAAAGAAAATAAAAACAGAAAACTTACTATCATATAAACTAAATCAATAACACCAAAAGAAACAATGTTCATTCTCTCTATTAAAAGGAGGGCACACGAAGGACCCAAAACTAACCATACAGAGCAATAAAAAGAAGTATTTCACATCATAAGGCTGGCTCTTTACAATTAAACATTCAGAAAATATTTACTAGCTAGTACAAAATGAATCCATAAATAAATAAAAAACAGTACAAACCGGAAAATCCAACTGCTTAAGGAGCACAGCAGCCTCTGCTCTCACTTGTATTGATTCAGAATCTGAGAATAGCTTCCCCTGGTTAGAGAGAAGAAAAAAGTCAGATCACAATACCAATGATAATAAACTAACTATTTGATTTTAGCATAACATTGATTTTAAGTTGACTGTCATCCTATAAAGCAAGGACACCTCTCCAAACTGCTGTGTTGGGTGACATCCCAAACACTCCTTGAACATGCATTGAACAAGTGTCATACACCCCTTAATAATTCCCAATTAAAAAACTAATTTTTTTTCAGCTCAGACATAGCTCGCAGACAGACCAAGGGATTGAGCCGACACCTACTCTCGGTAGGACAACAAATTGAGATCAATTAAAATAAATGAAACACAGCCTTTATTCATTGAAATGTAAAGTCATAAAATGATCCCAGTAGTTTAAAGAGACACGGTTCATCTTATTTTGGGATTATTTCTATAAGGGTTACATTATTGAATGAACCTTCTTAGTATTCTTTTTGTATGGGTCATATATATATATATATATATATATATATAGGGAGCGTATCTAGTGAGAAAGCCTATTCTTATGTGAGAGTGAGAGGGTCAATTATCAGCCCTTGGAATAAAATTCATGGTTGAGATTAAACCATCTTACTAAGTGAGTTAAGTGAGTCACATGACACTCTATCTCCCCTGTTTTCCTCTTACGCACCGTTTTCTCCCTTCACCCTTTGTGAACTGCGGCTCCTTATTTTCTACAATCATGGTTGTCGATGCTACTTGTACTCTTCCTTGAGTATTAAAATCTCAAATCAAAGACCAAGGGGTTTCTGTAAAAAACATTATGTTTGTGTGTTGGATTGAAATTGATTTTCGTTTGTTTTCCCCCTTCTCTCAATGTGTTGGATTTAATTGAATTACATGAATTGGGAATTTTCTACATGTTTTGCAGGTTTCAATTAGAACAGGTAAGTAAATTAGTCAAAAATAATTATAAAAAAAATCAATCTTTCCTCATACCTGTAACGTCAATGCAAAGTTGCAATCAAAAGACAACAAATATTCACTTATGTGCCATTTAGAAAAATAATAATTCCCTTATGTAGATGAACACATAATTGTCAACTATTTCTACTAAAATTATAGATATTATGAAAGACGGTGGCATGGTAGTAGCTGGTGCTTGTTGGTATTTTCCATGGTGATAGTTACTGGTGGAAAGATGGAAAGGCATGAGTGACTATGGACTTGAACAGTTGTGAGAGGTGGTGTGCAAATAAGTCACACAATTATGTTAACTGAATGTTTTAATCTCAACCATTAATATTAATCCAAGGGCTGATAATTGACCCTCTCACTCACGTAAAATAGGCTTTCTCACTAGATATGCTCTCTCTCTCTCTCTCTCTCTCTCTCTCTCTCCCTCTCTCTCTCTCTCTCTCTCTATCTCTCCACCATTATATTCTTTTTCTTTTTCTTTTTCTTTCTGTGTGTATGTCTTAGTGCCCTATATTTTAGGCTAGTGTTTTGCAATGTCCACATCAGAGTCAATGAGCTTCATAATTGTTTATAAGTTTTGCCCATGTTGGGAAAACTAGTTTATAGGTTTTATAAGTTTTACTATGAATTTGATAACTAAATAAATTAGCATATGGCTATCCGCCAAGAGCCTCATACCATGTTATGAGCTGATATGGCTATTCCACATGCAAAAGAGATAGAATAGAGCAAAATAATAACTTGGAAGCTAAATAATCCATATTTCCCCTCGCTTGAAATGTGACTGATAAACCCATTTCTAAAGAGCACAATAAGATGATAGAAGTATACCTGCAAGTTTTTTATTACATTAGCTATGGCTTCTTCAGATGCTTGCTTACAATCCTTGAATGATGAATCTCCATATGCCTGATAGAGAGGGGATATAACCAAGATATTTCATCTGAGACCTAGATTGATATGTTGCGTGTAAAAGCAATAATCAAAGGATTGAATTAGAAACCATATAAGGAAAAAGCAACCTTAAAAATCGGCATTGCTCCGGTGTAAAACCTGACTGCATCTGCATACGCCTCTGACTTGATGCACTTGCCAAGTCTATCAGGAAGATCATATATAAACTACTCTTCGACGAGGGTGAAAAGTGTCAGTCATATCATATCATAGAAACACTTGTTAAAAGGTAACATTATCATGCATTATAAAGATATAGAAAGATTTTTCAACACAGGGGCCACATTAAAAGAATAAGTTTTTCATTGTTAGGTCCATTCAGCAAAAACCCAACTTGCATCACATTTGATATGTGGAAACACAAACATACAGTGAACAATGGCGTGGACAACTGCTTTGATACCTGAACTTTGCGAAGAAGATTACAAGTCCTATGCAGTTTCTCAATATGCTCCCTTTTGTCAAATAGAGAAGTGTTCACATTGTCACTCCTCGACTGAACAGACATTATCTACATTGCAAGAAAAATGTGAATCCTGTCAAATTCAACCCTTATCTTCCTTTTTTCATTTTACTTCTTTTCAACAAAAAAAGCGCGCGTACGCAAACACACACACAAAGTTAAAATGATATTGAATTCCATAAATTGAACGCTATGGTTACCTTGTCAAGAAGCTGTTCCATATTAGTCTCCATCCCTGAAATGTTACTTTTCATCCTGTTCAACAAAACACACTCTAAACAAAGCAGAGAAAAATAGCTATGAAGCACAGACACGAACACAACACTAACACACGGATAATTATTTGAAATGTAATCACATGTGTCAGTGTCAGACACACACCGGACACACCTTCGATCAGAAATGTGAGTGTCTACATACCTCTTTATAGTATCCGTAGCGCTGATGAACTTATTGTAATTCTCATAAACAAGCATTTGCAAATCAGTATCAAGATTCTTAATTTCAGCTGCCATTTCAACATGTCGTTGAAGTAAACTTTCCAGGTTCGATTTATAAACCTTCATAATAATCAATTAATCAATCAATTCAATTGAATTTAACAAAAATTCAATGAAATGCAATGAAACTAGTGTTACCAGAATGTTCATGTATTGATCGGGATCGAATTCGGAGGAGTTAATGTCATCGAGAGAAGCGTATTTAGGGGAAGTGATCGCAGAGTTGGAAGAATTGGAAGGGTCTGGAGAGTAGAAACTGGAAAGAAGATCGCGCATTCTCTTTGCTTTATCATCCAATTGTACTTCATCTGATGTACCCATTTTGAACTCTGTTGTGTTGTGTTAAGCGAATTTGATTTCTCTTGCTATGATCTGTGAAATGATGAAATTGAAGCTAAACTGGTTTTTGAGATTTGGGGAAGACGATGGTTTTTTATTTTATTTTTTGTGATGTCAAGATGGGCTCGTTTTGAAGTTTGGCCAGTGTTTCTATCTAGTTAGCATGAATTAATTTCTTTAAAAGAACAAAATACCCTTCGCCACTTAGCTGCCGAGAAATAGCGAACCGGCTACAGTTAACTGCCGAGGAAAACGTTATAAGCACATAACAGTTATTGGAGTTTTCAAAATTTCATTGTTGCGTTTTTGATATTTTTGGCTGCGATTTTCAGCCATTCCAAGCCAATTTCAATCAGAAAATCAAGCAAGTGTTTTGAATCCTATTGAAATGGTTTTTTGTGATTGAATTTTTTGGTTAAATTTCGATTTTAGAGGTTTTATTGGTTTTATGATTTTATGATAGTTTAGGTTCAGATTTTGATGAATTGTTGTAGAATTGTTATGTTTAGGTATTGATTTTATGATTTTATGATAGCTTTGGTTTAGATTAGAATTGTTAGAATTGTTTAGGATTAGGTTTAAGTTGTTATGAATTGTTAGAATTGATTTTATGATTATGATAGTTTAGGTTAAGGTTTTTACGATAGTTTAGGTTTATGGTATTGTTGTTTAGTTTAGGTTTTGATCGTCATTTTGTTTATGTAGACATGTCTCAGAATCAAAATCAGGGTAACATTCATTTGAACAAAAAGGAGGGTGATGAGAAGAAGAAAGAAAAATCGCCTATGACATAGCACGGGATCGCATGTGATGGTTCCGTAAAAAGGAAGGATTCGATGCCGGTGTACAATCATTCAAGGTTGAGGAGGAGCGGGAGGACATGCTATTTTGGTCCTCAACCAAAAGCAGATGCCGCAGGGATAATCGAGGACAATCCGATTGACTTGTGCGATAAGTAAGATGACTGAATGTAATGGCTTGAAATGCCTAATTGTTTTGGATCTTTTTTTATATTTCGCGCACATTTTGCTACATTTGCTTGACATTATGATACTTTGAATAACCTCGCGTATTGAATAAATTCGAATAAAAGTTATATTTACATTACAATACATAAAGTTCCTAAATATGTCATATCATTACATTACATTACGTTCGAAAATGCATCTTCCAACTACAACAATTCTCTTACCTTTGAATGGGGTAAATTCAAACTTGCCAAACAACAGCTCTCAAGCATTCACCCGGAAGTTATATTGTTTCATTCAATAAATTAAATTCGTGTTAACTTGGTTTAAATGATGGTATTCTAGTGTCAGCTGAATGAGGTTCATTCCTTGACACTTCAATACCGTCATTTAAACCAAGCTAACAAGAATATAATCTTTTGAATGAAACAATAGAATTTCTGCGTGAATGCTTGGGAACTGCCGTTTGGCAAATTTGAATTACCCCATTCAAAGAAAGACAATTGTTGTAGTTGGAAGATGCAGTTCTCTACCTAATAACGATATTATGGCGGAATCAGACTTATATAATACATTCGGGCTGCACCTTCAAACTACAATAATCATCTTACCTTTGAAATAGCAAATTCAAAGTGGCTAAACTCCAGGACTCCAACATTCGTCCGCAATTCCATTGTCCCATTCAAAAGATTAAATTCTTCCTAGGCTTGGTTTAAATGACGATATTTAAGTATCAAAAAAATGAGGTTCATTACTTGACACTTCAATACCTTCATCTAAACAAGCCTAACAAGAATTTAATCTTTTGAAAGGAACAACGGAAACGCCGGGAGAATGCCAGAGTCCCGACGTTTAGCAAGTTTGAATTTCCATTTCAGGGTAAGATAATTATTGTAGTTGGAAGGTGCATTCCCTACCTAATCACGACCCCCACCTAATCACGATCTTCTGGCGGATTCAGACTTTTGATGATACTTTCAGTTGATCTCACCAACGTTGCTCGCATATCGATCCACTGGAACATGTTGTGCTTCCAAAACATGGTCGTCACGTTTTCGTCGTTCGTCAATTCCACCCAAATGAATGATACTCTCCCATCGTCGAGCGTTGAACGTTTATACCGAACGTATTCCACCTTCCTTGTGTCTCCGGGGTTGACTCCTTGGTTGAATTCATCCAGCTGATCCTTGAGACCTCTTAGCGTTATACCAAGGCACCAAACCTTCAACCTATGAGGTTCTCCGCCGTTGAATTGTGCATAAACGTCGATCCATCTGGCCATTATTTCAAATCTACACAATAAGCAATTAAAAACAATCAATGAAAAACTCATTCAAAAGTTTCATCAAACACTTTATTTTACATAAACCCTAAAAATCATAAAAATAACCCTAAACTCTAAAAAAAACGTAAAAATGAAGAAAGTATAACAAAATTATTCAACTTATATCTACTCTTAAAATAAATCATATACTCTTACATGTAAATCTACTTAAAAACTAAAATAAAAATAAATAAATATAAAACACCAAAAATAAAAAATAACCCTAAAATTTTAAACTATAACATAAACATCATGCAAACATTTTAACTAAATTAATCAACTAACATCCACTTAAAAATGAATTATAACATGTAAATCTACTAAAAAACTAAAATAAAATAAATCTACTTAAAAATTAATTTATAACAACTAAATCTACTCATTTTTTTGGTAAAATGAGAGTAATAATGGATGAGAGAGCTTCTGCCAGATTTGTAGCAGAATAACTGCCGAAAAAACCTCGGCAGTTAATTGCAGCCGGTATAGAAATTCCTCGACAGTTAACTGCCGCCGGGGCTTTTCGTCTTTTACATGTGTTTCTCAGCCTTCTCAAGTGTGTGTACAACAATTTTCAATTTCTTTTTCCACCCTAAGCATATCACGCGCGTCTTCCAATTTTGATGAAAATACTTTTGTTAGATTGTTTTATGTTTTATAATTTGAACAATTTTTTCACGTTTTAGATTATATAATCTGAATCTTCTAAAAAAGTTGAAATAAAGGTTCAAATTATATATATGAAAGATGTCAACCCCTCAATTGATCAGTTTCAAAGACCAATTGCACTTCATGAATTGCACATAGTTTGAATTGTATAATTCAAACTCATATAATACATGTTCATAATATATAATCCAAATTGCATCAGCACATAAACAAAGTCTATCTTTATTAGTTAACACTTCCTTTAGAGTCAACATGGGAGAAGCATTCTCATATGGATGCTTAAGAATGGTTTGCACGTATTCACACTGACACAACACACGCTTCAGAAGATAACGGACCATGCAAGGTCGGTATTTGAGCCATCTTTTATTGACGTGTTGGAATGGGCGTGTCTGATAATAACTAACAAAATAAAATTTTCTTACATGAATCAGGGTAGTGTATCAAGCTAAATACTTGGTCTTAAAACAGAATACGAGTGACATTTTAAGAGATGTGAATCTAATTTAGTCTAAAATTAATTTAAAGGGGGCAAATCACCCACCTATTAAAAACAAATCTAATTAAATATGATACAAATATTATCTTCCTTAAAAAATCTTATTTAGGTGAACATTGTAGTACCCATAACACTTACCCAACTTAGGTGGACCAATAAGTTATATCTTCAACTATATCTAATTTATGTATGTATTTATTATTATGTCCTTATAAATGATACTCCATCCGTTTTAAAATAATTGACTTTGTTGACTGTTGCATTTATGTCAATGCATATCTTAATCTTTAATATTTTTAATCATGTATTAACAAAGATTATAAAAAATTTATATTTTGAAAATATTAGTCAAGACAAATCTAACGATATCTTATATGTTATCATTTGTTTTTATATATATAATTATAGTAGAAAAATAAGATCAAAATACGTATGTTATGTGAATAATACACATTGTGAGTATTACACAAGAAGTGAGTCTTTCATTTTTTTCAAATAAACCAACCCTTGATAGAACTTGTAAGATTGGCATTTGAAATTCAAGCTTAGATTTAAGCGCATTAATTTTAGATTACTGACATATTTAAAATGCACATTTGACGGTTCTTTGATCATAAGATTCAACAAGGTTGTATAATATTTTGTTGTTAGATGTAAGTTTTAACTTCTGGTTGGTGGATTTTGTTGTTGTTGTTATAGTGTTGGTTGATCTTGTACATACTACATCTCAAATGAAGAGATTAGTTAAAGAAATTTGTTATGTTCGACTTCTATACCCCAACATGCATTTGAACCTTACTCCCATTTGAAGGAACAACAAAAGATTGATTTCATTTAACAATAACTTGTATCTTTCTGTTTATTTCCGCTACATATATTATCGCCTTCACTTTACTTTCCAGCAATTATTTGTAGCCGATGTAGTAACTATTCATCACTTCCCCTCTCCTCCACCAAAAAATTCAACAAAGCAACGATGAGGGAAAAAACAGTTCAAATTCTCCTTAAATAAATTGTACACTTATTGTCTGTGAGATGCATTTTCATGTTAAAGAGAATAACTGATAAATTAAAAGATATTGGTTAGAGAAAAATGTTTTTTTTTTAACATATACCGTCATGTCAAAATATGATGCCTACTTATCATATCACATCTATTACAACTGTCATACACTCTTCTTAGAACTAGACACCTCAGTATCTTGCGTCTCCTCTTCGCTCACAACAATATATTTCTCAGAAGGCTCCCTTCATGTGGAATATGCTTCCTTTTTAAGCTCGAACTAATATTCCTTTGTTGCCTACACGATTTACAAGCAATTGGTTTTGTTGCTTGTAAAGGAAGGAAAATGAGACAGGGAGTATAGGTATTGATCAGTTATTAGAATGAGCTCACCTCAACTTGGCTAGCAAGTTTCTTCATGAGGTATTTTTGAATAAACCAGCCGGCCACAATACCATCCCTATGATGAGATAAGAAACGAGTGACTACACCTTATAAGCTATTATCACAGTCTTATTAGTTATCATTCAAAGGGGAATAGATTTAACAGGTTTAGTTGAGAAAGGAATAAGTAAAGAAAAATGCATTAAACAACAATACATTTGATCCAACATGGCATATAAGTTTTCCTTAGGAAAAATGTGACTTAGACAATGAATACCGATCAGAGAAATAGTGTGCGCTCATGAAGTATTTGAGAAAAGTGTTAACAATTAAAAACCATATCAAATGAAAAAATATGTTTTCCTTACCCACGTCAACATCCTTAAGTTCTTAATTGAAACCAAAGATATTTCAAGGTAACTGAAGGGTTAAAAAACAGTAAATAGCTCAAACATGGCAAAGATAGCAAAACCTTCCAAGACATTTCAAGAAATCCCAGGAGTACACAAATGTTTGGCAGTCTAAAGAGAATAAGAAAAGGAAGGTACAAAGATAAGGAAAAAAACAGAAACTTAATATTCTCTGTACCTGTGTCCCTTGTCAGCAAATTGTTCCAAATTTTAGTTCTAACGAATTGCAACTGACAGCATTAGCTGCAAGAAGAATGGACTTTCTTAGAATGATGCATGAGAGTGTTTTTCACTATTGCTGCCGTCATTTACATCAAAGATCCGCTATACAGGGTAGTTATTTGTTTGTGATAGCAGAATTACGGGGAAGCACACGTAATGTGTTCGAGGAGAGGAACATAACCATCCAACTTCTATAAACAAAATCCTAGTAAGGAGTAATTTTTTCATGCTTCTCTTAAAATCTTGGATTAGGCCTAACTCAATCCCTGCAAGTTTTTTTTATTACATACATATGGTTGCTTACAATCCTTGAATGATGAATCTCCATATGCCTGATAAAGAGCCTAGATTGATACGTTGCGTGTAAAAGTAATAATCAAGGGATTGAATTAGAAACCATATAAGGAAAAAACAACCTTAAAAATTGACATTGTTCCAGTGTAAAACCTGACTGCATCAGTCGATGAGGAAGATCATATATAAACTACTCTTTGACGAGGGAGAAAAGTGTTAGTCACATCAAATAAACACGTGTAAAAACTTAAAACTAACGTGTATGATAAAGATATAAACAAATTATTCAACATGAGGAACACACGAACACAAAGTTTTTTTTAGGGAGCACGAACACTAAGTTAGTATTTCATTGTTCGCTTCATTCAGCAAAAGTCCAAGTTGCATCACATTTGATAAGTGAAAAGTGGAAACATAAATATACAATGAACAATGATGTGGTCAATTGCTTTAATACCTGAACTTTGCGAAGAAAATTGCAAGTTCTATGTAGTTTCTCAAATATGTATATGGTCTTTTTTGTCAAATCAAGAAGTGTTCACATTGTCACTCCTTGAATTGAATTGAATTTAATTTGTCTGTAGGAGACGTGACACACATTGTTTAGAAAACTCAATCACAAGATTTTACGTTTGAATCCTAATAAAAGTGTAACAACTTTACAATATTGATATTGATAATTGAGCTAACCTTTTTATTAATAGATTTTTTACATCAATTGGGTATAAACAATTGAGCTAACTTGACTGCCTCTTCTTTAATTATTTAACTGGTACTCTTGTAGAATTTTTAAACAAATATAGTTAGATTTGTTTTTGGACCCTAATTATTTTAAAATTTCTATTTATTACTTATAAAATTTCTTCGATTTATGGTCCTCGAAATATATTTAGTCACCACTTTTGGTATATTCTTTTTGACTAATGCTACTCACACCTAAAAAAACACAAGTTACACCTCAAACTAACTAATATATCCTTTAACTAATACATAAGTTGTAGTTCTGTAAACTTAATTCACATTAACCTCTTTAATTGTACATACGTAAACTAAATTTACACTAACCTTTGTAAACTGAAATTACATTAACCTCTTATATACATACATTAACTGAATTTACATCAACCTAAATTGAACATACGTACTGAATTTACATTAACCTAGATTGAACGTACGTAAAATGAATTTAAACTAATCTCTTATATACATACGTAAACTTAATTTACATTAACCTAAATTGAACATAACTAAACTTAATTTACATTAACCTAGATCGAACGTACGTAAACTGAATTTACACTAACCTCTTATATACATACCTTATATACATACGTAAACTTAATTTACATTAACCTAAATTGAACATAAGTAAACTTAATTTACATTAACCTAGATCGAACGTACGTAAACTGAATTTACACTAACCTCTTATATACATACGCAAACTAAATTTATATCAACCTAGATTAAACGTACGTAAACTGAATTTACACTAACCTCTTATATATACATATATATATATATATATACGTACATACGTAAACTTAATTTACATTAACCTAAATTGAACATAACTAAACTGAATTTACATTAACCTAGATAGAACGTACGTAAAACTAAATTCACACTAATCTATTATATACATACGTAAACTTAATTTACATTAACCTAAATTGAACATACGTAAACTGAATTTACATTAACCTAGATTCAATATACGTAAACTGAATTTACATTAACCTAGATTCAATATACGTAAACTTAATTTACACTAACCTCTGACTTAAAATCAAATTAACAAACATATCTCATACCAAAACAAACAATAAATAAATAGAAACTCATCGAAAAAGAAATTCATGAAATTCACTAACCTTTATGAATATAGTACAGATCAATGACAAAGATGTTGATTTAGATCTTGGTTGCACATCTCCGCAGTGATTTGTGGATGAAAGGGGATGAGGGTTCAGAATGTTCATAAAAGATGGATTTTTAGAAATTTACATGAAGAGAGTAATTTTGGTATTATTGTAAAATTTTAAATAAATTTGAGTGTAACTAAAATTATATGGGGTGAGACTAGCAAGAGTCATTCTTTTTAGCTAACTGTACCATTCATATTTCTAAATGATTTTTTTTCAAAAATGTTTAGAATAGTACGAAAAATTAAACAAAAAAGTGAAAGCATAAAAAATTAAAGGCTTAATACATCGTTTGATCCCTTAACTTATTTTTGGTTTTCACTTTGGTCCCCTGACTATAAAGTGTCTCAATTTGGTCTCATAAATCTTCTGCCGTTTACTATTTTGGTCATCTCCGTTAATATTTTGTAAAATCTGTTAACTCCTTTCCACGTATCAGTTAAGATTCTTGATCAACGGTTGGATTTAAAAAACTCACATGCTATTATTATTATTATTAAAATTATTTCATTAAAAAAACAATCGTTTCCTCATTTCTTCTTCTCTGTACGCGCATCAATCTCTTCCTCTTGAACCACCATCAAATATACTCCAGCCACCATTACTCCACCGTCTGACGTCGTTTTACCACACCACCACCACCATTGAACTAATTTCATCTTCCTCTTCAAAAAGCCACCAACATATTATTAGATTGGTAAGATTTTAAAAACCCTAACCACCGCCTTCTCTCTTACTTTCCGGCCACCACAAATCTCCATTTAAAAAACGAATATGATTTTCTTCTTCCCCATAATGTCTGCAACAAAACCTCTACAATTATTTAGGAATCAAATAACTTTCACCGGCGACCACCGCGCCGGAAACCGCTGCAACCGCGCCGATGACCACAACTTAATTTCTGCAAAAACTCTAAACAATTTATGAACCATGGAAGACCAACACAGTGTTGCAACCGCGTCGGAAATCATCTGCGCAACACAACATAGTGCTGTAGGTGAAGAACAATAAAAGGAATAATCAAACCATGGAAGAACAAGAATGAGAAGAAAATACATGAGAAGAAGATGAAGATGGGGTTTTGTATTTTTTATTTTATTTCTAGGTTTTGATCTTTTTTATTTCTGAAATTGGATCAAGCTATCGAAGAACAAGAATAAGAAGATGAAGAAAATCATATTGGTTTTTGATGGTGGTTAAGAGGAAGAAATTGATGCGCTAGAGAGAAGAAGAAAAGAGGAAATAGTTGTGTTTATTTTTTTTTGGTAATGAAATAATAATAATAATAATAATAATAATAATAATAAGTTATGAGTCTACGGTATGCCATGTGTGTTTTTTAAATTCAAACCGTTGATCAAGAATCTTAACTGACACGTGGAAATAAGTTAACATATTTTGCAAAATATGAACGAAGATCACTAAAATAGTAAAAGACATAAGATTTATGGGACCAAATTGAGACACTTGATAGTTAAGGGACCAAAGTGAAAACCAAAAATAAGTTAAGTGACCGAAAGATTTATGGGACCAAACTGAGACACTTGATAGTTAAGGGACCAAAGTGAAAACAAAAAATAAGTCAAGTGACCAAACGATGTATTAAACCAAAATTATATTAAAATCATCAATTTTTAACAAATTCCAAAACTTTTCAAAATATTTTTGTATAACGTACTAAGGTGTGTTTGGTAAAAACAAGCTACAAGCTAGCTGATAGCTGAAAAGCTAGCTTATAGCTGATGATTGATAGCTGATAACTTTTAGCTGAAAAGTTAGCTTATTAAAATCAAAAGTGTTTGGTAAAATTAGCTGTTGAAGTGGCTGATAAATATAAAATGACATAAAAGGACATGCTTATTTAATTTTTTTAATATCATATATATAATTTTTATTACTTAATGCATTTATTTTTAAATATATAAATATAATTCAAATTATTTTCATCTTCAAAATGATAAATGTATTTATAAATTCAATCGAATTTTTTATTTAACATTTTTTATTTTATTTTTATGAATTTAATTTAACTAAACTAAACTTTCTTCACTATTTATTGTAAATTTTTTAAAAATTAAATATTATATAAATTATGAGCAAGGTCAAAAAGATAGAAAAGTGAAGAAGAAAATTTAAACAGCTATACCCAATATGTTAGAACATGGTAACGTGAGTTAGAACATGGGTAGTTTTTTTTTTATTATAAAAAAATAAAATAAAATTAAGAAAAGGTTAAAATTGGAAGAAAGTATAAAAAACTATAAGCTACAAGCTCAAAAGCTACTTGAATTAGCTTATTAAAAAATGCTATAAGCTAGTGAGAAAAACTTTTTACCAAACACTTCACATTCTATCAAAACAAGATTATAAGTTAGTCCAACAAACTATAAACTAGCTTCTATATATTACCAAACACAGCCTAAAAGTAACTGCAAAAAAAGAAAAAAATCAAAGAAAGTAAAAGCGAAATTTAAAATCAAAACTTATTTAGCAAAAAAAAAATACTACTTTCAAACACTCCCCCACAAGAGGAGAAAAGAAAAAGTAAAATAAAAGGAAAGGTTGCTAAAGAAAAAGCTGTCTTTCCCTAGTCGTCACACTGCCGCCAGCTGTGACGCGTTATGAATCACAAATCAATCCTTCGAAAATTGATTTTCAACTTCCAAAACTCTTTTTTCTTTTTCAATCAAAATTAAAATACTAACCAACCAATAACGTGGTTATAAATAAATTTATCAAGATAAGCATGTGTGTTGAAAAAAGAGAAAAAATCCGTAAAAAGTATAGAATATTATAACAATAAGATAAAATATTCCTAATCCAGTTACACCTTTGCACGTTTTCCATATCCACCCAAACCTTTTTTCTCTCTATATAACCTACCTCTCTTATCCCTTCAAAACCTTCTTCGCTTAAACTTTTCACCAACCCTAATCCTCTAATCCTAATCCTAATTCCAACCTCTTTTCTCAACTTTCTTCAATTTTCTCTCAAAACTCTGTCTCTCTGTTTTTCGATCTAGGTTTTCTGATTTAATTGCAAATATCTTCAATGTTTACGGAATTTCTATGACGTTGGCAAACCTTCTCCGTCGTATACGTCTCCGTCATTCTTTCTCCGTCGCCTTTCTTTACTGGTTCTACGTTTTCTCATGAATTTTCTTTCATCTCTGTAATCTCTCTAATCTTTTTCAATTTTTCTGAATTTTTTTTTAACAAAACAAACTAGATCTGCATAAACATAATCCTATTTTCGTCAATCTTGACAAAACTACCGATTCAAATCCGAAATCCGGAAAATCAATGGCTTCGAATCAACGTCCTGTAAGTTCAGGAGGATCAGGAGGTTCAGACGGTATGGATCTACAAATCGACGAGCGAAAACGCAAGAGGATGCTGTCAAACCGTGAATCCGCAAGACGATCCAGGCTGAGGAAGCAGCAACAGGTTGAAGATCTGACCGGAGAAGCCGGTAGATTGCAAACCGAGAATGACCGTCTGGCGCGGAGCATAAAGGCGACGGAGGAAGCTTTTGTGAAGATGGAAGCTGCAAACGATGTTATCAGAGCGCAGACTAGAGAATTGGAGGCTCAGTTTCGGTTTTTAAATTCTGTTATTGATGCCGCTGCTGCCGAAGAGGCTAATAGTTTCTCCGTTGATGATGTGCCTTTGATTGATGATCCTCTTCTCAAACCTTGGTTCATACCTTATCCGAATTATTCTATGGCATCACATGAAATGATGCTGCGTTGATCTCAAATCTTGTTGTTAATTAAGTAGTTTAATTATGTTTTTGTTTTTTTGTTATGTTTGGGTTCTATTTTATGTCATTGAATAAACAAGAGACTTGTTCTTCTGTTGGTTTAGTTTAGTGAATATTGTTATGTAATGCACTTTTTTATTTATATAAAAAAAGGTTATTATTAGTGTGAATGTTAGAGGCATTGTTTTCATTTGTGTTGTTCCAATACATTTATTTTTACTGAAGAAGAAATTGATTTGGCTTGTGTGAACAAATATCTAATTCGTATGGTTGTTCCAAGTTTAGTGTGTCATTCTTTCAACATCAAAATTTGGACAACCAATTTATGTGACAATTTATAAAACCACGTTGAAAACAAATAATGAGATCTTTGTAATAATTTTTACTTTCTTCCTCTTACCCAAATAAAGTGGTTGTTCTTTTAGATAGTTTAAGTGAGTGTTCGAATATATTGTAGCAAAATTTTGCTAATGCTACAAATAGGTCCTGGTTTACACGGTGTGAATGCATCCAAATGTGTGGCTGCGGTGAGAAATAAAACGTATGCAAATATGATTATTCTTAAATTGAATAATTTAGTTAAACTTGGTGCTAATTTAGATAATAACAAGGATGTTAATATGAATTATTCTAAGCTTGAATTATTCTAAAAGTTTGATTTTGTAGTTTTTTACAAATCACGGTGGAAGCATGGTTGATATGGGTTTCTAACTTGATAGCCAACTAATCCGACACTGAAATGATTCTTGTGAGATTTTGATCTTTCTGAATATTGAAGATGCATGCTTTTTTGGTAAATTTAGAAGCAATTTTTGAATTGGTCGATGTTGTTATGTTACATTGGACTCCGTCAATCATGTTTTTTTGTTGAAGGAATTTATTGTGTACAAGGTTGAAGCGTAGGTTGTGGTGGAACAGGAATATACCAACGAATATTTGGATCCCGCGTGATTTTAATGATTTTTTGGGATACTAGTCTCTGTCAAAAGTTCAAGGAACTAAAACTAAATGACAGGTGAGGTTGGGATTTAATTAGGGATTTAATTTGCTGGTTTTATACTTGAATTCGGTTAGGTTATTTTTAATTTGGTTTCTATGCTACATCATTCATCTTGTCGGTTCAAATCAATTGCCACATCATCAGTTAATAGAAGTTTTAAGTATTAAAGACTGAACTGATAATAGAGGTACACATCTAAAGATTATTTTATATTTTATCCAGGATCACAACGAGATACAAAGTGAGAAATCAAAATGACAATTTAACAATAAATATTGGTGCTATTATACTTTCGATAATGATATTCCAACTATAGAGATGTTAATTATGTGGGAGGTACTTTCATGATTTTTGTTCCAGCAATCTAAATTACAACTCTTATATTTGAATACTCTACTCATAAATGTCATACACTTATTCAAAATATTATTTTTCAACATTTCTCTTTCTATCACACCAACAATAGAAAAATGCTATGTGAACACAAACTGAAACACTCACACCATACTTGTATATGGTTTGTCCTTCAACTTGATTTTTTTTAATAATTTCGTAGCTCATCTCGATTTCCGTGCAAGCTTCATGTGTCTAATATTGCTCGTGTTGTCAGATATGATGTCAACAATTACGGTTGAAAATAAGTCGAATTGAATTCGTATGGGCTGGCTCAATAAGAATTGGTTTAACTTAACACTCAACTCGAATTCGATTCATTTAAAGTTCATGAGCAAACAACTCAGGTTACCTCATTTGGTTCATTTTATTTAATTTAGAATTAATATTTAAAAAAAAAAAACTAAGTTGAAAGGTACTACATTGCTTAAACATATTATTTAATTTTCTAAAATAAGCTCATTGTACTACATCAAAAACATTGTTGTATATTCCCTGCATACTTTCAATGTGGGACAAAAACAAAGCATGGCAGCTTTGCTTACATACTATGGCGGTGTTGTCTCCAATGAGAGACCTCTATAGGTCTCCTACCGTAGAAAACCTCATCCTTTTTTTCCTTCCTTTTTCCAAATCAATTAGAAAACATTTGATTTTGATATTAACTTTAAAATACAAAAGCCGTATTATATATACAAAATAATTTGTCCTATCTTTTATATATATAATTGAGGTAGTTCATGAACCAAACAAGTCGTTCTTTATATAACTTAAGTTTGACTCATTAACATGTTGTTTGTATTATTCGTATTATTATCAGTTTTGATAGACTCATGAGAAAAAATATACAAAAATAAAATATTGATTAACGAGAGTTTTTTCTTTCTTTCACATCGAGTAATACATTTAGACTTATTAGTCAAATACACCAACATATTTCTAACTGTTATATAGTTCCTTGGCACTTTGTATTTCCCTATAATTAGGCTCAAATGTAATAGAAATCACAAATTTTAAAGAGAATAATACAATACACTCTTTTCTATTTAATTGATCTCTATTCTTGTTCTTATTTGAGGAGTTTTATATTTTCATTGAGACTCTACCATATTCTAATCTATTTGTTAAATACGTAGGTATGTTGTAATTTTGTATTGATGATTCTTAACTATACTTTTAAAATTCACCTTATGAGATACATATCATTGCAGTTGTGTAAATCATACGAACCATTCATTATTTATCAAGTTCGTATGAATTTTAGAAGTATTCAATAGTCATGCGGTCTTGAATGATCGCACATGGGATTATTCTTATATTTATAAGACCTATTATATAGTTCTTGAAAAACTTAAAAATCCAATTTAAATTTCAGAAGAATTTAATAGTCACCTATGCATGAAGAATTGCACAAATAATATATTTATATTTATCAGAGACGTAATTGCTTGTCAAATACTCTCTCCAGGACTCTGATATTAAAAATAAGTAGAAATGTACGTATATTTTGTCTAAAATTACAATAAATGCATGTATTACTTTGTTTATATTTAGGACGCAACATATTTAACTAACCTGTGTATCTAACCACCGCATAAAACCATTTGAATATAGTTGTACTTGCAAGTTAATTTTGCAAACAAACGGATAGCCATATCTAGAAATTATAGATAGATAAAAACAGCTATATTATAAACAAAAGTATCAGGATGAAGCTATAATAATGACTAGTTTTTTTTACTCGTAAAGATGGTATATATGGATTATTCAACCATGCTTAAATAAAAATTAATTAATACACAACAGAAAATGATAACAAAAGGGAGACTTGATCTGATAGTATCATCAGTCTTCATAGGTACGACACTCAACAGTCTCCGGATTGTCCTTGCAGTATTCCTCGAGAGGGTCCGACGTCTTTTTCTTATCCCTTGCATGGCTAGCCGCCGCACTCAGTTCCTCCACCTCGTCCCACGCTGCCACACATTCACCGCTAGTGGCGTCTCCAGCACACGCCTCTTCCGCACTCTTTATGCTCTCTTCTACCTTCCCGGTTATGTCTGGTGATGCTTGCACTGGTCGAATGCTTACCATCCTACCGGAACTGACTGCACCGGTCCATCTTTGGTTGAGCATGAACACCGGTCCAGACCTGATGGCCTGAGACTTTTGAAGTGACTCTGGTCCCTTGAAAATTACTCTAGGGCTTGAAAGACTCACACCAGCCATTGTTGCTGCCATAACTGCAGCTATTGGTTTTTTTTTTTTTGGTTGTGATAAAGATGAGGTTTAATTTAATGGGGTTAGGGAATGTAATGGCGGGATATATAGCCAATGTTAGTGAATATTTCTGGACGCATACTTCTTATCTTTTCACAACCTCTTGTTATCTTCCACGTTGGACCCATCTTAAGATATTATTTTTATTACTTTCTAATTATTTCATTTCAAGAGAAATTTCATTTTTGTTAGAAACCTTTCTAGCTCATTTGGATTTAGTCATGCAAATATTCTTGAATATTTTACATTATTAGTCATAATAAAAATCTTGATATTTTGGTAGTCTTGAAGAAAAATGTTTGTTTGGAAGCGAAAATATCAGCCGTCCATCAACACGGTCTCTTATTTTAGCCAACCAGATGTTCTGATATTTGCCGTAGAATAATACAATACAAACAAAATATATCATCTCAATTTGTTGCGTATCTATTCGTTAACTTC
This sequence comes from Medicago arabica, assembly GCA_946800305.1. Lineage (NCBI taxonomy): Eukaryota > Viridiplantae > Streptophyta > Magnoliopsida > Fabales > Fabaceae > Medicago > Medicago arabica. The sequence continues at coordinate 52,171,209 of OX326965.1, read as the reverse complement.
AATGTGTACACATTGGGCAACAAAGCAAAAGTTATAGGCCTGAGACATGTACCAATGTTAAGCATGCAGCAGGAGTTTATCACTCGTTACTTGAGAAGTAATCCACACAACTCTCACTTGAACAGATGAAAAAACATGCATGACGACTTTACGGTTGTTATTAGACTTGGTAGAAAGCGAGTAGAGAACTAAGTATGTCAAAAATTGACAATTTTTTTTAACTTAAACTAATGGGAAACAATTTTTGTACTTCATTGTATTCCTAGAAAGAAAATACCACCCTTAATAATATGTAGGTTATAAATTGGGGGATAAATAAGCAAATTGCAGGGTTAGCAGACATAAGGCCTCCAATGATTACCAATTTACCATAACCTTTCCTGCTATGGAGGTTGCAAAATATTCCATTCACAAAACAGTAAATAAAACCAAAGTGAGAGAGGTCACAGGAAAAATGAGTGAAGGAGTGCTTTAGGCTTTGCGATTATGGAGGGGAGGGGCTTTGGAAAGAAGGAAGGATCAAAGAAGAAAAAATAAAGGACTTCAAGAGGGGAAAATTCGGGGGTTTATTTTTCTTTATAATACAAAATTTTCATAATATGAGAATTAAAAAATTGTATTAGAGGAGGATTTTGAAAGGCTTATTTGAATTCTTCAAATTCAACCTATGTTGATATAATATTCTTAAAATAAAAAAATATATTAACCATAAACAACAATTTTTTATATCCACCCCTTAAAGGAATAAATGGGAAAAAGATTCGCACTCCGACCCCAACATATATAATCAATACCCCTACCACTGATCTATGATCACGAGGATCATAAGTAGTAATTTCTTATTTCTCTAAAATAACACTTCAAAAAAATGTGAAAGATTTCTCCATTTTCCTATATATTCCACCCCTTAAAGTCAAACAAAGCATTAGAATTTTCAAAGACAGGAAAGAAATATTCAAAGACTTAGTTTAGGAGTTTGAGACTTGAGTGAAAAAGGGAGTAGGAAGGGTGGTTAAACTCCCACATGGTTTCAATGTCAGGGTAGAGTGGTTGGGACTCTGAGAAAAAAGGAAATAGCGAGAACAGATAGTTCGATCAACCTCTTAGGGTGAGTAGAAGAAGAATAGTGCATCAAACATGTATGTTGATGCTTGTTTACTAAACTCTTGGTCACTAATTCAAGGAAAATCTAATACCATTTCAAAGCCCAACTCTCTTAAAATCCTAACTGTTTGGTGAAGGGGTAGGAATAACTTCATGAATCCTGCTTTTCACCCTGCGCGCACAAAATACTCCCACTCTGCAGCCATGTCAATTTTACCCCTGCGTATGTTAACTAACGCACGTGTAAAATTGTGCGTTAGTTAACTCACGCTACGTCCTATCTTAGACAAGGCAGAACACCTCATTTTCTCATTTCTCATCTAAAATCTCAAAAATTCTCCAAAATCTCTATAGAATCACCAAATCCAAAATTCCTTCAAGTTCAAATCAAACACCACTCCAATAACAAGTAAGTTTTCATAATCAAACACCATCAACCTTTTATGTTTATATGTTAGATTTTTTCTCTTAAATTATAAATTTTTTAGATTTATGGTTTGTTAAATTTTGGTTTTTTTGGCAAGAAATCTTTACATGAAAATGACTTGTGTTTAAATGTTTAGTTGTTTGCATGTTTATGTTGTAGGTTTTGAGTTTTAGAGAATTATTTTAGATTTAGGGTTTGTTTTAGAGAATTTTCATTGATTCTTTTTAATTTCTTATTGTGTAGATTTGAAACAATGGCCGGGTGGATCGACGTTCATGCATAATTCAACGGCGGAGAACCTCAGAGGTTGAAGGTTCGTTGTCTTGGTATAACGTTAAGAGGTCTCAAGAATCAGTTGGATGAAATCAACAAAAGAGTCAACCCCCGAGACATAAGGAAGGTGAAATACGTTTAGTATAAACGTCCAACGCTCGACGATGGAAGAGTATCATTCACTTGAGTAGAATTGACGAACGACGAAAACGTGACGACCATGTTTTGAGAGCACAACTTGTTCCAATGGATGGATATGCGCGAGCAACGTTGGTGAGATCAATTGAAGATATCATCAAAAGTCTAATTAGGCCAAAAGATCATGATTAGGCGGCGGTCGTGATTAGGTAGGGAATGCACCTTCAAACTACAACTATTGTGTTACTCTGGATGGGGCAATTCAAACTTGTTAAACGACAGGACTCCAATATTCTTCCGGAAGTGCTTTTGTTCCATTCGAAATGTTAAATTCTTGTTGGCTTCGTTTAAATGATTGTATGGAAGTGTCAAGGTATAGACCTCATTCCGTTGGCACTTGGATACTATCATATAAAACCAAGACCAACGAGAATTTAACATTTTGAATGGAACAGAATCACTTTCTGGACGAATGGTGGAGTCCCGCTGCTTAACAACTTTGAATTTGCACCATTCAGAGGTAACACAATTGTTGTAGTTGAAAGGTGCAATTCCAAATGTAATGTCATGTAACGATATACCATATTTAGGATCTTTATGTAATGTAATTTAAATGTAACTTTTATTCGAATTTATTCAATACCATATTTAGGAACTTTACGTAATGTAATTTAAATGTAACTTTTATTCGAATTTATTCAATACGCAAATTTATTCGATTTCACGCTGAGTTTAATTAGACTTTTTATTCGAATTTATTTATTCAATATGCAAATAAATACAAAATTAGAAAATAAATTCGATATAAATAAATTCGATACAAATAAATTCGATACCATTAAATACAATATTTTTTTATTCAATACGCAACATTATTCGATTCCACGCTGAGTTTAATTAGACTTTTTATTCGAATATATTCAATACGCAACTTTATTCGATTCCACGCTGAGTTTAATTAGACTTTATTCTAATTTATTTGTTCACTTTATTCATTAAATAAATACAAATATAAATAAAAAGAAATTAACTAAATTAATATTTATTCGGATTTATTCATTAAATACAAAATTAGAAAATAAAAGCAACATGTAAAACTTGTAAAAAACGTGTGGATTGAATGTTGAAAAACTGACCACCGTCCACAACGTGTGTTCTTCAGTTCTGACCACCGGCCAACGTGCGTGAGTTAACTCGCGCATGTGCCAGTGGTGCGTGCGCGACTTAGGTCACACAGGGCGTATAACGTGCGCATGTTAACATACGCTGCGTGACTTAACTTGCGCAGGGGCATTTTCATCAGTTCAGCTGGGCGGGAGTGTTTTGTGCTGGGTGAATGGCAGGATTCTAACTTCATTATATCTCTAATATTCCTCAACATCAAATCAAATCATTGAAATATTGTCCCAAAAGTTGCTGGACGAATATCGTAACAATTTAGGCAACCTTCTTCTGCTATATATTTTCCATCCCTATCAGCCAATTGCTTTTTCTATTTGAAAAGAAAAGAAAAGCTGGACAACATAATTATACAGAGAAATTTACGGTTAAAATTCAAATACCGGAGGATACACCACCACATTTGGACAACCTTCTTCTGCTATATATTTTCCATCCCTATCAGCCAATTGCTTTTTCTATTTGAACAGAAAAGAAAAGCTGGACAACATAAATATACAGAGAAATTTACGGTTAAAATTAAAATACTGGAGGATACACCACCACATTTGGGAAAAAATTTACAACCTGGGCGAAGTATCCGACCAGAGGATCGACTAATTGCGGGGATTAATCCCCCCATCCCAGCGAACATTATTCCAGGCAGTGTTCAGCGGTATTTTTTCCTCCTAGTACTAAACTAGGCACTTGTAAGTTGTATAGTTTCAAATTTATGGATTAAATGTAAAGGTTACCAAAGATTATATATCAGCAACAAGACTCGATACTTGCCATGTGGTGATATAAAATGCTGACCTAATACGCATTAATTCTAATACTGCAACAAGCCCAACCTAAATAATACACACTCATCCTAACAGTCCTAAAGTCCTAACAAAGACGACTCGTTTATATATATTCCCATTATTCAGACACACGAAGACAACTCATTTATGATGTCACATCGGGCAGCCTGTGGCCTTCAAGAGGAGTTGATTTAATTGTAAAAAACAAGCTAACAATATCAATACTGCTGAAATAACACAAACAAGTAATATAACATTGCTTCATGAAATTTCTACAAGACAACATAATCCAAAATCAGATAAGTACTTATTATTTTCAATGTGTAAGTAGCTCGGCTCATTTACACAAGCCAATCGGAATATAGAAACAAACAAAAGAGCCTATAGAAGGAAAGCATAGGCACATAGCAAAACATCATTTTTACTCTTCCTCTACAACAACACCAATCTCACCCTTTTCGAGCAAATCGTAAAAGGTCCTGGTTTTTCTCTGTTCATTCCAATGATGCATCTTCCAGAGACCACCAGCAGCCAAACCAAGTGTTATTCCAATTATTATCTCCTTAACAACACTTGGACCCTTCAAGGTAGCGTGAGCAATCCTAGGACCAGACATTTTCTTCTTTGTCTTGAAGGTTGTAATTACTGCAAGTTACAAATACACAAAATTTGAATAGAGTTCAAGACAGACTGAACAATCTAAATAACCAATCTGACCTGACAGCACGTTGAACACAAGAGAATAAAGGAAACACAAAGCAAAGGTAAAGACAGGAGAAGCGACATTCCATTTTGTTCAAGCATTCTCTTAAATAAAAAAAGATAGAGAAACAAGGGAGCCATTACCACTGTTATAATATGGATTCATTTACTAATCAGTTCAGCAAACCATTAGCAGATATTGTTAGCCCAACAAATAAACATGCTACAAGTTGCATTCTCAATGTAGACAAACAATTTTACAACAACTACTCATCCATTGAAATGAAACTGAGCAATAAAAGTTACCTCTACGCGTTCTCGAAAGAAAGCATTATCTGTATACTCTTTTCATATCATATTTAGTGTCATGTGTATACTCTTTTCATATCATATTTAGTGTCATGATTGGAATATTTGTCTGTGTCATGTTATTTGTCATTTTAAAATGCCAATGAAGCATTGATTAAATTTTTCCACTAATATGCACTTATATACTGTATCTAACTCACTAACTAACTACTACTAACAAGGATGCTTCAGAGAATGAGATTATTTTATAATAGAAATTGGTTCACTCAATCATTTTCTTAAGAACTGCGCATAACCTTAAGCTATCAAGCACAGATTCAGACCTGACCCGGACGCGTCAACATCGATAAAATTTTAGAAAATGGCATAATTCAATGTAATCATATGTCTCAGTATCATGTCAGACTCGATAGGTATCCGAGGCCTAAACCAAGGAGTACATGTGCTTCAAAGACCTTAAGTAACATTTAAGGTGAAATGGAGTGAGTAGCTTCTTATTCTTCTAGTTTACTAAATTTCCATAAAAACCTAAATAGAAAACTAACACATAAATCGTGTCCCTATAAACAAAGGAGAGTAAAACATTTCTAAGACTACTTTATCACCAGATTCGATCATGATAGTTATCTATAATTTGATATGACAAAACATTTGAAGCTAGATATAAATCATGAATGGGGTTTTGTAATTACAAATAAAATTTCACTATTCAAAAAGAAAAATTCAATTCGAATCTGACCCTAATTAATAATTATTTCTTCGCAAATTTGCAATTAAATCAAATAAATCAACCTAATGAATAATGAAAATGGTATAAGAAAGCTAGGATTTGAAGATCGTAAGATGAAAAAGGAGAGAGAAGAGAACTCACCAAAGAGAGAGAGAGAGGCACACGCGAAGACGAAGTTGTCGAAAGGATTTCAGAAGCAGCAATCCAGCTAGTATACAAAATACAGGCCGAACATTCTCGTGAGCCCTAACTAAGATAGGTTTGCTCTCAACTTCTTTTATTCGCACTACACAGATTTACTAATACACCCTCTTTCTCTCGTATTTTTGAAGTTATGTCCAAAGTTATGTCTAATACTTGAAATTGAAAGGGTTATATATACTTTTGGTCTCTATATTTATTGTTCAATTTTTTATTTTAATCTTCCTAAAAAATTTCTTCGACTTTTAGTCCTTCAATTTTTTTTTTGTCCATATCGTTGGTCTTTGCTTTTAAGTCAAGTGATATGCATCCTTTATATTTTTTAATCAATTTTTGTAAGAGTGTTTATAATATTATCAGAATCTCTCCCCAAAATAAACATAAAGTTTTTAATAAAACATAACTTAAATATGAGTTTAATCATCCATTGTTAAAAAAATTTAAATTTTTGTAAGATAGAATTCTATAATGTATTAAACATGAATGCCATTATTTTTGAAAAAAATCTCAAATGATACACATGGGTCTATTTAAAATTATCTCTTCAACTAAATAAACTATGGTTGGAAAAATGTTTAGTTAAATACTAAAATTTTAAAATAAAATTTGATTAAAAAGCTAAATATCAAGATGTACATGATGAATACTAAAATTTTCAAACTGAATTTTTTTCTTCTTCTTGGGAAACTGGGTTTTTATTTATGTGGTGCGCTTGGTTGAGCTTCAAACATAATTGTTGTCATTTTATTTTATGCTAAGAAGAAGGAGTAAATGTCATGCCGGTTATAAAGAGTAGTTATTTGCATGTGTAGTGCTAATAAACAATAGAGTTAATAGACTCAGGAAATTAAAATTTGTTAGTACATTGGTTGGTTTCCCTCCTACTGCGTGTAACGTGTTCCTCGCGGAAGTGTACTCGAGTTTCATTCCTTTATTTATTGGGAAATTCTTACACAATGGAATTGAATGTGGTGTATCAAGTAGGTCCATTTTAATCGTAAAAAATAAAATAAAGGGTCCATTTGACAGCACACGATAAAATAATGGATCATCCATCTCATTGAAAATTAAAACATAATACATGCTGGAATATCATAATAATAGTGAAAACTTCACATTAGATTGTTAAAATGAGAAGTGCAAATAAATCTACACTTATTAAGAATGTTGCCAAGCTCCGTGCGATCAAGTACAACTCTAGAATGAGGTGGGTTTTTCCACTCACAATCTTCCTAGAACTAGTCCATTGCAAACATGTATCGCAAGCTTTTAGCAACTCCTCCAACAACATCATGCTGCAATGAACAATATCAGCTGGTCTATCCATTTGATTCCCCATGTTGTTGCATAGAACATGACCTCCTTAAAACCGTCACAAGCTCGGATTGCATCTCATATGTGATAAATGGTCTCTCATTGCTTCTCAAACCACAAATACTGAGTACCAACCGCAACATATTTGCTACTCAAGCGAGCTCGAACCAGGACACAATTTCTAGCCCCCATCCACACCACACCAAAGTTTAACCTTTGGCTGCACCACCACCTTTTAAAGGTTAGTTTAACTACTGTCAACTTTGGATAAATGTCGTTTAACTACCGCTAGCTAACTTTGGATATGCTGATCAGACTGCACACTATCCCCACGAGTCTGTTCTCCAAGATGCATCGCCTTCCTGAACCACTTCCAACAGAGGTCTACTAATAATTGACATTATGGACTATGGTTCCATTCCACCAACTCAAGGATAGCATTCAAATTTCAACTTCTGTTCTCAGACTGGACCAAATCTTGCATTGTCACCTCACTATTGACATTAGCATACGAGGCTGGTTGAACTAAGATAGTTTCACGAGTCAAATAATTGTGAAAAATTCTCACTTTATCGCTTTAACTTACTATTCAACGGACTCATTTTCTCTAAATTGGAATGCTTTAATAAAGATTCCTCATAACACTAATTGCATTACACCCCTTCAAGGCATCTGGAATTCTTTTATAGGAAAGTAACGAGCCTTGAAAATCCTATGATTGAGTCATTATGTGCAATCCTTGGTTTCCCAAGAAAGATAGGTTGGAAGTGTATAAATTGCAAAAACCCATTCCTCCATCTTCTTTGTTATTGACAAGCGATCCACGACATCCATATGATGCCTTTACTATTATTAGATTTGTCGTCCCCAAAAAAGGAATGCATGAGTTTTTCAATATCATCCAAGGGAAGAAGGAAGATAGTCAAAAAGTAGATATTTGTATAGATTGCAAGACCGATTTTATCATCAACTCTTTATCAGCTTCTGATATAGATCACCATTATCGCTAGTTGCGCTACCTTCTATGGACAACTTTCATACATTTTTTCTTTTCTTTTTTGGTTTGCAAAGTCCCCCTTCTCTCGGCCTCTTTTATGGGAGTTACAGGTTAGGGTTTCATTTTTGCAGGAATGGGTGCGTCACAAATTGGTTTTCACGTGAAAAAACACATACACTTTAGTTTAGTTTTTTTTTTTTCTTTTAAGTTCGTTGAATTTACCCGATCCATTTACACCCATAATTCATTGAGGAGAAACAAAAACGGGCCATATTTGAAAATAAGAAATAAGTGGAAAATCAAACATAGATAAAAATTGCATAAACTAAATTTATACGATACATATTTTTTAGTAATTAAAAATATATTTAACCTTTAATTATTATTTTTTTGAGAAAATATTTAACCTTTAATGTATGCTTGAATTAATAGTTACGGGAACAAGGAGAAAGTATGACTTGTTTTTATTTAATAGGTTAAAGAAACTATAAATGTTTTATTAAAGCAAATAAACTGTTATTTTATACTTAATTTTTAAAAATCTTCAATAAATATAAAAATTTAGACACAATTCTTCAGATTCCTTCAGAGTCCACCCAAACGTAGGGTATAAACTTCTCTTCCAAACAATTATTATTTTTTAAGAATATTTATAGTAATAATAACTACCTTAATAATTGATATAGATTTTCAACGTATATACATTGGATCAAACCATTTTATATGTTAAAAAAAAGTATAAATTTCTATGTGATTAAGAAGTAAATTTAAATAGTAGTCATTAATTGAAATTAAAATAAAATATAAATTTATTTAATATTATTCAAAACATTATTATGGAAATCAAATAAATAATTCAACCCGAATTTTGTATCAATACGTTCAGTACGTAATTGATAAAATTAAAAGACTATAAAATAAACATATATTTTTTTTGATAATATAATTATTAATCTTCTTAAATTAAATTTGTTTTTTTAGCTTTGAAAATAGATCTAAATGTTACACGAGGAACATGCTGACAAGAGTATCAAGACTTTCAAACATGTATGGGTAGTGGGGTCAATTTATTTACACAATTCCATACCCAATTGTCACATAATAAGGATCGAATACCCATTTCCATTTTTCTCTTGTAAATCTCTTTTCACAAACACTCTCTCTCACCCATGGCTTGTTCATGTCTCTGTTCTCCAAAATTCCTCGCCATACTCATCGTCCTCACAGCCATACCCATCGGCATAATCATCTCTCTCGAACGAACTCAACCCTCAACTCATGTCTACCACTATCACGGCAAAGGCTTTTTCAGAGAATGTGCAAAGTGGGATTCCGATAACCACCGTTTCATAAACTCTTTTTTCGAAGGTGGTATCGGTCAAATTTCTGTGCCGGAGAAGGAATCAGCAGAGGGAACAGTGTTGGAAGAAGTGACTGTTCTGAAAGAAGCGGAGTTGGCTGGAAATGCGTCGTTGGGTATGACGATTGACCGGAGTAGGAATCGGATTTTGGTTGTAAACGCTGATGTTAGAGGAAATCGGTATAGTGCGCTTGTTGCTTATGATCTTTCTACGTGGAAACGCCTCTTTCTTACTCAACTTTCTGGTCCTAGTAAGTATTTTTCTTCTTTATTTTGTTATTATTATTGTATTTCATTTCATTTTCTCTAGTTTAAAAAACATTTTCACCCACTTTTGACTCAAGCAACGATTATACTTGTGTATCGTGGTCAATGCGTGAATCCGAATATATTCATGTTTTCAAGGAAATATCTTTGTTTTTTTTTTTTAGAGAACATATGTTTGTTAATCACTCTTCCGTCCCAATTTATATAAAAACTTGATGTTATTTATTTTCACGGATAGCATTCGGGAGATATTGTGGTAGGTGACATCGATGAATTACAATGTTACAAATTACCTTGTTCTCTCTTTTTCACAATGTTTTTTTTATTTTTAATTAACAACAATTTATTAATTTTTTTGAAGAGAAGTTAACTATATTTATTAATACGTTTAGAATTGTCAAATGACTTATAATATAATTTAAGACACTGTCAAGAAAAAAAAAAGTTCCCTAAAAAATAATAGTTGTAACAAGTTTTACGGATCCTCTAAAAAAACAAGATTTGAATGTCAAACAAATAACAAAAGAAGACAAATATGTTGCTAGCGGGATTCGAAAGAGGAGTGGAAAATGGCAAGGCACATTTAGTTTGCCTAAAGTTCAATTTGCTGACTTCTCCTTTTCATGTTTTTCTTCTTTAATATTAAGTCACTTCTTTTTATTAGGAGCTACAAATAAAATGTGTTTGGCCTAGCTTCTTCTTTAAAGAAGAAGAAAAATTAAAATTAAGTCAGGCCAAACACTACCTCAGAGTATATTAATAATTTTATGTTGGGAAATATAAAAATAAATATATTCAACTTCTTAACAAAACAAATTACTAATTCCAATCTCTAAGGTTCAAACCCAAAACTTTAAAGTGTGGGTAAGTTTTATGTGGTGATTATCGTTTTACATAGAGATAAAAAATAAATTAACTCATTCAACGGTTTTAATTTCATTTATAGATCTAGTATAGAACTAATATACTATTTTATCATGTAATTGTTTGATATATACTCTAAGTAATGTTTAAAATGTTAATAGGACTATATTAAATGGTTAAGTTCGGTGGAAGGTGTTAGACCTTGCAACATAGCAAGTAAAAAAATACAAAATTACTTTGTAAAAAAGTAGTTGTTAGTGGTTGTGTGTTAATATTACCGAATTGTTCTTTATTTGTATGTGTATTAAATTTGACTTTTCATAAGTTAATAGTATTAATTATGGATATGTATATGAAAAAGATAATAATTGCATTTAGACTCTGTTTGATAAAAATAACAGATAGCTGATAAGCTAACTTATAGCTTATAGCTGATAGGTGATGACTGATAGCTTATAGCTGATAACTGATAACTTAAAAGCTAATTGAAGTGTTTGATAAAATGAACGGTTCAACTAGTTGATAAATGTAAATTGACATAAAAAAGTATTATTAATTAATTATAAAGTTTATATAAATTGATAGGTAACTCTAAAATAAAAATTGTTATTAAAGTATTAAGGAATTCTTAGTTTAACTTTTTTTTAAAAAAAAATATTAATTTAAATTTATAAATTTAAGAAAATACTTAGCTACAATGTCTATTTAATATATCTTCTATATTATAAATCAAATTTTATTCACTAAAATTTTATTTGATATTTATTTTTATTTGAATGTTTATACTTTACCCAACAATTAAACAACAATTGAAGGTTATCATAATTCTTTGAAAAAAAATTGACAGCTATCATAATGTATTATTAGTAACACAAAAATGTATTATTAACAATAATTGATAGATATAATGAATAATATCTTCTTGATTTTTTTTTTACAGGACCTTCATGAAATTTATTTCACTGAATTATTAAATGCATTATCAATCAAGGAAGGTATAAGTAGACATAAAATCATTTTTTTTCTTCACAAAAGGCTTAAAACAATTTTATACGGTTCAAAAAAAAGTTATACAGTTCAAAACAAGGGAAAAAAAACGAGGTATATTATCATTTAAAAAAAAAACACACACCGCGCAGAGGTATATATATGTCACTGCAATGTGCTAAGGGTAAAGATGTTAGTCAAGACAAAAACATTAAATAAATTAAAAAGGGTATAAATGGATTTTAGATAAATTAATAAGTGTAAAGATGGAAAAAAATATGATAAGCTATAAACTATAAACTCAAACGCTACTTGGAATAGCGTCTGAAAAATAGCTTATAAGCTCGAAAAATAAACTATAAGCTCGTTGTAAAAAACTGTTACCAAACATAGCTTTTCTTGGTAGACAGGCTTATAAGCTATCCGCTATAAGCTCATTTTTTGGCCTTTGCCGAACAGAGCCTTAGTAATTTGAAAGAGGGTTTATATTTAAGGACAAAATTAAAGTCAAATGAGTGTTTAGATGAAGGGAAGAGTATAATGGATGGTAGATATTTTTTTCATCCGTCGGAATCGAGCTCAATATTCAAGATATACTACAAACCAACGTTCACACACCCTATGCATCAATCACTTGCACCATTGGATGCTGGATACTTGACCTATTCTTTGTTATTTGAAATTTAATATTGTATGCATGCTTTGTTATGTTTGGAACGTAGTAAAGGTCAAGGATACGAAGAACGGCATCAACAGAGGATAGATGTTAGTTGTGTGTCTTTATTCACAATTTTTAATAATTCAATATAATTATTCGAACCATGCAATTGCATGACCTGCACGTTTATTGTTCTCTTTGTTTTTATCGATGGATTACTTTTCGTTTCGATTCATGGAAACTCTGCAGGTAGACACGCTCTACCTCATATCTAGATGTCGAGTTGCTCACCAAATTTTGACAATCAACCTTAATTGCTCTGTTTTCACATTTTGATACTCGGTAACTTTTTCGTTTCAAGCACCATTGTAGTGGAAAAGACAATTAGTCAATTGTATGGTAAAATGTGAATACAATTGGAACGGTTAAAAAAAATGATTTAGAAGATTTGAGTTGACTTATGACTAAAACAATCTTTAATTACTATTCTGTCGTTTTACATATATGAAAAAGTTGAGTTGATATATCTAGTTTTATATTTAGACTAAATACATCTATTCCTTCCGATCATATTTATAAATAATTTTTGTTTTTTCAGATTCATTAAATAATTGATATATTTAGATTATAATACAGTCCAGATATAACAGTTATTTAATGAATTTAAATAAAGAAAAATTGCTTATAAATGTGATCCGAAGGAGTACTTCTTCTGTTGACCAAACTTGGTTGAACTCTGGAAGGTTAAAGACAAAAGAAAGACAATATTAATTTCTAATTTATGGTGATATTGTTGGGATTATTAAATTTGCCACTATATTGAAATGTGCTAGCTGGTGAATTGAAAGTTGCAACAACTCTATCCAATTTTTTACTCAATTATTTAATATTGGCTCCCCATTCAATGCAGGTGATGAGAAAGCCTTTGCAGACGATGTTGCAGTTGATGCAGAAGGCAATGCATATGTTACTGATGTAAAAGCAAGTAAAATATGGAAAGTTGGGGTTGATGGAAACCTTATATCAATCATCAGAAACCCACTATTCACTCCAAAAGAGTGGCACAAAACATTGGTTGGGCTTAATGGAATTGTTTATCACCCAGATGGATTCTTAATAGTAATTCACACTTTTAGTGGTAATTTGTTCAAGATTGATTTAACAAAGGGAGAGGAAGTGAAGATAATTAAGGTTATTGGAGGGTCACTTTATTTTGGAGATGGATTAGAGTTATTGTCTCCTAATAAAATTGTAGTTGCTGGAAATCCTTCAGGTAGATTAGTGGAGAGTTTAGATGGATGGAATACAGCTTCTGTTGTTGCAAAATTCTCAGGGCCTAAACATCGTTTGGCTACATCAGCTACTGTGAAGGATGGGAAAGTGTACCTAAACCATATGGTTGGAATTGGATACCCTAAAAAGAAGCATGCTATTGTTGAGGCTGTGTTTTAATTCATAGCACTTTCCATAAATCTATACAGATTTGGTTAAAATTTGGTGTTCCTTTGGTTTTTTATGTTTGGTTTCATAGCATTTATTGATACTTTCTAGAAAACTCTGTATGGTGGAAATTTGATGTAACTGTCAGTTCATAAATGCTGTAGTCCTTGTTTTTGTCTGTCATTATAATGCTTAACGTCAATGGTAGGAATAACATGTTTTCTTTCATCGTGAAATTCTTACCCCCCACTCCCTTTGATTTTATAAGCCTTTTCCACACTTTTTACATATTACTACATCAATAAAAGTTACCTACTGACCTATGTCTGGTAGGCTTTTCAACAAGTAAGACATTATTGATAAAGGGAAGAGAATCACTGCCCATTTAACCAAAGCCAATGATCTTACCTTTCTAGTTCCATTAGTAGTACCGTGTAGTATCACTCTCCCCCAATTTTCTCTTGCTCCAATTACAAACAATGAGGTTCTTAATCTACCATGTATTTATCTTCTTCATTACTCTCTTGTTTACCTTTTTGCTCAATCAATCAGAGCTAGGGTTTCATTTGGACAACAAATTAATATTTGAAATGATCAAATCACAATATCAAATTATATTGACTTCATATAGGCATTGGTATATGTGCGCACGACGATGAGGGAGCTTTTGTTAGAATGGTTAAGGGACATGCAAATGGACAATGTGAACTTTGTTGAAGATTCTAAAACAACCAATGGTGCTTTTCACTCCAACATACGTTTCAGAATTTGGATGTAATTAAAACCTTACTCTACACAACTAGATGCATATATTATTCCAAAAACAAATTGAAAAATCAGCGTTGACTTTCTTTTGTATCGTTGCGGCTCACACAACTTTTGGTAGAATTGGTAACTAGGAATTAAGCCCCCCAGTTTAGTACCCTAGTTTCAAAATTTACATACTCCATAGTAGGAAGTCCTTGATCCAATTGATTCTGAGAAATAAACCCTAGAGAAGGTCGTATTACTACTCTATCTAACAACAATGAGCAAAATTAACTCATGCAGGAGGATGAGTGGAATTCACTCAAAGTAGGATTTATCTATTTCCCTATTAGGAATATTTATCTTATTTATGAAAAAATTGTGCCAAATAAACATACATGCTTGTAGAATAATATATGCTTTGCATCCAAAAGGAAATTTTATACTCGGGATACCAACTGCTAGGCTAATATCTAGCTTATTGCTCTCAACGTTGATGTGCATCATCTCTTACCCATTTTATTATCTAACTGTACCTACCCATTATTTAAGGTATATTAGCATCTACAAATAAATTATTAGTTTCCTTTTCAGTGACAGTTGAGAATATAGTGGTAGAAACCACCAGTTTGTACAAGCTGGATATTAGCCATGGCTCATCAATGGGATTGGTGTTTCTTTGCTCTACCTTGTGGAACTGCTGATTCGTCTCTCTTGGAACCCTCAGGTTTACGAGCCCATGGAGGTGCTTGATCTGCACCATAGCAATAATCATAGAAGAGCTCCTCACCGGCATCAATGTGTTCCTTGGCGAATATCCCAACTCGATGATCTCCAGCAACTAACATTACCTATAGCAGTAGTGCAAGAGGGTAATCATTGTGACAATTCAAAGATCACGTTCAAGCTACAAAGTCTAAAATGTAAGGACCCATTTACTTTGCGAAAACATTTGCTATTTTTTATTTTTTTTAATTTGTGTTGGCTTTGCTTGTTAACAATGGGAAAAGAGACGCTTGAAGTGAAAAATTGTTTTGCATTTCCACAAACAAGGAAAACGTCAAAATAACTATTTTCATCATTTCCTTAAATGCTTCATCTTAAGCTAACATTTTATCTTCTCTCTATCGCAATCACTCACTTTAAAAGTCTATTTTCTCTTTGTTAACAAGGTAAACTAACACATATTTTAGGAAATGAAAATAGAAAATGTTTTCACAAAGTAAATGGGGTACAAGTTTTAAACCTCCCAACAATCTGATTTTCTGGACTCACCTTTGCATAGCAGTTGGGGTTTGATGAGTGGTTTGCAAATTTCAACTTGTCTCCTTTACGATAAGCATCAAGAACATACTGGTGAAGAAACAGAAAGCAGATTTAAATTCTAAAATAATCAGTTTGAAATCCAAATGTTATAGCTTGCCAAGAAAGAAATGTGAGGGAAGGGATTATAGATTAACGAAACCCAACGGAAATACAGCAAAACAGTGTATGATCACACTCAAATAAAATACAAGGAACTCAAGTCAATGACGAACCAAGAGCAACTCAAGTTAAGAGAATGCAGATCATGTGAGACACATACCTGCTCATTCAAATCGAAAAGGAAAGATGAATTCGCACGATCATATATTTTCCCACGCTTATCAGCTTCTCTGTGCGAGATCAGTTCACCTGTGTACTCTCCTAGGTAATCATTTTTGTTAACAGGATTCTGAAATGTAATCATCAGTTAGTTAGCAGAACAAGCTCACATTATTAGAAAACAAAGAAATCCATTAATCATAACCTTTAAGAAGGCTCCCCATCCAGAAACATCAGATTTCCCTAAGATAATCTGACATAAAAATAAAAACAATGCGAGACAAATCACTTGCATTAGGTACTCATCACTTTGATTTATGACAATGGCGTGCAGATAATTATAAATCAACTCAGAACTACTAACCCTCTGTTGTTGCCTTAAAAGAAGTCTCATATTGCCGCACTGACCTTCTCCACGCCGATGTGGCTCCCCCAGTGTACCATCTCCGCAGCTGTACAAAGAGTGTGATGTTTAAAGGCATTTGCGATGATTTAAGGTGGATAGTGAAATCCAAAGTCCAATCAAATTGTAAAAGTTACACAAAAGTGGTGTCTAACTACAAGATAAAGGTGAAGTGGAGATAATCATTTCATGATTAATGAGGGAAGAGAAAAAATAGACTTTAAATTATGAATATAATTTGATATTTCGATAGTTATGATTTGATACAAAAAGAGTAAACACTAACCTTTATCTATGCTTATACAAGACTACACATCCTAATTGATTAGGGAAATAAACCAATTCTAAGAATATATCAAGATACATTTGAAAAATGAAAGATATTATCAAAGATAATATAAAATATTTTTATATATTCTAACACTCGTCAATATAAAAGCTTACTAAGCTTGTTATAAATATGCTATTTGATATTTGAAAGGGAAAATAAAACTAGTAATGTAATTTGATATTGAAAGTAGGTAGAGCCGGATCACGTATGGAACATGAATCGAGACAAATTGCAGACGGGACAAAAGCTAGGGCCATACTGCAATTGGGGGAAAAAGTCTTGCTAAACTGCAATAGAGACAAAATTGAAGTCAGACTGCAACCAAAATAAAACCAGTGTCAAACCATATCTAAAACAAAACTTGCGTCAAGCCACAACCGAGACAAAACCTATGCAAAACCGAAATTAAGATCAAAACAGTCATTGAAAGAAACCAAGCCAAAAAAGATCACACAACAGAGGAGATTCTGAACAAGCCAGAAAGACTACAAGGTGGAGGAGAAGATCTAAACACGCCGGAAGTATAAAATGGCAGAGGAGAGCTTCAAAACATGTCGAAATGATGATATGGAGGAGGAATAGCGCTTCAAGACACGCCAAAAAGATGGCAGACATAATGTAGGAAAGAGAAAAATGGTTGGAATTTGAGTATGGTTAATAATATGATTTAAGTTCCAACTCTCAATAGAGTTTCATTCTTTGGGGAATTCTATATAAAAATAGTTACAAGACAGGTCAGGGAAGAAGAGGGTACCACTCTAATAGATTGATAACATATTGAAGAAGAGGGAAGGTAAATGCTAAGACTCTGAATTACGAATATAATATTATTTTTTTGAAGCCAAAATTAGCTCACCGAAATTGACACTAGGGAGAATCGAACCAGAGACCTTGAGAGGAGCACACTCCAAGGTCCCAACCCAACACCTCCAGACCAACCCAAGTGGGTTTAATTATGAATATAATTTGATATATTGATATTTATGATTTGATGATACAAAAAATATTAAATGTTGATCATTATTTGTACTAATAGTCATCAATAGAAGGTTCCAAATTTTAATTGAATATGGAAATAAATTATTGTAATAATAAAAAAATATGAAAAATAATCTTAAAATAAAAAGATAGGCTAACAGGCAATTTGTGCAGTAATCTTCAATGAGGTCAGCAAGATAAGAAAAACCACAAAGGTTTGGCATGATATATTTAAACAAGCAGTGGATGCTCTCCAATTATTGGGGTAAAAATATTACTAATGAATAATGAATTCCTAAATCAGGTGATGTAATAGAATCATGACATCTAATTCAAAAACCGAAGAGGCATAACATCAGGTTTAAAGTAAAAATATTTGGTAAATTACCTAACCCAACAGTTTCGACAGACATCTGGATCACATTCACGTCCAGCAGCAAAACATGGGCATTGTCGACTTCTACATTGACTCTTGGCACAATGGCAACCTCTGAACCGGTTCTTGCAGCTCTTTGAACAACTGAAGGTAGGAGAAGTTGTTATATTCAAATCATAATTCGTTAACACTTACATTACTTAAGTTAGGATAATAGTTCACAAATCACGTTGGAAAAGCATTTTATAGAAACTTTGCAAATATGAAAAGAAGTATTGAATCAATAGCTTTATTTTGACAGTTTGAAATAAATGATCGTTTATAGTTTAATGAGTTCAAAATCTTATCTTAACAGGTAAAACCTGTTTTATAGAAACCTAAGTCAGGATAATAATTCACAAATCAAGTTGGAAAAGCATTTTATAGAAATTTTAAGAAGGTGAAAAGAAGCATTGAGTCAATAGCTTTATTTTAACAGTTTGAAATAAATGTTGGTTTACAGTTTAATGAGTTCAAAATCTTATCTAAACAGGTAAAACCATACTTGACCATCTTATCCAGACCAACCTCATCAAAGTTCATCCATAGCCCATAATTTTCTAACAATATTATTCAAACGACCAACACACGGCCATCGAGAATTAAGAAATATGCAGTTTTCGCCTTCATTGCATTGCTACAAAAGATACACGATTAAATGAAAAGCTACGCACCCACAATATTTTTCACAGCATGTTCCACCATTAAGACAAGAACAATCCTTTCCACACATTGATTGACACCCACATGGAGTATACTGCATGCAAGATTGGTTTTTGCCATCAGCAATTCTTTTCCATATTGTTGGGAGACCAGCAGACTTCCAAGAATATTTAAACTTCCTTGTTTTGCCTCTTTTTCTCAGCAACCTTGGTCTAGATGGCACGTCTTGGTCCTAGCACAGACATTCACATTCAAATCGACTTTTGTGGCAAGTAAAGAGCAGGGTACTCATATAAGTTGCTAGAAGTTGAGAGGAAAAACATTCCAAGATATAATAATGTTCTATAGTTAAAACAAAACTGAAGAACTCATTGTACAAAACAGGAGGATCAGGGAATCTTCCCAATGCTACAAAAAACCAGAGGTAAGAAAAAAGAAAAAATATATGTTGGCTCAGATATACAACTCAGTCACTATGCATGTAAAACCCAGACAACACCCTTTTTATTATGCAACTAAATATAAAATGACGGAAAATCTACAATCAGAGATAACATTATCGGATTGAGAACACAAATGCCTCTGCATTAGCCAAAGCCCAAACCCAAGGCCTTAAGAGTGCATTCTTGAAGGCCTAATACACCTACGGTTGATTGGAAAGTAGAGAAACTAAAGTGTGGGATGTAATATTGTTAGTTAGTCTGAGAATATAAAAGATGAATCTGATGTAAAAGGGATTGAGTGGTTTTCATGGGATTAACAAGTTGTTTTCTGCTTTTCTCTAAGCTAAGAAGTAAGAGAGAGATCCTCCATAGCTTGGAGCATTATGCTCATTTCTCTGTATCTCTTTCCAGTTTTCCATAAATTAAAATTGTTCCCATCCCATCCCAAGCATAATAACAATTTCTCTTTTTTAATGTTTAATACCTAACCAGACGATTGAGATACAAATTTCCCTACGTGTTATACCACCGAGTGAGGCCTTTTCATACATAATAAAATATGGAAAAATTTATTTTCTGTCTTTAGCAAGTCTCGCTCCAAACCCCAAAAGAAAATAACAGAAAAACAGTCAAGACAACAGGACATGAGAATGCAGGGTAAAAGATGGGGGGAACAGGGAAGCTTGTAATCTTACCGTGCATTCTGTGTCAAATTTTCCTTTGTCATCCATTGAACCAGCTGCAATAATAGACCTGTGGGGCATTGACATGCCTCCATCGTGCATATAACTAGATATTTCCATGCAAGTCTTCGAACCAGAAAGCAAGTTCCTAGCTATGAGGCAACTGCAGAGGATGAGTTGCACATGACATAAGCACTAACTTAAGAAAATTAAGACCTCTCGTAGAGTACAATATTTATGGCAAGAAAACGAAATATGCTTTTGTTTCATTCGCTTATGAACCATTAGTCACATTCCAGATAGTTTACTACTAAGAGTTTTCAAAGTTTACATATTTGCCTTTTTCCCCATAATTATTCATGCATTCAAGAAGATTAATTGAAATTGAAGCTAAAAAAGAGGATGGATTTGTAGGATTTATGGAGAAATAAAGAAATAGTTCCAATACAATGCAAAATAAAAGGTAATAAAACTTTAATTAAAACATAAAACATATACTGGAAACAAGAAAGGGTCGCCACACACAGCTCAAACTAAATTTGATGCCACCCTAGCATTTCTCAACATAATCGTGTGAGGTGAACACACAAAGATACATACCTGTTTCTGCCAAACATTTCCACTCCCTTCAAGTATAACTCTTTCTCTAGAGGTTTCCAATCTGAGAAACCAAGAATTCCACCAACTTGTTCTTCCAATGAATTTAACGAATTTTTAAGTTCTGTCACATTTGTGACTGCTTTTGTTCCATCCACAACAGCTTTGTCATGCTCACTATGGCAAGCGCTAGAAGGAACTATTAGTTTATTCGAAGTATGTTCAACAGATTTGTCTAAAACTGCACAATTATTAATATGTTTATGTTTATCACATGCACCCAAATGTAAGCTCTTGCTATTATCAGTAATTACAGTAACTACATCTGAGATTCTCTTCAGCTTTTTACAAGAATTCTGAGAATCAGGAGGCGATCTTGAGTCACATTGTGCCGTGTCTGACTGATTTGTGACTTTCCGTTTGCTCAAATTTTCTGAGTCAGGATCATTTAAATTGATATATCCATGACAATCAATTCTTGTCGGAAGTGTAGTACTCTGACCGCCAGGTTCTTCTGCACTGGATGGTGCCAATATCCCATCTGTCTCCTCTGCAATTGCAGTTTTCTTATCCCAAAAAGACCCGGGAGTTGAATCTTTTGAAAAACTTTTAACAACCTTTAACTGCTTGAAAATGAAATAGTAGTCAGTCTTTACTCCACACACTTTCCTATCAAATATACAAGAAGGAAGCATTGAAAAAGTGAACTTGTAACTGGGTGCAAAAGATAGTATACACACAGAAAAGTGGAAACAAGTTTTGGTAAAGCTACATGCTTCATACAAAACTTTTGCGTAGAATTAATTCCAACTTGAATAAACAGAAGATAGAAAAGCCACCATTTATATTGTATATTGGTTCCAACGTCAATGAAAACGTTAAACAAAATACCAGCAGAGTAATAAAAGTATATAATTTGAATAAACCCATTTTCATCTCCCAAAAATTCTCGCCCACCTCAAATATAAAAAATACTTCAAATCTCGAACAAAGAAGAAGAATACCTGAAGGTAGCACTGATCACCACATGGTTTTCTATCACCTACAGGCTCAGACCAAACTGTCTTCTTTTCAGTCTGTGAAATAAACATCATATTAAATTTATTGATGAAGTAACATAGATTAAGTTAAAAATAACATAGGGCATTGTTCCTTACAGGATATATCAAAGGTTGAGAACAGCCATGCAGTCGACAGTCAAAAATCTGCCCCAGGAAAGCAGAAAGGTATAGATGATTCATTAAGACAATGATGATAATCTTAAAAAGACGATGCTTTTGTACATACCAGGCACCGACGACAGAAAAGGTTATCAAGAGAATCTAATGCATCACTTAGGTTTTTCTCTAGATACATGCTCATAGGAAATTCATGTTCTCCTGAGCTTTTTGGGTGCTGGTCCAACCTACCAATATTACTTTCCCTGATACTTGTGTACCTCTCCTGTGTTTTTTATGAAAGCAATTTCTCGAAGAAATGAAAATGGTTTCTGATAAAGAAATCTCCATGGTGCAATATATTGTTTTCGATATTTAAGATTAACAATAGTCAAGCATATAGTCATTCCCACAAGTTATTCTGGATTACCTGGATTTCTATACTGGTGCCCCCAACATACTTGCTAACAACATTCAAAACCTCCTCATTTAACCCATGTTCCTCAAATGCCATACTAGAAATTCAATAGTCAAGACATTAATTCTAGAAAGAAGAAACACTGAACGTTTGAATGAAGTTGGGATTCATGGTTTATAAGTTAAAATCTGGTATTAAAAGTTGTGTGGTCATGACTCATGATACAAGTCTTATTTCTTAAAGGCATGGCAAGAAAAGCCGTGTTTGCTCCAACAGAGCATCTAAATGACTCATTAACTAAACATGTTAATCAATGATTCATATAGCTAACCACAATAATTGCAACCCAGATCGATTGGTCTTGTTTCATTGAATCTTTCTTTGCAAATGTAGCATTTCTACATCTTCATACTAACTTACCATAAAATACGGTCTTCGGCCTCACAAAATTCATGTTTTTCTCCGTCTGGTTCTGTTAATTCTTCCTCACTGTCACTACATATCAATGCCTCACTTCCACGTTGATCATAATAGATCCGTCTTCTTCCAACAACTGATTGATCATCAGCCATTCTCTGATTCCTGATGTGTGTGAAAGATTTTAAAATAGATGAAAATACATTATTGAACTTGCATACTCATTGATCAATAAGTTTTAAATCCCATTTTCTCTTATAAAATGGATAAAATTCAAGCAGTGGGTAACTCAACATAGGAAATTAAACATTTGTAAGTCAAAACACCTGTCCAAAAATATCCAAGATGTATAAGGTGGTAATCTTTCAATACGTGGAATCTTGATGCTTGTAGCAGATGACATGTCTTGATTGCCCTGGTCTCTCTCTCCTGGACCCTGGGTAAAACCATAGAATTTACATAAAGGACGGTCCATTCTCAAGGAAAGAATTGAACGTGTCGTATTTTCCACAGTCTGTGAAGAGTCCCTGGTTGATACTGCTGACATTATTCCTGAAGTATGACATTGCAGCTTCTTCTGGTTCCTCTGAAGTTTTTCCTACAGAAAAATAATTATGATTAATTGCAAGTCATCCAGCATGGTGTGCAAAAAGAAGCTATCTCAACATTGAATTTTCAATTGACACTTAAGTTTACTTTAACAGTCGTAACATAAAGTTCAACCGATAGACACGGCTAAATAAAAAACATAGCCGAAAGTGACACCCATATAACCAAACAGATCAGAACAACTAGCAGTTTAGGTCAAAGTAGAAGCAAAACAGAAATCGAAAGATTTTGTGTGGCACCCTTATAGCATGCTTTAGGTTTTCCAATGTGCTTTGTTAAGGGTCCGTTTGTTTCAACTTTAAAAAATAAAACACCATGTTAAAAAATCTAGAGATTTTCTTACAAAAAAACGAAGCTATTTCTATTTGTTTACTACCCATAAAATTCACTTTTAAAAAAAAAATGATTTTTAGCTTGTTCATGTTTGATAAAAAATTAGATTTTGAGGAAAGTTAACCCTAATAGCTTTTCATCTTAAAGTTAAAAATGATTTTTTGAAATCCTAACACTATTAAAATAACAAAAGCGACTTTTATAAAAATAAAAAAATAAAACAAAACAAACACACCTTAACTCTAGCTATTAAATTCCAGTTCTCCACATAAATGGTTCAAGAGAACAGAACTGGCGTTTCTACAAAATGAAGTTTCTAAAGTGTAATTTTGGTGATAATCAGGATGGCACACCGTGATTTCACCAAACACACTATCAGTCCAAACATGCACTAAACGGCAGTTTCCGCAATTAGTCATGAAAAAACAAAGAACATCTTGCCAGCAAATAAACTTACACGAATGGATTCAACTCTCTCTGCCTGGATTTGCTTTTTCAACTGATTTATCTTGTTGGACAAGGTTCTCATATCATCATTTGGTGGCTCTTCAAGTAATTCCTGCCAATATTACAAAACAAAATATTACAGTCCCCGCTTTAAAAAAATAAGAATAAAAATAAACAATCACATAGATTCAAAGGACAAAAATATTTGATAGACACAGAATTTTTGTAACTCATACGACAATCACACACACATATATATATATATATATATATATATATATATATATATATATAAATTGTGGTTAATGATATAGTTGAATTAAGTAATAAAATTATGAAAGACGGTTTATGATATGGATTGGAAGGAATTGAAAAAAGTTGAATTGAGTGAATAGAGAGAAATGAAAGAGACTTGATGGAGATTGTGAGGAGAATCGGACACCATGGAGCTGAGCGAGTTGATTAACGATTCCGAGCAAGAAGAAGAGTCGGTGTGATGCTTGTGAATTAAAGTGTGTGTAGCAAGGTAGAGTAATTACGTAGTAACTGTGGACGCACGGTTTTGGAAATGAAATTGGGTGGACGCATCTTCCACTTTAGATTATGGAACTTTTTCCAGTGGGGTCATCTCACTTTCTTTATTATTCCTTCTTTCTTGGCTTATTGCTTTCCTCCTCATTTTTACAATCTTGTACTGTGCTGCTACCGAAAGGACTTGTCTGTTGCCAACTGCCAATCGTAGTTGCCTCTGCTTTTTATTTAACTGCAAACTATGCTATGTTTTTATTTTAAGTTCTTTTTTTTAAATCTCACTAGTAAGATTGGAATGATAGATCTATGGATCCATATTTTGATGGGGTAATATGATAAAGAAGTTGATTACTATGAGACAGACGTAACTAGATAAATCATCCATATTGTCAAAAAAAAAAAAAAGTGAGAAAAAATGATAGAGGCTCAATTACCCACTCACAATGAGTGGAAACTTTTTGAAGCCTGCTCTTCACCTAACATAAAACACTCCCGCCCAACTGAACTAACGAAAATGTTCATGCGCAAGTTAAGTCACGCTGCGTGACTTAACTTGCACACGTTACAGTTTGTGCGCAACTTAAGTAGCGCTGCGCATGTTAAGTCACGCAGCGTTACTTAAGTCATATAACAGCAACACAACAACCATTTCCCTCATTTTCCAAACTTCCCAACTTCAAAATTTTCACCCCAAATCCGAATTTCATCATTCTTGCGTCATTCAAAGCTAATTTCCTCCACAATATCAGGTAAGTGATGATTATCCTACTTCATTACATTTTTTTGGTTGAAATTTCTGAATTTTTGAAGAAATTTAACATTTTTAGGTTTTTAAATTTTTTGCTTGCATGTTAGTTTTTATGATTGTTGGTGATGATTTAACTTAGGAATTGTTGTTTAGATGTTGTTTATAGTGCATTCTGGTAGTTTATGGTTTAGAAATTGTTAGATTTTATGTTGATTGAAAATTGCACTTTAGGTGTTTGATAAAATGTGTCAATGAAAATTTGTTTGTTTTTTGGAATGTTAATAATGAAATTAGTTAGAATATAGCTTATTAATGTTGATTATAGTATGTTTGACAACAATGTGGTAAATTACGGATTAAAATGACACTTTCGAAATTTTAGTGTTGTTCTTGAATTGTTAGAAATGACACAATGTCCGTGTGAAAATGTGTCATTGATTTTGTGCTTTTTAAAATGTTGTGTTGTGCAGATATCTCTCAGAGAGAGAGGACAGACATACTTAGGTTAGGGAGGCCTACCTCTACTAGTAGTGCACGGAGGGAGAAGCAAGCAGTAATCCCTCCTTTACATGGCCGAAGTCGAGGGAGAGTGGGGGGCACGAGACTTGCCAGTGTTGATGATGTTGGACCCTCTTCATCGCAGACTGGTCCATCCCAGGCGATGGACCCGACACAGTATGAGGTTTATCAGGATCCTCAACCTCAGGTGTATCAGTTTGAGGATCCTCAGCCTCACCAGTATCAGTTTGAGGCGTATCAGCATCAGCAACATCATCATGAGCAGCCTGTTGTTGAGCAGGAGGAGCAGCCTCATATTGAGGAGCCTGAGCAGCAGGAGCAGGAGCAGACTCAGCCTCAGCAGCAAGATGATGATGGTGGGGTCGTTTTCAGGGGATGTCGAGGGTGGTGTACGAGGCCGGACCAGACGGCTATGCACGAGGCCCTTCTAACCTCTCGCTTTTACCTCGATTTGGTGGACATGTGGCATGCAGGATATGGGTCGATGCCGATGTAAGTATATTTTAAAGTTTATTTTACTTCTTTTACTATTTATACAATTTATTTTAATTATTATTTTACTTATTTACTTATTTTACTTCTTTTACTATTTATGTTAGAATATATTTAAAGTTAATTTTACTTATTATTTATTTAACGGTGTTGTTTGGTGTTTTTTGTTTTTGTATTTCAGTTTCAGAAAAGACATAGGGTGAAAGGTATCTCACACGAGAAGAAGCTGAGCCTTAAAAACTTGACGGTGCCTCAGCCGAGAGCACAAAACAATTGATTTTGGGATGTAGTGAATATGTCCGGTCTAACTCCCCTCATGAGTAGTGGGTACGAGAACATCTCTCACGGGCTCGTTTGTGCGATGTCAGAGAGATGACATGAGGAGACCAGCAGCTTCCATCTACCTGTTGGGGAGATGACCATAACACTAGATGATGTGGCATGTCTCCTAGGCATCCCCATCATTGGGAAGGTCCTTCCTGATAGAGAGTTAACCCGTGACGAGGGGATGAAGATGATGCATGGGGATCTGTTTTTTTCTGCGGAGGATGCGGCTATGGAGATGACCAGACATGGTGGTCAGTATATCTCATTTGGTGTACTGAAGAGGCGTTACGAGGAGCTCCTGCATAGGTGTAATCAGCTGGTTGAGATTGACACAGAGGAGGAGGAAGACGAGCGTGCTCAAGTTAGGCTGACTTGAGTTAAGGCGTTTATGTTGCTCTTGTTTGGATGGACCATTTTTTTCCTGCAAGAACAACGAAAACATTAATCTGCTGTGGCTGCTTACGTTGCAAGATATGGACGACTTGGACGGCTGGTCATGGGGTGGGATAGGGCTAACATTCATGTACGAGCAGCTCTCTCTGACCTCCGATTCATTAGTGGCCTCCTGTGGTGGTTACATGACCCTGCTTGTGGTAATATTTGTTTTTCTTCTTCTTTACGGGTATGTTCAGACACGGCCCAGGTCTCCTACAGCTGTTGAGCTTACTGCGACAAATGACGTGGCCCAAGCTTTCTTAGAGTTTGCTCTACATGTCCTCAGCCAGCAGCAGAGGGGTGAACCGGTGCCAGAGGACCAGTCGTGGTCTCATATTATGGGGTACATGAGATGGTTCGTTAGAGTATCACATTCTATTCTGAACCTCCCTGCGGCCATTCCTGATTACGCAACTCAGGCACCTCCTCGTCATGTCCCTCCTTACGAGGAGGTTCTTGTTGAGCACCAGTGGGCCAGACATCCTCCCGATCCATTCCAGGTCATCGGCAACATGAGAGGCAAAGTAGAGCATGCAACGAAGATTCTTGAGGTGGCTTCGAACCCACTATTTTAAAGCATTTTGGAGGATCTCCGGTCCGATTATACAGTGTTTGACCAGGTGCCGACTCCGCGGAGGAGGAGTAGGAGTCCACGGGAGTAGGGTTTTATGATATTTTCTAGGTTTTTTAATGACATTTTGAAGGATATGGTTGTAATCCTATGACATTTGCTTATATTTGGCGCTTTTATGACATTTTTTCATTATTTTATTCCGTTATTTTATGTATTTTAATTATGACATTTTTCGTTATTTTATTCCGTTATTTTTCGTAATTTAATTATGACTTGTTTGAATGAATGATGAAAAATGCATGCAATTGAATGAATGAATGTATGAAAGAACAAATGAAAAAAAAAACAGGGAAAAGAGAGGTTCTGCCTCTTTTGTGCACAGACTGTGTGCTAGTTAACTCACGCATGTGTTAAATCTGTGCGTGAGTTAACTTGCTCAGTGTATAAGACATGTGTGGCTTAAGTCACGCAGCGTTAGCACATGCGTGACTTAAGTCACACAATGTTAGTTAACTAACGCATAGTTTTACACTTGCGTTAGTTAACTAGCGCATGGACATTTTCGTCTTGCCTGTAGGGCGGGGGTGTTTTATGTTGGGTGAAGAGAAGGATTCAAACTTTTTAGCAACCAAGTTAGCTTGGTACGTTGATAACTCGCCCAATACGATTTCCACCATATTCCTTAAAGTGTGAGTGTTAAATCTCTCCTTATAAAGGTAATATAAATGTCTAATTTCTTAAATTTTAGATAATAAAAACGTGGTATCGTGTAGTAATCATGTGAGTTGGTAGAGATACTACATACATATAGGAGTTGGAGTTCGAATCCCAAACACATCACTTCCCTATAAAATGTGTGACCTATAGCCAATAAACTACTTAAAAAAAAGTGGTATCAAAGTATTTTTTTTCCTTGGATTATTTGTCTCCCCAACACTCAAGCACCTTTTAGGACTTTATTATGTCAAAAAATTTAATCACAAACATTTTTAGGTCAAATAATTATAGTTTAGTAAATCCATTCACCCCCTCAAATTGTAAGAGTTGAGCATTTACACCTCTAAAATTTGTGAACATGAAAAATAGATCCTTAACTTAGAATTTTGTCGAGCAACTTTATCCTTATACTAACTTATATCTAATATTTTATCAAATTAGTCTCTAAATTATACCAATTACTAACAAATTAGTTCTTGAATCAATATCACTCCCCAGCTATGCAGTCCCTTAGTTATATCATTTATAGCCATTAAAAAAAAATTGTCCTTATAAGTTATCAGATGTCATTCAAAAACAGTGTGTTTATTTTGGCAATTCACAAATTTTAGGGGGTGTAAATGGCACACCCTTACAACTTTAAGAAATAAATCGGTTATTTACTTAACATTGATATTTGTACACCTTATATTCTCAAACACTAATTCAATATCTCATTTTATCTCTATTTATCTCTTCTTATACATCACCAATCTATCATGTCTATCACATCATTCTCTCTTATTTCTTTCTCTCTCAAGGTGTATACTCCCAACGGGGAGTCCACCTATTGTTGGCATGCAAAATTGGGTGATTATTAGTTTGTTGCTTTGCTTAATTCGTTGGTTCTCAATTGATAAGATGATATGTAGGCTAATTTGCACTTATGACAATAATCCCCTTTTTGATAAAGCAATTACGTTGAGAGAGGTACTTTGTTTCTCAACTACATATGTTCCTAGACTACAAAGAGCGTCTAGTGATGAAGGGTGAACTATTATCTAAAAAGGAAAAAAAAATGGCAAAGGAAAGAGATAATGGAATAATCTTTACAATGAGGTGTTTATGGACTTATAATAACTAAGGAACCTACATTAACATTGCTTGCCACATTTTTTCGCCCACCCACTATCAACATATTAGATCATGTGAAGTAATGACTAATTACACAACTAATGTAAATAACTATCTTGTAGGCTGAGTTACAACCCAAAATTGCCTTGTGGGCAAAATTATGAATTTCCATATCAGCTATTCACATCCTCCATCGGCATATCATTAAGAGAATAAGTCATACACGTTCTAGACTTAGCCAACTAATATCTTGCTCATATGAACGAATTGAGGACAAAATTATACTTGTATGGTTGATCGCTCAATTGCCATTTACCTATGTTCTTCACATTCCTATCTTTAAGAGAGTGAATGTCTAACCATGCTTTATCATTCAAACCAACATTGGGGTCATTTTATCTTCTTTTCTCTTTGTATAACCATTTACTATATTATGCCATATATGTAGGAAAATTGTAATATGACCTTTTGATTTAGTCAAATCAATGTTGAAGCCTCTTAGACTCATTAAACATTATCATGACCCTATAATAAAACCAAATAACAACATCCAAATCCGATTTAAACTTGGTAGTCATTCTCATCCGTCAATTCAAAGATAATTCAGCTTCCAGTCAATTCTATATAAAGTTGTAAGTCGATTTTACATTAGTTGATTCCAGGTCCACTGATTGTGATGCAACCGACAGAAAAATACACCCACTTTATCCTATTGGCCAATATATAGTTCCACTACTTACATAATTCCTTATACAAATTCAAATATAAAACCGACAAATGAAATATACGATTTGTAAAAGAAAACACACACCCGTTTAGTCATCTAGAACAAGAGGAGTTGCAATGTCTTTTATCCGTAACACTCCATCCAACATTTTCATTCAGCCACGTTGGACAGAACTTCTTATGATATATGATAAAATATTCGATGTACGACATCATGGTTTGTTTCGACTCTCCCATTTGTTTCAACAACGACAAACCAATTATGGAATTACGGCTTCATTTTATGAAAAACATCGAAACATGTATCATCCCATGATTCCTCCAATGTTAGATTCTTTCACGTTCCATACGTAAACATGCTGAACCATCCTTTTTCTCTCACACCTTTCAATATCAATATATTCCAAGACGGTTATACAAGAGAATTTTACTATATAATCTTCCACGTAGAACACAGTTTCTTAGCAATAACAACAATGGAGAAGTTACTACAAGATCTAGAGCAAGAAAATCTAGCTATCATATCAATTCCAACTCTTAAGCAGGAGCAAATGCCGCCGCCATATTCATTAGCATCACTTGAGCTATTGAAAAATTATGGAAGCAAGTTCAATAAGCAAAAAAACAAAACTAACGTTGAAAGTTGTGCAAGTCCTCAAAAGTTATCAACTGAAGATATAATAAGACTTGCAGGAACAAAGTATATCCAAAACTCGTCACAGTGGCATGGTAATAATCTTTACATTCCTTATGGAACTGTTCTCGGAAGCTTGTTGTCAGAGGAAGAAAATGAACAAGTTGAACTAGCTCAGTTTGTTCTAGCAGCAGCTGAGAGAGTAGGTTGTCAACAATTTGAACGTGCAAACATGTTACTTTCACATTTTCATCTCATGAATGAAAGTGGAAATATTGGAAGCACAGTTCAGAGACTTCTTTTCCATTTCTCTCAAGCACTTCAAGAGAGAATCAACAGAGAAACGGGACGAGGAAAGATGAAAATGGATAAATCAAATGAGACAAACAAGGAGAAGGAATTGATTGAGAAAATGGAATTAGACACTAACATAGTAGTTAAATGTCATCAAAAAATTCCTTTCAATCAAGTAATGCAATTTGCTGGTGTACAAGCTATAGTGGAACATGTTGCATCACAAACAAAAATCCATTTGATTCATCTTAATATTGGATGTGGAGTGATGAGTACATGTTTCATGCAAGCATTAGTAGACCGCAAGGAAAAGCCAGTTGAAATTCTGAAGATCACAGCTATTGGATTTTCTAACAAGGCTAAGTTAGAAGAAATTGGCAAAAGTTTAATGAGTTTTGCTGAATCCTTGAACATACCTTTTTTATATAACATAGTTTTTGTTGAAGATGCTATGGAGATTAAGTTAGATCAATTTGACATTGAATATGATGAAGCTGTTGCTATTTATTCTCCATGTTCACTTAGGACTATGGTATCAAATTCTGATGGCTTGGAGAATTTGATGAAGGTGATAAGAAAAATGAAACCGTTTATTATGATAGTACTTGAACTTGAAGCAAACCATAATTCACCCTTGTTTGCAAATAGGTTTGTTGAAGCATTGTTCTTTTACTCGGCATTTTTTGACTGTGTTGATACTTGTATAAAAGAGGATTATGAGTGTAGAGTGATAATGGAAGCAATATTATCTGAAGGGATAAGAAACATTGTTGGCTTGGAAGATGAAGAAAGGAAGGTTAGGAATGTGAAGATTGATGTTTGGAGAAGGTTCTTTGCAAGGTATAGAATGGTGGAAACTGGATTCAGTGAGTCTTCAGTTTATCAAGCTAAATTGGTTACTAAAAAGTTTGTTTGTGGGAAGTTTTGTACCATAGACAAAAATGGGAAGTGTTTAATAATTGGATGGAAGGGGACTCCAATTCATTCAATCTCAGCTTGGAAGTTTCTTTGAGATAAATACATGTAAAAGAAATGATAAACACTCAATTGCAATGTATATATTCCTTTAAAATTCGCCAAAATGGGCTCTTTGATCCATGTTTTATGAATATTAGGGAAAATGCATGTATAAGTTGATGAGTAGAATGCGAAATTACTATGACATTATGATTTTGTTGAAGTTCTAAAGTGTCGGAAATTAAAGTGGCACATTCATCCTGCCAAATTCATACGCATGGGTCGAATCCCTCCTCAAATAATTAAAGGACTCAAGTATTTATCCCTTGTGTCACACCATATTGATAACTCCCGATTAATTATACTCACTTGTTTTTATTGATTAAATTAATTAAACAACCAGTCCATCTCATCAAACTTAGGATTGAACTTATCATTTTCTCCTTTGTACTCACTTTCTTTTGGTTAAAGATACCACAAAGTGTACGGCAGGTGCATGTGCCTGGTGCACAATTTGTTTGTGAGTGTGGTGAACTCCAAAATACCAATTTCAATTCTTACTCTTAAAAAAAAAATAAAAAAAATCATGGAATCGAGATTCGTTAAACACTAAATAAATATCATTCTAATCAAACTAGTCAATTATACTAAAAAATTTAAATTGAGGTTAAATGACACGGATATTATTTCAGTTGTAATTGTGTTGCAATTAGAAAAACAAACCATGCAATGCAACCTCTATATTGATATTAGTAACATCATACAAAAAGCAAAATATCAACAAGCCCATTTTGCCTTTCCTTGAAATAAAAAAGAAGTTCAATAAGTATTATTAAAGAAGTGATTATCAACAAGTTGAGCAATAATACATTATCAATACAATATTGGCCACGGGTTTATTACAACTTTGCCAATGTATACAATATTGCAATATCCCTAACCATAGAATAAATGACAACAAAAAAAAAAAGATAGAGTAAGAAACAAGTAAAGAACCAAAACCAAAACTGGTCAAATTTACACCTTGTCATCATTCTGACTCAGTTCCAATTCCACCTCATTAATCTGTGTTACCCTTCTTCTACATAGAGAAATCATGAAAACCCACATAAGACCTTTCACAATCCTCACCATACCAATTGTAACAGTTAGATAATACAACCACCATCCAACAAATTCTTCTATTCCCACCTCCATCATTTCATCTTTCTTTGTTTCAGCCATAACACCTAAATTCTCAACTTCCTCTCTCAACTTCCACCACCACAATGTTCCTAAACTACCTGCCACAACCACTTTCTCAATCCATAATCTTTCTCTTTTTCCAACACCAAATATAGTGTCATCCACCACTGGTCTCACAACAACTCTTGACCAAATTTGTGTTGTTTCATGTAGTCCCAACAGAAATATCATTCTACTTATGAAGCTTCTTTCAACACCAAAACTAGAACCATCATCAAAAACATCGCCGTCCGAGTCGAAAACTCCAGCTGCAATGCTTGCTTCAATTCCTAAACCCACACATATTTGAAAAGTGAAAAGAAGAATCCATTTCCATGACATGTAAAGACGAGTTTGGAGAAGACTAGAATTGGATGAATCATTCATAAGGTTGATTTTTCCCATCAAACCATTGATCAAAGTAGCTACACTTACAATGGAAACAAGTACATAGAGAATACATGGGGAGGTGTGTATAGCAAAAGAGAAAAGATAAGGTAAGGGTTGTTGTGAATGGATTTGAAGGGAAAATTTGGCACCAGAGAGACTAGCTAAGAGAAGAAAAGATAGAGGGAGGAGAAGAGTGAGGATAGTGATGGTGAGGAGGTGGAAGATTCTTGTAGGGGTGTAGATAGAAATATAGTTGAAGAAGAACTCTTTGGATTTTTTCTTCCAATCCATTTTGTGTAGAATGAACCAAATTAATGTTGAATTGAAGAAACACGTTGTTCTTCTTTATTAACAAGCTAAGGGAAGTTCAAGATTAAGTAAAGGTGTCTCTTTATGTATGTGACTTGACACCTATTTTTTATGAAAGGAAATTTAATAAGTGGTTACCACGTCCATTGGTTACTTAGTTGACATTTTATAGGACATGGTGTTGATTCTTTATATCTATAATAAATATTTAATTTAGCTCAATCTCCTCCAATTTGTGTTAGTTTATCATTGTCACATTGGTTTGGTACGAAAAAAGAATATATTGGCATGGTTTGAATAACGATGGTGTTTAATTGGGTGCAAATTTAATTGATGAGAGTGGAAACAGTTTGAAATTTTGAGGAAACCTCTTTGGTTGTTCCCTGACTCCCTCTTCGTTGACTAAACAACATTGAATTTATTTTGCATGCATTAGAAAATGAACGCATGATATATAATAGGTATGATTTCTTTAGGTTACTAGTACGCGGGTCTCTTTGATGAATGATATGTAAACGTTTGTGATTTGGATAGCCATCAATTAATCCAAGTTTTATAAACAATTAAATGTCTTGGAGAAGAGTTTTAGATCCTGAATTCAAAATTAGACGAAGAAGTAAACAATTACGAAGTTGTGACCCAAAAGTTGAATTGAACGGATCTCAGTTTGTATTGCCATATAATAATCATTTTGGGGTGGCATATTACGCATGTTTTTTGTCGCTAAATAGTTATTGATTTTTACTGGTACAACTATACAGTTATAATAGAGTACTTTTACTAATACAGTGATTTGTATAGAGTATTTTTCTGAGAGTAACTTGAATGGTTATAACTTATAATCTTACTTTTCATATACAACCGGAGATGAAAATGTACATTTTCCATGACAAAATGTATCCTTTTTAATATACTGCTATGAAACAAATTTTTAATATTGTCTTCGTTGCTAGTATGTGTGGTATCGTTATCTTGGTTTTTATTATGTGTATGAAAAAGATGGACGTCGTCGTATGTATTGTTGTACTTTACGCCGTAAGCTACCTAACATAATTACGAATTATCAAATTCTAGCTTTTGAGCCTAACATAATTACGAATTATCCTTTGGCTTAAATTTTAGATATAGTTGTTATTATAAAATTTCTTTGGCTTGGATTAGAGATAGTTGTTATTATAAAAATAAAAACTAAATATATATAGTTGCGGTTGAAGTAGCTAAATCTAATTGGATTAGGAAGAATTTTATTTAGATGTGTAGTTGGAAGTAGGAAGGATCTACACTTGTATTCTAGGCCGTTCGGTACAAAATAAATTGGAGGCTTTAAGAAAATGAACAGCGCAAGATAATTAAACTTACATTATTAACTCAGTAGAGACATTGCGAAAGTTTAGAACTATAGATTCCTACTTAATCATCTTTAAGAGATGAATTTATAATCATTAGACTATTTAACATAAAAAAAAAGTTCACTGATAGAGATAAAGTGTGACGAAATAGGTCATTTAATATGATAAACAAAATTCATACTTCGAATGAAAGATATACCTATATTTAGTGTCTAACACGTATGAAATAAGGTCACATATGGTGAAAGAAACCTATAAAAAATCAAAAGAAAAATGTTATGCTATGCCCGTCAATGTTAACGTCCCCATAGTGCCAAATAAACTAACTCAGAAGTGGATTTATAATCAAACATCAAAATGATCTTCCTCTTACCTAATTTTTTTCATGGATGCAATTATAACGGATGATAGTTGACGATGATGAGTGACTGTCTGAAGTAGGTGATACTTAAATCTTAACTACCAATGATTAATTTAGACTTGGAATGACTTTGGTAGTGAGAAAGAAGCAAATGTAGAAAGTTCTTGTAATTTGAGATTGATCAAATTGTGTTCAAACTATAAAATTTTGATATCCAAAATGTATTTGTTACCTAAATATTTTCTGACGTACTAACCGTGTAAATTGTACATAGACATCTAATAAAATATCACCATGTAGATATGTGATAATTTAATTTTCTCAAATACATACACATTTATCTAAGTGGTAAGATTTAAATGAATATATGTGTAAAATTATTTTACTATAGGTACAAATTAAAATCTATAAAATAAAATAAAAAAAGTAATTTTTTACTAAAATTTATGAATTGAATATATAGTATTATGTAAAACATTATATAAAAAATTTTAAGATTTAATGTCCATCGCTTTATTTATAGAAATACCAGAATAAATTATTAAAAATTACAAAATAAATGTATGAAAGAATCTTCAACCCCAACCATCAAAACTAAGAAATGACATTTCTTTTATCTCTGCTAAACCACCCAGTCATTCCTTTATATTTTTGGTCTATAACAATTTGGTATGGCATCAGTCGAATATGAAGTGAATCACATGTCTAAGGGAGGTAACATATGAGGCCATATCATCAGTTATCACAGTATTGAATACAATGCTTGAAGGAGAAACGCAAATCCAGGATCACCGTTAAGGAAACTTTTTTGAATTTTAACAGTATAAACTCTGAGGCAATACAACATCACTAAGTATCATTTTGGCCTCATTTCTCGGTACACCGTTATACAGACATCAACAACATCTGTGAAAAATTCAGCTATACTAAGCAACCAGCCAAAAACAACATCCTTGTTTTTCATACCTACGAAATTATGAGTACAACAATGTCGAGTTCAAACAATAGCCCGATCTTTACCCTCTTCTGCAGCTGCCAAAGGCTGAAGAGCTTTGAGAGGATTCATGATGACACCATCGATGAGTCCATATTCTTTGGCTTCTTTTGCACTCATGAAAAAATCACGGTCTGTATCCTGGTTAATTTTCTCTAAACTTTGCCCAGTTTGATAGGACAGATACCCATTCAGGTTTGCCTTGTGATGCAGCATTTCATTTGCCTGAGAGGATTATGAATCATACTTATGAATTTATGATACTTGTGCAAAAAATTAATTGTACAAGTTAACCAATCATGTCTTCCTTGGCACATGGATGATATCCCTTATTGTATAGGTGTTAAAAATCAACTAATCAAATCCAATCCAAAACCCAACTAAAGCCAAAAGTCATGGAATGGAATACAAATAGAACATGTATAGGAAAGGAAAAATAGGAATATAAGAGTATAGAACAATATGGTAGGGAGTTTAATATTATCATTTAAGGATAACTCATTGGACTTCAAGTGGTACCTGTGATAGCCTTTAATTTTCTATGTAAAAGATATATGATTTTATCAAAAGAAACAAGAGGTTTGTGCCATCAAATGAGGGGGGAAGAAAACAGGGCCTATATATACCTGAATTTCTATGTCAGTTTGCCCTCCTTGAAAACCACCAAGCGGTTGATGAATCATTATCCTTGAGTTTGGCAAGCTGAATCGTTTTCCTTCAAAAATGACAGAGGCGGTAATATAAAGTTAGACATAGTCATTTTTCCCTTTTGCAAAAGTGGACCAAGAAAGAAGAAAAATGGATACAATCATTGCAAGTTAAAGGAACCATTACCTTTGGTCCCGGCACTAAGCAGAAAAGCTCCCATACTGCTCATGAACAGATCAATATATAAGTACAGGAATTAAAAATTTCTTCAACAAATTAAAAAATAAAAAGTTACAATCACCTATCAATTAGTTTTCAGTGAGAAATTACTCATAATATTGGACATTTCCAGTGACATGTCAAGATACAAATATGTATCAAACTTATGTTTAATTGCAACTTTGATCCCTCGAATATAGCTGATGTGCTATTTTGGTCTCTCTAGTTTTTTCTTCAAGGTCTGCTTAATCTTAAAATTGAACAAGCTTAGTCAATCTGGGGGGTTGCTATACTCAGACAAGAAGCTATGATTGGTCGGGAGGCTACTCATCCTTCCAACCACCATGCTTTAAAGAGGGAATGAACTTGAATTGTCTAACTCCATACTTGTCAGAAAGGTAAAGGTAAATAGTACCATCTCCCTGCTCCGGAGAAATGTCGAACTCAGCTCTCAATCGAGAACGTACATAACCCAAAGCTCAGAGATGTTTCAGTTATGCAACTAAACTCAGTTGATGTCGATGAAAATACTTAACCAAGAGGGTACACATCTCCATGCATTGGATGCCATGTTAGCACAACTTCCGTAAACTGTTAGATCAGCGTAGGCTAAGAAGCTGAACTAACCAGTTGGACGAAACTCGGTTTAATGAACCACATTTATTTTAAAAATAAGAGGACTAAAACCAAGCAAAAAATAGGAGAACTGGAATTTTCAAGCACTAAATTAAAAGGAAACCAACTGAGTAATTAAGATTTTATATTAATGGTATCTCTTAAAATAGACTGTCTTAAGTCTTAACTACTAAGAAGAACTAGGCTAACGATAGACCACAAATCCAGAACATAAACACGTGTGACATATATTGGAAATAGAGTGCACTCTGAGTTTCTAGCTACAAATGGTGGACTTCTTATAGCTGTTCCGCATATTTTACAAAGGCGTAGCCTAAGAAGCTCTTAAGCTTTTTGTTCAAAAGTTCTTGGTTAAGGGTAAATGTTGAAATTTGGGGCCTAACTCATCCTTACAAAACCGGTTTGTACGGTGACGAGTGCCTCCTCTTTATAAACTCTTATCAAGCGTTCTATCTAACCGATGTGGGACTAAATCCACCCCCTCAAAGACAAGCCAACACAAGGCAACTAGTGACAAGTCGCAATTAAGGTGGGATTACCAACATACCCCCTCACGCTCGGGGCGAGATTTCCAACAGTAAATATATAATTTTTGTAAATAATTAAAGACAATATGAGGTAGCCATTTAGTCCAAAACTCCAAGTAGCCTAAATACAGTGCACTCTGAGTGACTAATGCAAATGGTGGACCTTACGTATCTTGTGTTCAGCATATTTTGCAAAGCTATAGCCTAAGAAGCTCTCAAATTTTAAGTTCAAGAGTTCTTATTTAAAGAAAATATCAAATTTTTTAAATAATTACAGAAAATATGCGACAACAATTTAGCCCAAATAGCCTAAATAAAACAACATTCCTTAAAAGTTTATCAGTAATGCAGATAAAAATAAAAAAATTAAAACAAAAATCATATCAAAGTTTAATGCTTAATAATACAATAATGCATATATAATACATGGCTATTTAAAAAAACTCATTCCGTACATAAACTATGGTGACAATTCAATGCTCTTGCACGACCCTGTTTAAATTCATCAATTACTATTAAATCTAGATTTTTATTAAAATCTGCTATTTTCCATATGAAGACCCGATCTTTCATATCTAGTATTTATTGACCTTTTTCTGTAAAAACAATAAAACATCTATATCTATGTAAATGTAGTGTATGCTCAACATAGGGTATGTTGGTAAAAATATGCTTGCTTTTATCCTGTTATGAAAGTGTAAGTCATTATAAAATGTAAGATAGTATTGTCTTATATAATATACTAACTTGTACAATGTCATATCAAACACCACTTAATATTAAAATATCCAGTTTTATACTATCACAATCAAGTTTGATCTAATATGCATATGAAACGGACCAATTAGTGGCGTAAAGTTTGGTTGGTGTTGCTGCATATGAAACGGACCCTTAGCTGACAATTATGGTTTAACACTTGAATGTCTCACACGTGTATGTATTCAGCATGTGCATGACATAATCATGCCAAAAGATATATAATCATAAAACCACACATGATTGGTTCAGACTAACTGCTCTCATGATCTCAAGTCTCAACAAATCCCAGTGTCCTATATCTTAAATTTTGTTCTTATCGATGTATCTGTGTCAATGTCCTGCATCCCTATCTATGTCGGGGTTTCATAGTCAACTAGTGACAGGAAACATAGAAAATGGCAAAGGGGTGTGTATGAGGGGGACCAATCACGCTAAATAAATAAACACAAATAGAAAAGAAATATATATCTAAAATAAGATAGGCTTAATAGACAGTGTGCAAGTGAGGGTCTTAATTCATCTTCTTAAATTCTCCTAGCACTAGGCAAAAATAAAAAAGTGAATAAGTTTTGCGTGTGTACATGAAAGTTAGGATAGACTTTTACCCTTTCACTGATAGTCAGTGGTAACTTAACAGCAATTATGTATTATTACCCAGAGGAAGAATGAAATATTACCTGGCTGCCAATCCAACACAGACAGTAGACACATCAGGTCTGATATGCCTCATTGTATCAAATATTGCCATACCTAAGAACAAAAACAAAGAAAGTGTATTACTTTTTGAATGAAATGATATTTTCTTAGCCTATGTTTGGAGTACATGTAATTAAAATAAATATACAAACAAGTGCAAGATAGTTGCATAAGAAAATTATTACCAGCTGTAACTGATCCTCCGGGAGAATTTATATACATGACAATATCCTGTTCAACAAAGTAGATAAGATAAACTCAAAATCATAGCCATATCAAAATGTATGTATTTGATGACATCTCTAGAAATGCAAAGGATCACTTTATATAGATAAAGGTATATATAACCATGAGCTTTGATCAACTAAAAAACGAAGGACAAACCTTGTTTGGATCAACAGCATCAAGATATAGGAGCTGAGAAACTATGATATTTGCCATATCATCGTCAACTGCTCCACCACAACGGATTATTCTCTAAATAGCAAAATAGATTATTAATACTCGAAGGACTAAACATAAATAAACACTCAACATTAAGCAACGTCGAGAGTAAAAAATCCTTACATATTGGAAAAG
This sequence comes from Medicago arabica, assembly GCA_946800305.1. NCBI lineage: Eukaryota > Viridiplantae > Streptophyta > Magnoliopsida > Fabales > Fabaceae > Medicago > Medicago arabica. The sequence goes on along the minus strand of OX326965.1, from coordinate 52,130,491 downwards.
CTGACTTATAACACTCTGGAAACGCTCCTGCACCATTGGGGGTGGTCCTTGTCCTTGTGCATAGGTAGGAAAATAAGGCGAAGACGGAACTCCCAAATCCTCCCTAGAAGAACACATATATCAAGTCAATAAATAAGACTAAAGTTAACAGATTAATCAAATTAACAAGCAAAAATCTACCTTATGGACCAAATCCCTGGACGTGAACTCCTCTCAGGTCCCCAAAATTGATCACCATACACAGCTTTCACGGCAGATTTTCGGGTAATCTTTCTAAATTCTACAGATTTCCTCAATTTCCTGCAAATCACCTCATGGTTTTATTCTGTTAGTAGAAGTAAAATATAAAGAATAACATAGAATATTCTACGGGAAGGGGTCCTCCAGGCCCCGAGGGAGGAAGCCCCCCCCGGTAATTTGGAGTTCAACCAGAAGCTAGGTAAAGTCTGGCCAATAATTGTTTTAACCAAGATTTGAACTCAGATTCTGAAAAAAGATTTGTCCTTAACAAGAGCTAATTAATCACTTTGTTAATTTGAGCTTAAACTAGTAAAAATTGAAAGACTTTTACACCAAACCCAGATTATTCATTTGTCTCAAGAATAAGGCAGTTCAAATTTATCATAATATTTGCATCATTTTTCAGTTTGAGATAATACAACACAAGAAAGAATTCCAAAAAAAAATCAATTTCACCCTAACCCTATTAGCAAAAATTAAAAAAGGGGCAATTTTGTATGAACCTAATAATCTAAATCAAAGAAACAAACAACAAAAACTCAATACCCACAAATTGAAAAGGAAAAAAAAAACTCGAGGTTATAGATATGAAATAAAAATAAGTACTTTACGAGAAAAGATTCGGAATGAGTACGAGGGTTGTTATAAAAAATTGAAATTGAAGAAAAGATAAGGAAAGAAAAAGATACATACCCGGAGAAAAAAGGGTGAGAAGGAAGAGAAAGATTGTGAGAGTGAGAGGAAGAAGAGGGGACAGGAGATAGAAGAGAGGAAGAGGGGGTAAGAAGAGAAGAATGAGACATTGTTGTTGGTTGGAAGAAGAAGAAGTTATCTGTAATAATCTCTTCTAATCTACAATATTGTAGAAGAGTGAGTGGAGTGTTAATGCGAAACTTGTTCAAAGGAAACTTATTACAAAACAACAAATTTCATTTTAGGAATATCTTGGGGTCTTTTTCGATATAATCTTTCAAAATGAACAAAATTGAAATACTTGTTTTATTTTCACACACAAATAAAATTCAATTACTTGATTAATAAATATGTGGTTAATTATCTTTAAAAAAAGTGGTTAATTATGTTCAGTTTTTGTTGATCCAAATAGGGGTGTGCAAAAATGTGGTTAACTGAATTGTATCCATAAACTGAACTATATTAAATGGTTTATGAACTGAACCACAAAAATAAAGCAATTCAGTTAAATAACCGGTTTTAAACTGTTTCACCAAAAACATTTATTTGATGATAAAAATAAATCAAAAACATAAACAAAATAGAAAATATCACAAAAACAAAACAACTCAGATACCCAATTCACAAATTGATGATGAAGAACCCTAGCCCCAAATTGATCCCAATTCACAAAATCAATTCACTAAACCTAGCCCCAATTCGGACGAACCCTAGCCCTAATTCGTATAACCCGCGAATCTAATTCCATTTTCGTACTCTTCTCTCTTTGTCTTCGTACTCTCCTCAAGTATGCTCATTCCACTGTGGTTTTGTTCTTTTTTGTATAGATTTTTTGATTTCTAGTTGTTGTGTTTATGCTTATAGCTTTTAGATTTCTGGGTCTCTTTGAAATGTTATTTTTCACGAGTGTTCACTTTACTTATGCTTATAAGCTCTTTTGTAGTTTCTATCATAAATTCATAATAAGCTTTTCTCTGTTCTCAATGATTATTGGATTATTCAGAATAAGCTCTTTTGTTCTCAATAAGTTGAAATTATTGGATTGGTTAGGGAGTTTTTCATTGAATTGATCATCTGGGTCTTGAAAATTATCCTCTGAGTGAAAATTTAGTTTATGCTTACTTGATGTTTAGAGAGAGTTGTCCCAAATTTAGTTTTTAATTGCTTACTTGATGACCAAAATTGAAACTTATGACTGTTTTATGTTTTTGTGGGCATCAGCAACTTCATAACAGTAGAGGATGATGTGTGAGGTTAACAATTAACACAGATATGAGCTTATGTAGCAACTTCAAACTACCGGTGACGGCGTGTCTGTGTAAGTGACATGGCCGATGTCCGTGTGTGTGTTTATGCTTCGTAGGTTTGTCGAGGCACTATGATTTTGTCGAGGCTACACTAGAAAAGAGACATTCTTGGTTATGGCCAAGACTAATAGCCAACTCTTGTCTTTAACAGGGTCCATATGAAATTGTCTCTTTTACCTTGTCAGTTTCCATGAAATTGCAATAAGTTGCCAACTTCTTTTGGTGGAATAAGTTGCTAACCAACAATAAAACTTGCTAAACAAAATGTATGATGTATGTTTGATATTAGGAGGGACATACTTTCTAGAAACCTCAAAGAGGTTACCATAGATATTGTATTGCAAATACCTTCCACCATGAGTTGGTACTCCTCTAATGTTATTCTCAGTTGATTCAACATACATGTCTTGTTTGTTCTTCAAAGTTGAAGTTTTTTCAGTTTATGAATGAAAGAAAAGGAAGTGGCCCAATATAGAAAGGATGTTTCAGAGAAGAAAATGAGAAGACTTTAAGGTTAGTGTTGTTGACATTTCTACTTAGAGAGAGAGAGAGAGAGAGAGAGAGAGAGGGCGAGAGAGAGTGGTGGGGTATGACTGTGAGTTATTATGACTGTGTGTGAATGAATGAACGAGAGTTTAGTACAATAAGTGGATATGCTTGCTTGTGTCAACTCGTGAACAAACTTCACTTTTCTCTTCTTCACTTCTCTTCTTTTTATTCAACGTTGGTGTGTTGTCTCTCTATTTCTTCTTGCTATGGTTTTTATCCTTTCTTGTATGAGTGGGGGGTAAATCTTCGATCTGCTTCCTGAAATTGTACCCCGCGAAATTTGCAAATAAGCAAAATAAGTATAAGCTTATTTATATGAGTATGTTAGAAACGCGATGATTCATTTTGTATAAGTTACAAAGTGTAGTTTTTAAAAAATCACTCCGATATAAGCCTACTTAGTTCAATTCTTCTTTACTGAAGTAGTTTATTATAATATCACAGTACTACTAACATAAAAATAATTGTGAATCATGTTTGTGCTTCAGTTTTTGTACCTTTCATAATGTTCTGCTTAAAATTTGATTTTCCAAACCTTTTCAGCAAAATTACAAAACCATCAATATGGATGGCCATGATAGCATTATGAGCTCCGACACAGAAGCACACAGTGGTTCTACACCTCAACCTCCAGTTTCAAACAATGTAAACATGGGTCTGCCTAAGCGTAAAAACCGGTCAGCATGTTGGGATCATTTTGAACCAATGCCAACAGTGGAAGGAGTAAAGGTAGTGTTATGCAACTGTTGTAAGGATCCAATCCGGTATAGTGGTGGAACAAGTACAATGGCGGCTCATTCGAGAAGATGTGAACAAAATCCAGCCAATAAGGTAGAGCATGAATCAGATTCAAGCTCATTGGGAAATAGGGAAGTAGTTGTTATATCATCCCCTGCAGTTTCGAAGTTTGATCAAGAAGTCAGCCGGATTGATTTGGTGAACATGTTTGTAGCCTTGGAACTTCCATTTCAAAAGGTAGAGCATCCATATTTTCGTAAGTTTGTTTATGGCTTACAACCAAAATTAATCTTACCATCTCGCACTACATTGGCATGTGAGATTTTGAAGAATTGGGACATGGAGAAAGGAAAGTTGAAGAGCATTTTGTCACAAAATTGTCGTCAAGTTTGTCTTACCACTGATACGTGGACATCCACCCAAAATTTTAATAACATGTTTCTCACAGCCCATTACATTGATAACAATTGGAAACTGTAACACCCCCTTTTTATTTAATTATTTTTAGTTAATATTTGAATACTTTTACATGATTTTATATTTGATAAGTGATAATATGTTTGTTATTTTGTTTAGAAATATATTGGTTATAAATATGTTTGTTATTTTGTTTAGAAATATATTTGTTATAAATATATTTGATATTTGTTATGGAAGTAATTTATATATATTTTTAAATAGAATATTAAGTTGTGGGGCTGTTTTTGAATTAGTTAGAATTATGAGGGAATAAGTGGAATAAGATAAAACAAATAGAAGAGGTATAAAAGGTAAAACATAGGTTTAGGAACAGACAGTACGTACAATCAGGTTTGGGAGAAAAAGGGAGAAAACTAGAAGTGGAGAACCAAAAGGCTGCTGCTCCAATTTTATTAAGGTAAGGGTGGGATTTCCTTCAATAATCATGGTATATAATTCTGAAATTTGATGAATTGTTGTGTTCTTGAATTAGGGTTAGAAAATTTATGTTAATTGATAAAATGAGATGAATTGTGTTGTTTGATGCATGTTCCTATGTTGTTTTGATTTCTATATTGCCTATTTGACTCGTAAACATCATTGTAAATCATTTTGGGTGATTAAGGGATCAAAAATTGGGTTTTTGGAGTGAAAATTGTTCTTTCCCGTAAGCGAATTCGGCCACCGATTTTCTGAAAGCCAAAACTGGAAAAACACTCACTTTTCACCCGTTTCTGTTTTGAATTAGCTTTAGGTGTAAACACGAAAGTTGTAGGTATGGATGTTAGCTTTTTAATGTTGTTGGTTTGACTTCTAAATGATTTATAGAACTTGAGTTATGGTCATATTACTGCACATAGGTCACAGTGAATATTTATGAATTTCAGCACAACCTTTCCCGAATTTGAAATGAAAACTGATATTGATAGGTACAGAATTGGTCTTAGGTGTAAACACGAAAGTTGTAGGTATGGATGTTAGCTTTTTAATTCCGTTAGTTTGACGTCTAAATGATTTATAGAACTTGAGTTATGGTCATATTACTGCACATAGGTCACAGTGAATATTTATGAATTTCAGCACAACCTTTCCCGAATTTGAAATGAAAACTGATATTGATAGGTACAGAATTGGCCTTTGGTGTAAACATGAAAGTTGTAGATAATTGTGTTAGTTGTCCGTTGACTTTGGTTTGACTTGAAAATGATTTTTGGTGTTTGATTTATGATGAAAATACTCCAAGGAGGCTTTAGTGAATTATTATATGAATGTATATGTTGATGATAATATATTATGTTTTCCCTGATTGATAAATTAGTATATAAATGTACATGTTGATGAATATGATGTGTTCATGATTGATGAATTATTATATGAAGGTATAAGTTGATGAATATGATGTTACACGAAGTTGTTTATAATTGTATTGTCTTTCAGTGAGTCTGAATTAATATGAATATTGTTGTTGAATAATTTGAGATACATATATAATTGTATATGCCTTTTGAGAACTATAAGCGATGAACTATGTGATTGTTTATGATATTGTCATATCTTAAAATATTTGATGTGTTGTCATGTTGCTGTTTATTATTGACTAAAAGCCGCATGTGTCAGTCTAAGATTATGAGTTATTGATCCATGTTATTGGAGTCATCTATGATGTCTAAGATATAAGATGTTGAGTCCATGCATACTCATTTAAAGACGAGGGCTTATGCCCTGGAGTATTTTTATGCTCAAATAGCGACGAGGGCTTATGCCCTGGATTGGTACCACATGCATGAGTAAAATGATAGAGTTGCATAGTCGAGTTACATTGTCGAGTTAAAGATTGTTAAGTCGAAGTTGTTGATGTTGCATAGTCGAGTCGATGTCGAAGTTGTCGAGTTGATAATTATCAATGAAGAGTTATATGTTGTTGTTTATGTGAAGTATCGTTAAAGATGATTTGAAGTTGATTGTTGCTTATGTTGTTTATATTATTTATATAAAGTATCATTAAAGATGATTTGAAGTTGATTGTTGTTTATGTTGTTTATATGAAGTATTATTAAAGATGAACTACGTGGTTATTTGTATTACTAATTGATGTTGTTATGATGATTACATAATGTAGCTTATGAGTTGTTAAAGAAGTACTATATGAAGACTTATTATGATTAATTGATGATGTCCATGTTGTTAAATGCATTTGATGAATTATATGCTTATTATTATTGTTTGTGAAATCTCACCCCTTCTGTTGGAATTGCCGCCTTGTGGGCAAGTGCAGGTGATCAAGCTTAGGTACGACGATGTGAGAGGTCCTTGTGGTGTCGTAGGAAATGCTCTGATATGTAACGGGATGGGGTTTTATTGAATTCTATTCCTTATGTATCATGTTGAACTAATTATGATGTCTACGATCTATCTTTGAATTTTTGAGATGCATGTGAGGCCTTTGTGCCAAGAACTAATTCCTTTAAGGATTTTTGAATTATGATTCCGCTGCAAAGTTTTTGAAAAGATTTATGTTAATGAATTTTGAAGGATAAAGAATTATTATTCTTTTTATTTTAAGGATTTTTATGATGTGTGACATCCCATTTGTGTTATACTCTGATAATTATGTATGAATTTTTATGTTGGAAATTTGGAGTGTTACAGAAACTGCAGAAGAAGGTTTTGAATTTTATGCAAGTACCAAAATACACAGGAGAAGTTATGGCAAAAACGGTTAAGGAGTGCTTGAATAATTGGGAACTTAGTCGTGTGCTTAGTGTGACAGTGGATAATGCTTCCTCTAATGACGTTGGAATTCGACATCTTAAAAGATGGCTTCTATCTCATAATGGTCTGGTTTTAATGGAGAGCACCTTCATACACGGTGTTGCGCCCACATAGTAAACCTTATTGTGAAGGATGGGCTAGCAATAGTTAATAAATCTATTGTGAAAATCCGATCAGTTGTGAGGTATGTCAGACGTACTCCTTCAAGGTTTCAAAGATTCAAGAAATGTATTGATCGTGAAACCATTACATTTAAAGGCTATGTCAGGCTAGATTGCGAGACACGATGGAATTCAACTTACACAATGTTGAATTCTGCGGTCACACATATGAAGACCTTTACAGAGCTTGAATTCACATATCAAAAATATGTTAATGAACTGAATAAAGAGAAAGGAGTGCCTACACAGACAGATTGGAAAGAAGTTGGGTTTATTCTTCCATTCCTAAAGATATTTCATGACGCTACAGTGCGTGTTTCAGGGTCTTCTTACTTGACTAGCAACTTGTATATGCTTGAGGTTTTTAGTGTTGGATAAAAGATTGTGAAAATGTGTGGTTCTTAAGATGCAAATTTAAAGTCAATGGCTTTAAAGATGAGGGCTAAATACAATAAATATTGGGGTGATCCTGACTCTCTTAACATGTTGTTGTTGATTGCAATGGTATTAGACCCTCGTCGTAAAATGAAGCTTGTGGACTGGATGGCAAGAAAGATCTATAGTAGCACCGAGGCAGAATCTTTGAAAACAAAATTGGAGTCGTATTTGAAGTCTCTTTACGAGGAATACTCAGATGGGGGAGTGTCTCGTCTAGGTAATTTTGGAAATGTAGCAGGTGTTCTTAATGAAGCTAATGATCCATACGAATTGAGTGATTTCTACGAATCAGACGAGTGCAACACATCAGAGACTGAATTACAAAAGTATCTTATAAATGAAAATGTAGAAGAGGATCGTTCGGGCTTTGATTTGATAGAATGGTGGAAGGTTAACTCAAGCCGATTGCCAATACTTGCAAGCATTGCAAGAGATGTGTTGGCCATCCCTATATCCACTGTAGCCTCTGAATCTACTTTTAGTACCAGGGGAAGGGTCCTTGACCCATACCGTAGTTCCTTAACACCAATAATTGTGGAAGCACTAATTTGTACTCAAGATTGGCTTGACGCAACATTTACATGTTTTCTTACTAGTGAAGATCTTGATGTTATTGAGAAAATTGAGGAAGGTAAGACACTTTTCTATCCTTTCTTACTACTTACTATTGTGTTAATTGGTTGATACATCTTGAAATGTTTCATTTTGCAGACCTACTTTCTACGCAAGATGCTCCTAGTTGTTCGGCCTCGACCTCGATGACACTTGACGATGATCGAAGGTAAGTAGGTAAGTGTGGAATCCCTTGTCTTTTTAATATTAAAGTTGTTGCCATTATGATTAGGAAGTTGTGAAGTTTAAGAGTAACATAGGATTTTTGTTATTGGTAGGATTCAACATTATTTCAAGATGTGCAGAGATTCAAATTGCAAGTGGCAGGGTATTTAAGGAGAATTGGAGTTTCAGCATTAATTGGAATTAACATTGCAATTTTAATTTGACATTTCTGTATTAAAGTTTGTAGAGATTTATTTTTTAAGTGTTTGAGATGTTTCTTTGGAGTTAAGTTGTTCAAGTGGCAAGCTCTTTCTTCTTATAGTTTCCTTTCAGTTTTTGTGATTTTTTGTCTGTTTGTATGAATGAATCTTTACCATTAACTATGTTCTATGTTGGTAATCTAAATGCTTCTGGAGGAATGCTTCATGCAGAACAAAATGTGCTTGTAATTTAGTTGTGTTCAAAATGCACCATTTGCGTATAATTTGTTTTTGAACAAATAAGTCATAATGTTTCTAGCTTTTGCATAGAATCTGTTTTTGAACAAATAAGTCACAATCACTTTTTTAAAACAAATAAATTATAATCACTGAAAACCAATTTTTTTTACCGGTGTCACTGAAAAATGGGTTTTTTTTTTTTTAAAAAACAATGACTAAAATCCGGTTTGAAAACCAGTTCAAGAATAATCTGGTTCAAAAACCGGTTCGAAATAAATAAACCGGTTCAAAACTGTAAACCGATTCTGAACCGGTTCTAAACCAAATTGGAACTGGTTTGAAAAATTAACCAGTTTTTTTAAAAAGTGGTTTTAAAAACTGAATTGTATCCATTAATGTGGTTCAGTTCCAATGCAGTTTAGAACCATGAACACCCCTAGATCCAATTGCCTGGTGTAAATAAAACAAGAGGAAGTATAAAAATATGTCACAATTTATTAACCATTTACATAAAACAATTAATATGAAATTTTGGATGTCATTGTGCACTACTTTTAGATGTTCAGATATGCATATATGCATTAATCATCCAATTGAAAATAAAAAATTAATCATACATATTTTGAGAAATTCGAATATGGGTTTGTTGACTTAGTTAGTGATAGTTGGAAGGGTTACAATGAACACTAAGTTTTCCTCACATTGAGTAGGTGCTCATAAGACATTAATGTATACGGTAAATAGCATTGTAATAAATTGAGGGCTGACATTGATGATTGTCGTCAGCAACTGAACAATAATCAGAACCATTACACATGTGCAAATCAACATCAAATGTGATCCTGGAGAAAGAAAATGATTAGACTACTCTAACAAGATGATGCTTAACGTCGATATTAAGCAAAAACTCATTGACACAAAGACGGCGGCCGTAGTACAAAAAAAATTCATCCACCGCCACAACTCGTAAGAAAGTAAACCATATTCATTCTGTTGAGGATGATAATGGAAACAAAGTTAATAAAATTTTGGTATGTGTGGCTTAACTAAAGATTATTTCATATGGTTATTTCAAAAGAAAAATAGTGTCACAAGTCCTATTATTATTGGTATGCGACAAATTGTTGATCATTATGACAATGATTGCTCACGACTCCGTTTACTAAGGAGGGGTTTTGTGAACCCATGTTTTCTATGCATCATAATAAATGCTTAAGTTCTGATGGGTATAACCTGGATTTCTATCAATATTTTTGGAATTTGTGTAGTGATGATGTTTCCAAAGAATATTGTGTTTGGCTTGATACATGATAGTTTCCGACAACTCTATACATGACTGACAAATACAACTCTCGTTCCCAAAGCTAACATTCAGACAACAATGACATATTGGTGCCTCATTGCACTTTTAAATGTCATGTACAAATTGATTTCTAAGGTGTTAACTAACAGATTGAAAATTGTTCTCTCAAACTGCATATATGATAATAAATCGACTTTTGTCCCCGATCACTCCATTCTTGAAAACTCCATGGTGGCCATTGAGGTTATTCATTATATGAAGGCAAAGGCTAAAGGTAGCGACTGTTGTATTGACCTGAAGATTGACATTAGTAAAGCTTATGACATGATGAATGGGGAGTATATTTGAGAGGTGATGAGTAAAATGGATTTTAGTGCAAGGTGGATTCAGTGGATGACTATGTGTGTGGAGTCCGTTGATTACTCGATTCTCGTTAACAACGAAGTGGCCAGTATAGTGATCCATGTACGTGGATTGCGGCAAGGGGTTTCTCTCCCCCTTATATTTTCGGTGCGGTGAGAAACTTGAGGTATGACAATTTTTAGGAGTGCCCCTTAAGTGTCTCATCTCTTGTTTGCAGATGATTGCTTCATTTTCTTCCAAGTGGAGGAGAGCCAGACACAAGTCATGAAAAACATTCTAACATCATATGAAGCAGCCTCATGTCAAACTATTAGTATTCCTAAGTCATAAATCTATTTTAGCACGAATGTCAATAACACTTAGAAAAAGTTTATCATCAAAATTTTGGGTGTTCATGCAGGGCTTAGTACGACAAATACTTAGGTTTACCACCCATGATTGGTTGAGACAATACAACGACTTTTGCTTTTATAAAAGTCCGTGTTTGGCAAAAAATTAACTTTTGGACTAGAAAATGCCTTCTAAAGTAGATCAGGAAGTCATGATGAAATCGGTTCTGCAAGCTACTCCATCATATGTTATGAGTATTTTTCTTCTCCCTAATACTCTTATTAATACTATTGAGAAAATGATGATTATTTCTAGTGGGGTCATGGTCGGTCCAATCATCGTGGCATTCACTAGCTGTCATGGGAAAATATCGATTATAAGAATCATGGGGCTATAGGGATCAAGGATCCCACTTCTTTTAATTTGGTTATGTTGGGTAAGCAAGGTTGGAAGTTTCATACGGAGCCTACTTCTCTAGTTTCTCATTTGTTATGAGCTCGATACTTTCTAAATGAGAGCTACCTTAAGTCTACTACATGGCATAGTCCACATGAGCTCGTTAAGTCTGACGAATGTGTTGAGGTTGTTGGCCTACACGAATTCATTTACAAGATAAAGGTGTCCAATGCCATATAGAGTGTGTTAGTTGTGTTTCTTCTCATGAGGATTTGGCTCACATGTTTTTATTTTCCCATTTGCAATGCAAGTTTGGATTGTTGGCCTTTGGAAAGACATTGAGTAGGTTGTTACTGACACTAGTTCGACTACAAAAGCGATCTTTTTGTTGTTATAATGTTTCATGTCGAAGTTGGTTTCTTGTATGGCTAGTTTGTTTTGGAGATTATGGAAGCAACACAACCTCAAAGTGTGGAATAATGTTACATAGGCATTTCTCTAGTAGCTGATATAGCTTATCATTTGTTGGAGGCGTGGACATTTGCAAACACAACCACTAACGTTACTCGTTAGAATCAGCCTCACGCTACCACTCTTCGTATTGTAAAACCACGACAACTTCTGCGGGACAATCATCTACATTGACAGACATGAACACTCATGATGGTGCTTCAACCTCTTCCCCAACTTCTTGATAGCAGCGCCCTCATTGTGGGCGTCTCAAATCTAACATTGATTCCTCTTTCTTAGGTCAGTTGAATAGAACATGCATCAACATGTGTTTACATGAGATGGGGCTTTAGTATTGACATAAACTCTATGTTTTACTTCTTTATATCATGTGGATGTCGGGAAACTATGATATTATTTCATGCTTTTGAAAGGCTAAGTGATTTGCAGTTTGATAACATCGACTTTGTGTTATATTCCAAAACAACGACAAATACCTTCCACAATAGGTATGTAGCTGCAGAGTTTAGCAATATCTCAACCTAAAGAAACTTACTCGCTTCTCATTTTGGAAACTCTTGGGCAGATTTTAATAGACGACAAACAAATGTGGTTATAACCCTCATGTTTTTGGGTTTATTATGTTGTCTTCTCCAAATTGGGGGTCGAGTGGTGGTGGAACCCAAATGAGTGTTGAAATAAGTCATTTCTAGATATTTATTTAGGCTTAGAACATGAAGTTCTGTTTCTAGGGTTTTGATCGGTTGGATTGTTTTTTTGAGGGGTTAGGGGAGCATCGGTCGTTAGGTGATTGGATTTTGTTTTAGTGGTCATCCGCAAGAAAGGTTGGAGAGTTAGCTTTAATTTAGGCCTTGAATAAAGTTTTTGTGGTTCTATTTTTATTTGTGTTAGTGGTAGCCCTCGATGTTCGTATGATGTTTTTATGAGTTTTCTTATGAGTGTTCCGCTTATATAGGATGTCTTTACGTGTCTTCATGGAGATACAAATCGAAACAAACAGATGAATGTCTTCATTTCATATTCCAAATCAATCAAACCAAAAAAAAAAAAAACAAGATCAGAGTGTGATCATTTCTTCTCGCCCTCATTTATTTGGGTTGTTCCAAAGACATGCATGTATTGGATTTTCATTTTCTGTTGTTCATTTTGATTATTACGTTTAAATTAGAATAAAAATATGTTCGACCGTCTAATAAGTGGTGTGCATGCAAGTTAGTCGTTGAGAAAATGGTTACACATCACCATATTCCATATTCAGTCCATTGAGTGTTTGATTTCGCACAGACATTGTGTGACAATAATCGTCATCCATTGAGTGTTTGATTTCGTGACAATAATCGTTAGTAAGTTGTAATTAATAATAGAGTCTTACTAACCAATGCACTCAAAGCAATGGTTAAGGAATGTATAAATAGAAATTTTACCTTTCGAAATATAAGATGTTACTCATAATTACACAATTTTTTCAAAAAAACTTAATTGTTTTGGATGCTTAACCATTGTGCACTTGTGAGCATTCTCCTTAATAATAAGATTTCATTTTAACTTAACTTAAACTTTTCTTGTATACTGAATTGCAGATGTGTAAAGAGTACACACGATTGCATTGTAGTAATTGTGTTTCATAGTCTAAATCAAGAATAAAACATGTAATGCATCCATTACCAAAAAGAAAATGCAATCCATCACTTTCATATAGCAATACATGTTAATTAGATTAGATAACTAGAACACATCACCAGACTTGCAAATCGAAATTAACCTGAGACATCCAAGGAAGGAATGTAACTGCATTAGCTCTAGCCTGGCGAAGGCGAAAGTTTTGAGAAACAAGCCTTAGATTTGTCATCACTGGTTAATGGAAACAGTTGGCAAAATTACCATGATTTCAAAGCCACGGTGATAGCAAACATGAGAGTTGTTTTACATTGATTTATAGGTAAAACACATGTGATCAAAGTTTAATCATAACTATGAATCACAAATAGTTTCTGCAAAAGGGAATCAAATCAAAGACATCAAATTTTTTGTATCAATCAAAACAACAATTCAATTAACTCATGACTCATTCAATATGCATTCTATGTTTCGATTGTAATAGAATACATTATACATAAGATTTGACCTCAGACATCCAAGGAAGAAGGAAATAGCAGCATTAACTCTCAAGCCCGGCGAAAGGCGAAAGTTCTTAGGCGGCCACTGCGAATGTTTTGAGAAACAAGCCTTAGATTTATCATCATTGGTCATTTATAATCAAATAAACAAAAGATAAAAAATTGTCAATGTTCAATTTACATGAACAGGACTGAGACACAAGATCAACTTTGCAGACTCAATTTCAAATCTTATACAAGTATTGGATCTTCCAACATTGCCAAAAAAAAAAAACATAACAAATCAATGTAAAATGAACATAAGATATTCAAATAGACATTGTCTCAGACATCCAAGGAAGGATAAAACAGCACTAGCTCTCAAGCCTGGCGAAGGCGAAAGCTCTTAGGCGGCCACTGCGAATGTTTTGAGAAACAAGCCTTCAAGATATCATCATAGTCAATATTCATATGACCATCATGAAAATAATCCAAAAATTGGCATAAAAATCATACACTACGTCATAAGAAAAACAAGTAGTACATAAAATAACAAAATAAGAAAGAAAAATTATAATTTAAAAAAATAATAAGTATTTTTGACTGTGAAAAGAGGACTCGGAATATGGGTGGTGATATAACAGGATGGTCGGCAAGGTCAAAAAAGACCAATTACGACGAACGAGACCTATACAGAAATCTTCATAGTCCAATTTGTGTTTCAGATATCAAAAACCAAAGCAAGTTTAGAACGAAAGGAACATAGAGATTAAACAACAACCAATAAACTAAAAATAAACACAAACAATGAGAATAAAAAAAAACAAACTTTGAACTGTGATTGAAAAACCCTAGAAAGCGATTCGGGAATTAACTAGGTTAAGAGATCCATTTTGCGGCTAACTATTCTACGATTATGAATGTGAGGGTTAGGGTTTTAAAGAAATCTGTTGGGCTTTTCTTTAAAAGACTAGAATGTTCCCTTTCAAATCCATCTTCTAAAAAAAAAAAAGTAGTAGTGTAGTAAATAAAATATTAGTCATCTTCTAATTACAGCCCAGTTTACTTAACCTTTTTTCCTCCCCTCATGGAGATTTGTTAACGAGTGCTCCAAGAACACTTTTTAAAAAAAAAATTTAATCAAAAAAATGTTTATTGAAAAAGTCAAATAGTTAAATTTTGAGTTTTGTTAATAAATGCCCTTAGAACGTACTCTTTAAGGATCCCAAGTAAATAAATTACTCAAATGTATTTATTAAAAAAGTTAAGGATTTTAATTTTCAATGCATTGAATGCATATATTTCCATAAAATTTTACTATTTTAAACTCTTAAAAAGTGTTGTTAGTGCACTTGTTAGAATTTCCTTGCATATATTGATATTAATTAATAATCAAAGGGTAATAGTGATTTTGGTATGTGAATGTGTAATGAATGACCAAACAATTTCATGATGTATCAAAATTTCAAAATAGTTATATTGTGCATTTCGTTAATCAAAATAGTCTTTCACATTAAAATATTTCGTTAATATTTTCATATTTATCCCTCAGTATACTTATTGCATAATCATAGACTATTTTGAGATTCCAATACAATGAGAAACTATTGTGACTACTCGTTACACATTTAGGGATCAATATGACTACTACTCTCTAATCAAAATAAAAATTGTGGTTAATGATTAATTGTATTGAGTAAATATTTAATGAGTCGGTCCATAAGTACTAGCTCAACTATCATAATTGTCGAAATTGTTAGACAAATGTCATGTTTCGAGTTCAAAATTTGTCTTTTTCACTTCTGTATAATTTTTCAATGGCTATTGTCATCTATACTAAATATAAAGAAAATATATGGTTTTGAGCTCACTTTTTCACTTTTAACTATACCTTTAAACAAATTTGAATATAAAAATGTTAGATTTTTGGCGTCATTCAAAAAGATAAAAATTTATACTATATTTATTATATTGTATGTATCATTGAAAAAAAGAAGTATAATTTGTTCCTGTATTAGTGCAATTAAAAAAGCAAACAAATGGACATCGAGTGCATGTTCAAACGCTAGATTTTCATATAATATTCACTAACTATTTACTCAAATGATTTAATCACATATTTAAATTATGTTATTTATCTAAATTGTTTCCAAATTTTAATGGGAATGCGTTATCCATTTTTGCAAAACATACATACTCTACCCTAATTAAGATCCTTGAACTTTGCAATCATAGTATAGGCATGTATATTAGTCATCAATATATATTATGATAATATCATCAGTGCATAACAATATGAAAAGTACATAACATAGTGTTACTAATGAGATATAGCCTCACCAGTCACCACCTCCTTCTCCTTCCCATGCCATGATCTCCCATTTCATGTACTAATTTATTTAAATCTTGTGGTTATTAACTAAAGTGTTCATGATGCCCAAACAATTACCACCCAAATCAAATAGAGCACTTGAATCCCGATAAAATGGCATTTCAATTCCATGAGATTTCACAAAAGCATCCTCACATGTAGTTTTGTATGATATCACAGAACTGAACTTGTAAAAAGAATCTACGACATTGTGTTGTCCAAGTAACTCAACTGTCTCATTGATTGCATCCAACATTGATTTGTATTGTGTTTGGCATATTTCAAGAGCCTTGATGGCTTTTTTGTCGGTACTAGGGTCTTTAAGCAACTCTGTAATGATAGCTGCTACACTCTTGGCTTGTTGGAGGGTGAGATCAACCTCAATCTCAAGTGCCTTGAGGGGGTCAAAAGGACCTTCCAAAAGTGATGAAATAGTTGCAGCACAAAGAGATGGACTTTCTCCGTCGACACATAATTTTACGATCTCAGGATCGGCATTCTTGGCAATGTCTTCTGAAATAGATCCTAGCAAGTTTGGATCTTCTAATCGGAAAACAGAATCATCTGGAGAAGCGGAATTCTCTGGCATATTGAGACCAAAGTCTGTTTGCTCTGGGACAATGTAATCAATAACTTCGCTTGAAGGGGTTGGGGTTGGGACAGTTGTGGAAATGGAATCATCAACGCGAGTTGATGGGACGGCATTGGAAGATATAAGAAGAGAAGAGAAGGATAGGATGATAAGGAGGCTTTTATTGAACCTAGAGTCCATCATCTCTTCTCTTCTGAAAATATTCAAAGAGCAGAGACAAATGGAGACCGTAAAACTCAGGTTGTAACATTTGTTTATAAGGGTTGAGTTTTCTTGTTGTAGGTGGAAACAGAATTTCCACACAAATTTTGACACTTTTCTGGTTATTGATTATAGGCTCTCATTAGATTTTGCATAATAATAGTAACCAAGGTTGGTATTCTTGTACGTAATTGTCGTCGTGCACATACGTAAAACCTTACACAAGGTTACATGCATAAATAGAAAGAGACATGTTGACTTGGTAAACTAATGAAACTATAATTGAAATTTAATAGAATAGACTAATTCACCTTTATTTACTTTTTTCAATTAACCCTAATTCCCCTTTTTTTGAGAGGTTTAAAAAATCTTTATTAAAAATAACTATTGAGGGATTAGAACCCACAACCATTTACTTTCATCCAATCAATTTTGCCACTTCACCAATAGCTGTTTTACTGATTTAATTTGCTTCCACTACATAATATCCAATATTAAACTCTATTTTCAAAAAACCAATTAATTCCTTTTCCTTTCTTTCCAAACGGTTTCGAACCTTTTTTTCTCATTTCTCCTTCACAATCTAAACCCAAAAGTCTGCGTTTTTCATCCATTTCTTCCCCTTTTTCCTACAACATATTTCTTGAAAAATGAAAATGTAGATGACCTTATAGGCTTCTATGGTTGAATCACTTGATATGTTTCTTATACTAACTTTATGCAGTAACTTTTTTCCTTTGATGTGTATTTTGAACTATTTAATTTGTTCATTGTTTAAATTTTGCTCATTGTTTATATTTTGTATGACGAGTTCCAACTTCGGTGCATTTTGCTATTGTAGTCTTTTTTGAAATGTTATACATAATACATTTAAACATGTCGACAACTAATAATATAGTCAACATGATGCTTATATATGAAAATCGAAACAAACCCGTGCATCGCACGGGTCGGCGTCTAGTAAGAAAAAATTAGAAACCAGTCATCACCATTATTGTATTGATAGAAATTATTTTTAATAATTTAAATCAATAAGAAATAATTTTATAATTCTTTAAAGTATGATATTTTTAGGTCTAAATGTACATATTTCCTCCCGAGCCTGAATTATAGACCACCTAAAGAGGAGCCAAAATGACTTAAGGCCAAATTCAGTCCCAAGGGCATATATATCAAGTTAATATGGATAAAATGAGGAAGTCGAAAATGATAAACTATACGGATTTTTATGACCAAAAAATGCATATGGTTGATTCTAAACTAAAAAAATGACATAAAACCATCTTCTATATGAAGATTCTCTCTCTAAAATATATATTTATACGACGAAGATTATATCATATTGTTATTTATTTATTTTAGTTATAAAAAAAATCATTTTTTTATTAAGCCTCCTTAATTTTTTTTTAAGGTAATAAGCCTCCTTATTATTTGTTCGTAAGAATTAGGCTATTTATGTATAGCCTAAGCCTAGCAATTGTATTAAAGTGGTTAGGAGAAACAACATTCCTTCACGTTTTCAAGGAAGTGGTCTAGTTTTAGGACAAACGTGCCAATTCCACGTTAAACTTGTCTCTAATGAACTTGCAAGTATAAGCATGTATATTAGTCATCAATATATATTATGATAATAGTATCATTGCATAACAATATGAAAAGGGTACAAATCATAGTGTTACTAATGATACAACCTCACCGGTCACCACCTTCTTCTCCCTCCCATATCATGATCTCCCATTTCATGAACCAATTAATTTAAAACTTATGGTTATTAACTAAAGTGTTCATGATGCCCAAACAATTACCACCCAACTCCAATAGAGTACGTGAATCCTGAGAAAATGGTATTTCAACTCCAGGAGATTTCACAAAAGCATCCTCACATGTAGTTTTGTATGATATCACAGAACTGAACTTGAAAAAAGAGTCAACGACATTGTGTTGTCCAAGTAACTCAACTGTCTCATTGATTGCATCCAGCATTGATTTGTATTGTGTTTGGCATATCTCAAGAGCTTTGATGGCTTTTTTGTCGGTGCTAGGGTCTTTAAGCAACTCTGTAATGATAGCAGCTACACTCTTGGCTTGTTTGAGGGTGAAATCAACCTCAATCTCAAGTGCCTTGAGGGGGTCAAAAGGACCTTTCAAGAGTGACGAAATGGTTGCAGTACAAAGAGCTGGACTTTCTCCGTCGGCACATAATTTTACGATCTCAGGATCGGCATTCTTGGCAATGTCTTCTGCAATAGACCCTAGCAAGTTTGGATCTTCAAATTGAAAATCAGAATCATCATGACTGTTACCAGAGTTCTGTTTTTTATGAGGGACAGAATTCCCAAACAGAGTATTAGCAGAGTTCGGTTTTTTTTTCGGGAGAATGTAATCAACATATTGGATTGAAGGGGTTGGGGCTGGGACACTTGTGGAAATGTGAGTTGATGGGACGGCATTGGAAGATAGAAGAAAAGAAGAGAAGGATAGGATGACAAGGAGGTTTTTATTGAATCTAGAATCCATTGTCTCTTCTCTTCAAAAAAAATCGAAGAGCCGAGACAAATGGAGACGGTGAAACTCATGTTGTAAGGGTTGGGTTTTATAGTTGTAGGTGGAAAAAGAATTTCCACACAAATTTTGGCACCTTTTCAGTTTTTGATTATAGGCTCTCATTAGATTCTCCATAATAATAGCAACCTAAAAGGTTGATATTCTTTTTAGGTTGCTATTCTTTCTATCAAAACAAAAAGAAAAGTTGGTACTTTTACCAGTAATTGTCGTCCGTACAAATACATATAACCTTACACATATACTCCATTTATAATTCCCTTTATTTATTTCATTTGGAGAGATAAAGATAAAGAAGTTTGAAAAAAGTATAAAATAATTAATGATGGAGGGAAGGATACATGCATAAATAGAAAGTGACAGGTTGGCTTGGTAAACTAAATGACCTAGAATTGAAATTTAATACAACAAACTAATTCACCTTTATTTAATTTTTCTAAATTTTTTAGATATAAATTTACAATTCAAGTTTTATAATTCTAACTAACATTCCTCTCATTGCATGGTAGACTGTAACTTAGTAATAAAAAATTAGGAGATAAGGAGAATGACAATTTATCAACATATATAAAACAAAAAAATGGAAGATATAAGCGATCAATAATAAAATTTTTAAACCAATCAACATCAGTATTGTATTCATATTCTTCAAAAAAATCATTATTGTATTCATAGAAATTATTTTTAATAATTTAAATCAATAATAAATTTTACAATTCTTTAAAGTATGGTATTTTTAGGCCTTAATATAGACCAAATATTTTCTACTGAGCCTGAATAATATACCACCTAAAGAGGAGCCAACATGATTTTCAGGTCAAATTCACAATCCCAAGGGCATATATCTGGTTATGATGATAACATGGACAAAATGAGGAAGCCGAAAATGAGAGTGAAACAATCAAACAAAACAGATTTTTCTTTTTAATTAAAGATTATTTTTTTCTAAAGCCAATCTGAAAAACAAAGTAACATACTACAATGCACATATGTACAAAATTTTATCAACTTGGAACTACTATCACTTAGGGGAGAACAGGACTGTGGTTTACCGTGGAGAATGGCGATAACGACAACAGAAGAATCCCCTTCCTAGTCTACCAGCAACAACACATATAAACCTCCATTGCCCATTGGATATGACTCCATCCACCTTCAGCCATGCGAAATAACAGATCTATAAATTAAGATGTAAAAAAAATTGGATTGTGTGCTGGTTCGTGGTTAGCTTGCATTTCAAACTACATTCATCGTCCTTCATGAAGATCTTCAGAGAAAACAGCTGTCCTAGAAGTGTTGTCATAGTCAAAGGCACTTAGACCAGAGTAAGGACCAGAAGAAAACATTGAAGATGTCCCATCAGAGTCATAAGTGGCAGAGGACTGTCTCAGGTTGGGTCTTGTATTGGATGACGGTACTGCAGGATCACGATTTTCTGTGATGCGCTGAACCATTTTAAGTGACTGTACCACTTCCCCCATTGTAGGTCGTTGACTTGCTTCAGGTGCAACACAGGCTGCAGCAATAGTGCAAACACGGACAAAATCTTCCTTTGGATACCTTCCCCCAAGCCTTGGATCAGCAAGTTCTTCTAACTGCTCCTTAACTCTAAGAATTGGCCTTGCCTGAAAGTATAGTTCGGTAAATTATTTTCTATGACCTATCAAGTGTAAACTACAAAGGACGGATTTAGTTTCATATTCCAATCATTTCCAACAGAAACCAGGTGGAAATGCTTTCGAGTTTGAACTGAATGAGAATAATGAGGAAATGTTGAGTTATGAATCTAACCCAAGTTACAAGATTCTCTTGTCCAGATGGCTGTGACATTTCCACAGGTTTCCTTCCAGTCAACAATTCTAACAAGACAACCCCATAGCTATAAACATCGCTTTTAACGAGTAGGTGTCCAGTCATAGCATACTCAGGTGCTACATACCTACATAATAGTTCCATTTCATCTTAAATCTACACTATAGATCAAACGGAAATAAAAGTGAAAGAAAGAAAAGAATGAAACTAACCCAAATGTGCCCATAACTCGAGTAGACAGATAATTAACTCTGCCTTCAGGTGCTAGTTTAGCTAGACCAAAATCAGCAACTTTCGCATGAAAGTTGTTCTCAAGCAATATATTAGATGCCTTGAAATCTCTGTGTATGACACATGGCTGTGAATCTTCATGCAGGTAAGCAAGTCCTCTTGCAGCATCAAGTGCAATCTTCATCCTGGTGTCCCAATCCAGAGAGCAATTTATTCCCAAGGGACCTAGGGAAATCAGGGCCAATTTCAATTGAGCATAATGAAATTATTTCTGAAAATAACTATCAATGTAACAATAGAGACACAAAGCAGGTCATTCAAGATTAAAAAACTGAACCCATTATTCAAGAAATTACAATACCATGAAGCCAGGCCTCCAAACTTCCGTTTGGGACAAGCTCATAGCAAAGTAGGTTTTGTGATGAATCACGATTGCTATAGTATCCAACTAGTTTTACAAGGTTACGGTGATGCAGCCGGCTAAGCATCTCAACCTCAACCAAAAGCTCTTTGTCACCCTGCTGCCCTCCATTAGTAAGCCTCTTAATCGCAACAGCAGTTCCATCATTCAAAACACCTTTAAAAACTCTACCAAAACCTCCTTCTCCAAGTACACTTGCTGGTTCAAAATTATTTGTTGCTTCTCTAAGATCTTCATAAGAAATAAATCGTGTACTGGTTGGGTGGGGATGTGATGCAACAGATGAAACTACAAGTTCTATCCTTGGCTTTTCTGCAGGAAATAAAGCAAAATGTCAGTAGCAGGCATCAAAGTATAGAATACCATACAGTTTTACAGACGATAATGGAAATAATATTGTGTGTAAGTGTGCATCAATTTTCAATTCAATAGATAAAATTGTACGCTTAATCAAGTTTCTTGATCAATCACAAAACATTCATACAAGTTAAAATTCAAATCTAATAAAAAATTCTCTAGTCTACAAACTTCTTTGAAAATAAGTGTGCTAAATATAAGCAATGAATTTGCTTCAGTCCAGAAAACTTTCTATCCTATAAACTGCTTGTGTCATGAAGTAGTTTTTCTTTTGAAAGGAACCCAATTTGCCTCGATTTAACTGTTACAATTACTGCCTTTATGATTCAAATCAAGAAAGGTGACCAAGTGTATAACTTATAGCAGTTTTCACCATTAGAATGCTGTTATAGAAATGCAAAAATGAAAAATAAATACAATAACAGTCACAACTAGAATACTTGCCAGTTTCTGTAGGTCTTTTTGTTTTTGGCCTCAGCGTGCATAAACAAAGTATAAGTACACAGATAATGGACATGATGAGTATCCCAGTAACAATTCCAAGGATAACAAGCAAATTTGAATGCCTTCCCCTGTCTGAAGTACTCAATGATGTAGCTGTAGGTACTTGTCTCTCAGGAGTTTTCACAGTTGATGCAGCAAAAGTAGGAGCTGCAGTAGAATGCAAAGATACATTATAATACATAAATGCCTAGATATTTATTCTTAGACCCACTATCCAGGAATCCACCCCCAGAAGGAGGCACATGATTGCTATTCAACTTCTATCAGTAGTCACAGAAAAATCTATGGTACTATGCAAAATAGATGTAGTTGCTTAAATTGTCTAAAGCTTTGAATGAGCAAAAAACCTAACAGTATTCAGTAATGTTGCGATAAAATTAAATATAACTCACTAAATGAGTTATATAAAATCAGGGAACAAGGAAGACTGAGAGGCAGTAACATGTTTGTAATGGTGAACGTATACAAGGTGCAAATCCATGATGGCTAAAATCTTCTAAGCATTGCTATGACATAAATATTTAGCTACGTACAATCAAAAATCCAGATTTAAACTTGATAAAGAACAATGCAGCATAAGATTTTCATGAGCATCAGAATTACAAGATTTGGGCTAGCAGGAAAAATCAGAATAAGACAAGTTTGGTGAGTAAATAATGGATTAGACCCCATATCATTTACATATATTTTTCTCTTTCCTTACCACTTAGAAGTGAAGTAACAATGAAACAAAGCAAATGGACAAGTAATCCATATACATGAAAATAATACAGTCTAATAAGTTGTTAAAACAGCAAGATTACATACATAACAAAGGTTTTAATACCAAGTGAGAAAAAAATTCACTATATATTTTCTGTACAATAATGATCTCATTGTAAGTACTTTTCAAATATTATGAAAACCAAATCTGTGGTGACATATTTCAGAAGTTCAGACCCATTTACCTTTAGAAGGAGTTGGAGGTTTAAACCAGGTCAAATTGAGAACCCTGTAATCGCCCACGAATCTACTGTCTAGTCGAACCTTATGAAATAAAAGGGAGGAGTTTATTTTAGATGCTTCCTTGGCAGAAAAACTGATCTCTTTTTGCGGAGTGATATACATCGATATATTCAAAGTCAATAAGCTGTGTACATAAAAATTTATCAGCTCAATTTGTGTAGCACGCATCCCCAATTGTGCGGCCAATTCATCAAGAAAAAGATTCCAGTCGGGGTTTTCCGAGACATTCAAAAGAAGAAGTTCTAACTTTATAGGATAAACACAATGGCAGCTTTCACTACCTCGTTTCAACACCATGTCTTTTTCACAACAATCTGGCCGAATAAAAAAAAAATACTGAGTCATATAGCAATACAAATTTACAACAACATATTCTAATTAATGGAAAGCAGCATTAGAAATCGAGAAGAAAATAAAAATCACTTTACCAGCATTCTTTGATTTTTCATTTTCACTTAAACTTAAAAAAATTACAAAAAACAAGATTCAGTATTTTTGTCACCATTTTCTTTTACAAAATCAAAAATAGTAAGAGAAAATGGCAAGCATTTTCAAAAGTTTTCATTATTTCCAAAAATGCAGTCAGTCTTCCTAAGAAATCTTCCCTCTTTTCTATGTCACAACTCACAACGGAGTCCATCATCTTATAGTTAGCAATTTAAAATAAAAAGTTAAATATCTTGTTGATCCTTCTAAATATACCAATTTTCATTTTTAGTCCCTCTAAAATATTTCATTGAATAATGATCCCTATAAACTTTTCCGCCTTCTAAATTAATCACCACTAATTATTACAAAGTAAACAGACCCATGATTTTCTTTTACTGCAAAAGAGTATAATTGCTTACTGGAAAGATGAGGGGGCAATGGTGGATGAGCCATAACAGAAGGAATTGCATGCATAGGGGAGATAGATAAATGAGAAGCTTCTAGTGTTGTATCATAATCATATGCACCACATTCAACTATAAACACTGTACTAAATAATAACACAAACACTCTTTTCAGCAATATGCATTGACCCATTTCAAACCCACCTGCATCAATTTGTGAAAATACTGTATCAGCATAAATATATATATCATATAATATAATGAGGCATTAAATTAAGATTGGTTATTGTTGTAATGAAAAGTATAATTACCCATTAAAGAAAAAGGGGGGATTTTTGGGATGAGGTGGATCTAAGGGAATTGGGATTGGATTCAAAAAGGAAAAGGGGTGATTTTGAATTGGGGAAGTGAAGTGTGTGCTTGCATGAGGAAGTTGAATCGTTGGGAGAGTTTGGTACTGTTTACAACTTGCCCTGTGTGTGTCTTTGTGTGTTTATTCTTTCTTTTTCTGGGTTTTGTTTTGGGGAAAAGGATTTAGCGGATTGGTTTTGGGTCATTGCTAGAGTGTGAAAGAGTCGTCATGTTTGAAAATTTTGACCATTGTGGTCATATTTGAATAAGACTTCATGGAAAACCCAAAATGTCCTTCATTTTATTGATATTTCATTTCTTCAAGCACTAAATTAATAGTCATATTGTAAAATGGACTCATCTCAAGATAAATGTGTTAAGTTAAATATCATTGAAGTTGTGGTACTTCTTGTAACATTAGTTTTGACAGTTTGTTTCCTGACAACAAGGGTGATTGGATGGTTGGCTTCTTTTAACGAGGGGTAGAGGGATGCACTTTCTACTAAGCCGTTTGGTTTGGGGTTTATCATCATTTGATGTTGGTAATTACCAACTTTATTTAGCAGGTTATTTGCGAGACAGTTATTTGTTCAACATCTTGATCACTCGCATATGCATATATACAGTTATTTGTTGGTGATGATTTTTTTTATATAAAGGACTTTATTTTAGAGGATAATTGTTGTGCGAATTTCTTGGCCAAGCTCATGTACTTTTCAAGGTTAGATGTGACCTTTTGGTAGACTTTTTAATCGGAATTGGAGACAATGTAGAGGCTTGATGCCCCAGGTCAAGCCTTGTTTGTAAGTTTTTTCTTATTTTTCCTTTGTCATTATAAAAAGAAAAGCATTTATTAATTTTGAATGAATAGTATTGTATATATTTTGTTTGAGAATGAATGAATATCACCACCAAATTATATTTTTTGCAAATTTAATGGTATTATTTTTCATGGCTTCAATTTTTCAATTCTTAAATGTCATGGTACTCCTTTTGCGAGATGACTCAGGTCTATTCATTGCGGGTTTCTCTGGTTTTATTCCAGACACATATGATATCTTGTTGGCCGAACTTTCTGCTATCTATCACGTTATAATCATGGCTAAGGATTTGGGTTATGCGGAGTTTGTTTGCTATTCTGGTTATCTTGTTTGCATTAATCTTATTAATGGCCCCATTGAGAGGTACCATATATATGTTGTCCTTATCCAAGACATAAAACATTTGCTTCATCAAATCAATGTGACGGTTTCTTACACTCTAAGAGAGGGGAACCAATGTGCAGACTTCATGGCTATGCTTGGAGCTTCTTCTGATGTTGATCTTCTTCTTCATGAGTCTCCCCTGGTGATCTTATTAATCTTCTTAGAAGCGATGTCAATGGCACTTTGTTCCTTCGGGAGTAGTTAGTTTTTTTTTTTTTATCTTGTTATTTTTCTTCTTCCATTCAGCATTGTAACCCAAAAAAAAAAAAGGTCATTCTTTTAGAAAAAAGAAATTTAATTTTTCAATGTTATTTCATCGTCCTTCTATCCTCGCTCAATGGAAACAACTATATAATGTTTTCCCAACTTTTGGAATTTTCTTTTCAGCTGCAGGATTAACATGCATTTCTCCTTCTGTAATAAACAGGAGTCGAGACAGACGGGAGAGATTACTCAACACAAATCAAAGCAGCTTGTCTGAATTAATGGCATGCAAAGGAAACAAATACCGCTTTTATAAGTAGAATCTGACAGAAAATAATAGCAACAGCATTGGCAGGATTTTGTTTTGTATAGACAAACAAAGGTTGATGGTGAAATTGTTAATGGATGGTAAAATGTTAGTAGCTGGGATCCAAAGCGACATTCAACATAGAACTCCTTCATAAGCCTTGTCAACTTTGGCATAGATTCATACTCGTGTTTTGATAAAAATGTTTTCAATGAATTCATTCGGGGAATACATTCATAATATACAATAAAGTCCAATGAATTAACAATATATTTACAGAGGTGGGTTGTATTGATTAATAATTTCAAATATGAGCTTAGTCAAAGATGAATTATCGTTATGGAAGACCTATTACCCAAACCTTCAGTTCCATCTTCAAAGACAAGTTGGAGCTAGAATGTGCAAAAGGCTATGGAAAGTGTTCATCAATGTTCTCAAAGCTCTATGCCCAAGAAAAATATGTTCATGTCTTTGGGCAGGCAGTCACACCTGTGTTTCTGGAAGCCATTCTTCGTTGGGATGCATTTGGACATGCTTCCAAGCAAGGCTCCTTCAGGACGGTGTCATCTTCAGGAAGTGGGGGAAGAACACCAAATTTGAACTGCAAATTTAAAAGGTCAAGAAAATAGTGACATTAGCGACCTCATCATATAAATTCGGACTCCATAAGAGATTACATAATATTACCTGACAGCTATAATCAGCAAAGTTGGGCTCCATGAATAATGGAACTCCCATATGATCCTTGAAGAAGGTCTAAATTCAAAATAGAGTCAGAACCAATCATCCATAAAATGCAACAATTTCAAAGCTTGCACAATATTTTTAACTCTTTGCTAACATGAAGTAACCAAGGGATTGGACTCGAATGTTTAATAAATTTTAGTTAAAGACGAATCGTTTGGGTGAATCTGAGTTCGAATCTGACTGAAACAATCATTGGCCAGAATAAAATTACCCTAGGTCGAACTCTAGATTACCAGGACCCCTTCCTATGAGAACCGCGGGTTAAGACAGGAAAAAAAGTAAATTATAGTAGTTTGAAGAATCACTAACCTGTGTTGGAAACTTACAGGTGTTGATGCAGATACCAACACACTTGCTTTCCTCCAGATACTTGCATCTTTCAACATGCACCTACAACATTTTATAGTACATACACCACTTTCAATAATACAAGATGATATTATTATTTAGTCATAGACACGCAGGGAAAGGTATAAGTGATCACCCCACTATTCCATGAGGTTCCATTTGGTAGGTCTACAGAATTGACTTTGCAGGGTCCCATGAGCCATTGACAAGTAAGAGCAGTAACCCTTGCTTCAAAACTTAAATAAATGTTTTAGGATATCTCAAAAAAGTTTCTCACTGGCTTGTTACATTCAGGGGAACATCATCTTGAAGAATTGTAAAATGAGACGTAATATTATCAGACTCACCAACCATTATAGCAGCAACTTTGCCTCCACCTAAAGGAGTTATGAGCATTTTATAGAGCTCCAAAAGGAATGGAGGAAACAGAGACCTCAAAATTCGTACCTGTCACAAGATATAAGGGCTAAGGAACTTGCTCTGGACAAATGAGTAATGACCATTCAAAATTCAGAAGAATCCATGTAAGGTGAATTACTATATCACAAATGTGATGACCTATGCTGCACTGATGTGGAAACACATACATGTATGACCAGAATAAGTAATATAATATTGTATTACGGTATGTCTGGAATTGTGGTATAGAGTGGAATAAAGTGGATTGGAATGAAATGAAATGGAATGTTGTAGTATCCATTTTTTAAAACGTAACTAGCTTATTCCATTCCACTATAATCATAAACTCTAAAAACCAAAATGGTGGAATTCTTTAATTTCACTAGTTTGAATCTTTGGTATGTAATGTTTGTCATCCATCCGCAAAAACAACATATTTTAATCTCATCAGTTTTTCAAAAAAAGCAAATCAAACAAAAGTCTATCGAAGTTTCAATTATTATCATCTAATAATATTTTTATTTTTTTTAAATTGAACCAAAAGCCTTTCTCTCTCTTTCTAAGACACTGTTTGGACTTTGGATAAACCATTCACAAGTGCTTATTATGATAAACACGCTTATGTATAAGCTATTTCTATAACAAAAGATAAAAAAAAGTTAAATTATTTATAGTACAAAACTATAAGCTGCTTTCATAAGCCCACTCAGAGAACTTATGGAAATAAGCTGAAAACACCTAATGAACAATGCCATAAGTTTTCCTAAACAGTCTCACAAATTTATGTCGAATAATACAATCCAAACAGGCCTTAATTCATTTGAAAGAGAAAATTACCGTAGCTTCTATGGTATGAGAATTGGTAGTGCCTTTCATCATTAGACGGTTAGCAACTTCAATTAGTCCATCATATCCAGGTTTCTTCGAGTCCCATCCCACTTCCTGTTACAGTATTCATACTCACCCACCACATTAATCATTAATACACACTCATAAATAACAACTAGAAGAGGCTTCTTTGTTTGGTTACCTGAACCAATTTGGTGCGGAACAAATTGAGGAACAAATCATCAATAACCCCAGGCTTGTATTCACTCTTTGGAGCTACTGCAACTCCAACCTAATTCAAATTCAATCAACATACACACAATTTCATAATCGCACATGAAAAACAATAGCAAAAGATGCAAACCGTTTTGGGTCCCGACGATGAAGAAGAAGAAGAAGAGGCTGAAACGCAGAACCGACGTTTATGAATTCCATTAGAACAAAGCGTTGGAATTGGAACACCACCAACAACAATACTTGCCGCCTTCATTTCTTCCTAACTGTAACACCTAAACTAACTAAAATATCTACTTAGACATGATTTTATGCATGTAAAAATATTACATTATCGGTGTCAAAATTAATCTCACTTTTTTTTTATGACGAATGAGTTTAAAATAGTTTCTACAAAATTTTCATAAAAAATTATTTTGAAAATATAAAGTTAAATTGCTTTTTTTTTTTAACTGGGTATGTTATGTCCAAGTGATAGACTAATCTTACAATTGCTTTGGTTAAATTGAAAAAAATCTTTTACAATTTTATCGACACAATTTTTAATCAAAATAAATCGCTAACATATTATTTTTTGTACAAATAAAGGTTGGTTTAATTGACAAGGAGTTAACCCTTTTGCAACATATAAACGCTATTTGAATTTTAAGATTTATAACTCTAATGAACTTTTAAGGTTTAAGTCACCTAAACTTTTTATTAAAATATATATATATATATATATATATATATATATAATATCGTTTCCTTTTCTGTCAAATTAATTATTGGTTTAAATAGGTATCCAGTCATAGCAAATATACGCGATTTGAATTTTCGTCCATGAACTTATTAATCGTTTTAAACAACCAATGTAAAATTTAATCATTTAAGTCGGCTTTAATCTCATTTGAGTAGTGATGTGGCATGTAATTAGTGGTATGGCACTAGCTGAATGGGTAAGGATCTTGGTGACTTAGCAAAACCACCTGAAATGACTATTTTACCCTAAATATCTTCAGACACATGAGAAAAGTTCATTCTACCTCCTCCTCCTCCTCTTCTTCTTCTTCTTAAAGAAGTTACAATGGAAAAAACCCTGGAAAGGTAGAAGACCATAGTTTCTTCAACCTCCTTGTTATAACTTGTCTTGCAGATGGTGCAAAATCCCATATAGATGGGATTGTGAGAGATGCACAAGTCTTGCAGATGGTGTAAAATCCCATATAGATGGGATTGTGAGAGATCCACAAGTAAAAGTTGACAAATTTTCTTTTCCTAAAGATATGACACTTATGAAGATGATAAATTACCAATCCCTTACTATTGGGGAGATCATTGCTTGCAACTTCTCAAGCACTTATAGATGTGGAGAAAGGAAAGATTGTGATCATATCAAATGATGATTGTCGGACCTATATTGTTGCTGCCACTAAAAAGGACCAAATTCCAAGGAGACATGTAAAAGGGCAAGGGTGAGGTATTCACATAGAACCATAACACTCAAGAAGCCCATAGTCATACAAACTAAGTTGTCGGATGAAGAGCCAAGTGACAACACAAGAATTTGGGAATACCTAGCAAGGGCCAAGGAACATTTGAAGAAAAACCATCCTTTGAAATAGAGATAAGGTGATCCTTTGAAACCCTAACCTATTACATCCTCCTACTTGATATGAGAAGAAAGAATGATATAGACCATTCACGGTGTAATACCATAACATAGGTGGATGTGTCATGATCTAGGACAATATCATGTGGTTCACTGAAGTCCATGAATCTGAGCTTCGGTTGATGAAGCAAACTGATAAGGATGAACTAACAAAGATAAATACTGACTCCTACCCCATAAAGGAGATTCAAAAGTTGCAAGATTATCCCATGTAAGATTTTTAGATTATAGATTTAGCTAATAAAATAAAATTCATATGAAATTATTTTGATATCAGCATAACATAAATTCATTATATTAAAAAGAAACATCATATATAGTAAAAACATCATTAGTAGTGTTGTGAATTCGATGAAAAATCACACCAATAATAAACTTTATGTGTGGAGTAAGGGATAGTCAAGCAACCAAAACAAAGTGTATGGAAGTTATAATCACAAACAAAAGTAGAAAAACAGCGAGAGAAAAGAAGAGAGAACACAAAAGAATTTGTTTACCCAATTCAGTCCAAAATTGACCTAATCTGGGGGAGAGAGCAGCCCTCCGTTTCACTATAATGATGAGTAACTTTACAAAAGAGACACCAATGGGTTACAAGAATAAGTCTCCCGCCTAATTTTACCCAAAGTCCCAATCTCTTCCCGTAACCAAGAGACTCAATCCTAATAGTGTTTCCCAAGGTGAATCAACCCTCAAACCCTAGTGTTTGTTCTCAAGAGACAAACTCTATAGAAACCCTAGTTTTGTTGTTGTCTTTCTAAACCCTTGTTTCATCCTCCTCTATCTCAAGGTTTACTATGATACAAAACCTATATTTATAGTAAAAGAATCCCTCATAAATTGGAACAAAATCAGGCCCAAAAATATGTTTTATTTTTATGCATCTGCGCAAAATTGTGCTCCGATTTTGCCATATCGTGCTCCGATTTTTTAGGAATGAAAGTGTTAATTCTGGTCCAAAAAACCGTGCTCTGATTTCTCAAATCGTGCTCCAATTTTAAGTCATTTTCATAACAATCTCCACCTTGACTCTAAATTAGTGATGATGCCAATTTAACATCAACCCCTTGCTTCTCTTTCCCTTGCTTCCCACTACACCAAGTAGCTCCACAAGTTTACATCATAACCTCTTCAACCATCGGAATGCCTTCCGCCCTTTTGAAGATCCTTGTGTCCAAACTACTCAAGGAATTTTAGGTAGTTCCACAAGTACACACATTAACCCCTTCAGCCATCGGAATGTCTTCCTCCTTCTCGAAGGTCCTTGCAGTCCAACTACGCTAGGAATTTTAGGTAGTTTCACAAGCATTTACCTTAACCTCTTCAGCCATCGGAACGTCTTCCGCCTTCTCGAAGAGTCCTTGCAGTCCAACTACAATAGGAGTTTTAGGTAGTTCTACAAGCATTCACCATAACATCTTCAACACAGGACATCTCCCGCTTCCTTGATGATCACCTTGCATCCAATCACCCTTTACCTTTTTTTAGGGTTATTCCGCAAGCCGTGTTATACATTCTTCAACCTCTAGAATGCCTTCCGTCTTCATGAAGAAATCTCTTGCTCACCACTAGAGCATAGCACCCAAGGTCCTCCACAGTCGTACCATTACCGGTGTGTTCAACTCCACCACAAGCTGAGCTTCCAACCTCTCAACTAGCAAATGCGTACATCCCACTATGTCTTCAACCTTGAAACTCCACCTCAACAGGTAGATCGTGAGTATTGTTGCCTCCGCTTCTCCAAACTAATCATGAGTATTCTTACCACCACCTCTACAGGCTGATGTTGAGTGTTTAACGTCTCTCCAGACGACCACCGCTCTATCAGGCATCACTCCCAAGGTGAGACACATCACCTTCTTCATCCTCCAAATAACACACCACCAGAGCACCTGCATCCTCATAACCCTCGGTAACAATTTGTGTGGAGTTACCATTAATCTTTGGACAATACTTCATGAAGTGACCCATCTTGTGACAGTTAAAGAATTTAGACTTTGACTTGTTACCACTCTTTCTCCGGTTACCTCTACCTCCACCATTCCCTCTTGAGACACCTAGACCTTCACTGTTTTCATGAATTCTCAAGTCCTTGGATTTGGTCAACTCCTTGGTTCTCAAAGTCACTTGAACTTCTTTCAAGGTAACAGTGCCTTCTTTGCCATAGAGCATGGTATCTTTGAACAATTTAAAAGATTTCGGTAGAGCACACAACAAGAGTATAACTTTATCTTCATCCTCAAGTTGCACCTCAATATTCTCCAAGTCATCAAGGATTTTGTTGAACTCCGTAAATTGCTCCATGATGACCTTTGA
Source organism: Medicago arabica (assembly GCA_946800305.1). Lineage (NCBI taxonomy): Eukaryota > Viridiplantae > Streptophyta > Magnoliopsida > Fabales > Fabaceae > Medicago > Medicago arabica. The sequence goes on along the minus strand of OX326965.1, from coordinate 52,097,479 downwards.
CTCCACCATCTTGAATGAATAGAGTTGTTGCTTTAGGAATTGCCGATGAGTCAAAGACTTTGTCATATACAAAGACACCAACTTTGACCACATCGATGCCGCGGTTGGTTCCTTCGCTACTTCTCTCAAGACTTTATCCCCGAGGCACAAGACAATGGCACTCCTGGCCTTGTCCACCATCTCGGTCTTCTCTGCTCGTGACATGGTGACCGGTAACGTACCTTCACCCTTCAAAGCTTTCTCACACTTTTGTTGTATTAACATTGCTTCCATATTTACCTTCCATAACCCAAAATCGTTATCTCCGGTAAACTTCTCCATATCCAACTTTGAACCCATAATACTTGATTATCCTTTGATCCTTGCCCCACGGTGGGCGCCAATTGTTGTGAATTCGATGAAAAATCACACCAATAATAAACTTGATGTGTGGAGCAAGGGATAGTCAAGCAACCAAAACAAAGTGTATGGAAGTTATAATCACAAACAAAAGTAAAAAAACAGCGAGAGAAAAGAAGAGAGAACACAAAAGAATTTGTTTACTCAGTTCAGTCCAAAATTGACCTAATATGGGGGAGAGAGCAGCTCTCCGTTTCACTATAATGATGAGTAACTTTACAAAAGAGATATCAATGGGTTGCAAGAATAAGTCTCCCGCTTAATTCTACCCAAAGTCTCAATCTCTTCCCGTAACCAAGAGACTCAATCCTAATAGTGTTTCCCATAGTGAATCAACCCTCAAACCCTAGTGTTTGTTCTCAAGAGACAAACTCTATAGAAACCCTAGTTTTGTTGTTGTCTTTCTAAACCCTTGTTTCAGCCCCCTCCATCTCAAGGTTTACTATGATACAAAACCTATATTTATAGTAAAAGAATCCCTCATAAATTGGAACAAAATCAAGCCCAAAAATATGTTTTATTTTTATGCATCTGCGTAAAATCGTGCTCCGATTTTACCAGATCGTGCTCCGATTTTTTACGAATGAAAGTGTCAATTCTGGTCCAAAAAATCGTGCTCTGATTTCTCAAATCGTGCTTCGATTTTGACAGCTTCAGCAAACTTCAATTTATCCAATTTTGAGTCACTTTTACAGTAAGCAGCTTCAATTTTCAATAGAGTTCTGCAACATTTATTGTTTGAACAATGACTTCAGTTTTCAGCTAACAATAGCTTAGATGGTATGATTCTTGACTTTCTCCTATAATTCTTTGGTCAAGAAAGAGGCATTAAAATATAGATAGATTTATCCATATTTTTATACAAATATAGATTTAGATTTAGATTACATCAAATGAAAGCCTCTTGATTATTTAACATGATGAATAGTTTACCCCATTAAGTTAGTTGTACAAGAAATTTATATATCTATGGAAGCAAAGAAATTTAATAGTTAAGCCTTATATCAAATTATGATAACTTTGAGTACTTCAGAGAGAAATCTAATGGCCAATGTGTTGATGCTATCAGTTAAGAGGAGAGGGTTCACAACAAATTTGCACATATTGATTAAAGTTCAGAAACTACAAATTTAAAAGAACTGATAATACAAACAGAAATTAAGAAAGGGCTTACAAAAAAAAGTAGGAATAAGTAAACTCAAGCATATTCAATGGATCTTTTTGCTATTTGTGTGAAACCATTTTGTCATTAAAAGCTCCTTAGAAACCTGCTAGCTCCTTTGAAACCAGACCCATGGTAGGGCGAGATTGAGGACTTTCAGTCAAACATGTAAAAGCTATCATTGCGATTGATACTAACTCCTCAACAATGGTTTGGAAGGATGAGAGACGTTTGTCAACCATATCCATCAGTGGCATAATATCAGGTGTGGAGCCAATGGTGCTTCTTAAAGATGTAACATCTCCGGGATGTTTTCCAAAAAGTATTTCCAATGCTAATACCCCGAAACAATGCACATCACACTTCTCATTCACTTTTATTGTTATTGTGTATGCAAGTTCTGTATGAAAACAAAAATAGGAATCATGTACAAAACAAATGGCTGAAAGGAACGCGAGATATAGATAATTATGAAATAGTTTTGTTACAAAATTATTAACTATAAAATTATTTATGTCTTAATGAGATTAAAGAAAGGGAATTAACCTGGAGCAGCATATCCAAATGTGCATGCAAATGAGGTTGAGCTAGTTAAATTAAGATCAAGAAGCTTAGTTGTTCCAAAGTCCGAGATGCGAGCCACATATTCTAAATCCAGAAGAATATTCTTGCTTGATATATCTCTGTGAACAATTGGAGGTGAGAAATCATGGTGCATATAGCATAAAGCATTAGCTACATCTTTAATGACATTCACCCTCTTTTTCCAATCAAATGTCATTGCTTCTTCATCATCTTTTAAAATATTTTCTAAACTACCTTTCTCTATGAACTCATAAACCAAAAATGACAACTGAGAATGTGAGCAAAATCCATACAACTTCACAATATTACGATGTCGAATTTCGGTTAGAGCTTGGATCTCATTTGTGAAAGATTTTAGATTGGGACTTTCGCCATTTGCCACTGAATGGAGCTTTTTCACAGCAACTACTTAGCCCGTGTGCAACTTTGCTTTGTAGACACTACCATGCCCTTTAACTCCAATTAAATGTTTCTCATCGAAATCTTCTGTGGCTTCCACAATGTTTTCAAACAAAAATTTTCCATCAAAGTTCCATATTGTAAATACATTTTGCGGTACAATGATGTTCTCTCCAACCTAGTTTTCGTTGGTGGTTGATGTTTGGAAGAGATGATATGAGTATTTGAAGCAAAATAATACTAACATTAGTGTCCCAACAACTATAAAGGGCAAAACTATCAATAAGACTTTGTTAATATGATGATGATGATGATGAGATTCAATGCTTGATGTTGGCAAATTTGGAACTGAGCCAGTGAAGTGGTTATTTTTAGCAGTCAAATATTTCAAATTCCCACCAATGCAAATGTTGTGAGGCAGCCGACCAGTGAAGTTATTATCAGACATTTGCAGTTGTACCAAATTGATAAGCAAATTCATTTCCATTGGTAATTTGCCATTGAAATGGTTTTGAGCAAATGAAAGAAATTGTATATCACTCAAGTTTCCAATTGTCGGTGGGATTTCACCTGAAAGAGAGTTATTGTCCAAATCAAATTGACCAACATTTCTTAGCATTCCAATTTCACGAGGAATCGAACCAGAAAGATTATTGTCCCTAAACCTTAACTCTTTCAAGTTCACCAATCCCCCAATTTCTACAGGAATCCTACCAGATAAGTTATTGTCAAAAATATATAGATATTCTAGCTTCCTTAACTTTCTAATTTCCATAGGAAGGTGGCTAGAAATAGGGTTGTGTGCTAAATTTAGATATGTCAAGTTGGCCAACTTTCCAATAGAAAATGGAATAGACCCTTTAACGTTGCATTGATAAAAGGAAAGGTACTTTAAATTTCCCAACTTCAAAATTTCTTGGAGGATATGACCATTAATGGAAAGACTATTACCACCAAGATCTAGAGTCTCTATCTTATGCAACTTCACAATTTCTTGAGTTAAAACAGACCCATTAATTTTATTTAATTCAACTCCTAAAAAGGTTAATTTGTTCAAATTCCAAAGTTCTTTTGGAATGTTACCATAAAGGTTGTTTCCTCCTAAATACAAATGTGACAACAAGGTCAGATTCCCAATGAAAGTTGGGATAGTCCCTGTGAGACATTTGAGATACTAAGTTCTCTCAAATTTCTTAATTCACCTATTTCTTCAGGAATGGAACCACTAAAAAGATTATCATCCAAATATAAAGTTTGAAGACTAATCAACTGCGTTATTTCATATGGAATTGTTCCTGAGAGAAGATTGAAACTAAGATCAAGATGAAAGAAGCATCCAAAAGGATAGCAGCTTCAAGCCTTCAAGGATTGAAGATTTGAAAATAGGAACCTCATTCTGGGATATATATGTTTATAGGGTGAAGTCTTCAATGAATACTCCAAGACACTTGTGTTTTTACCTAGTGCATGTAGTGTTACGGTGAGAAAATGAACAACCAATGTCAATGCCGTGAGAAAATGAACAACCGATACTTAAATTTAATTGTCTTTTACCCTATAAAGTTATTTTGCACTTAATTTAGGGTCCGTTTGTTATAACTTTTTATAAAATAGATTCTTGTAGTGTAATATATTTTTGTTAGACAAAAATTGACAAATAAATTTTTAAGGGCAACTTCAAATAAAAAATCGGTTTGCATAGTTTATCTTAAAATATCATTCTAGATATTTCATCATTTTGTTACAATTTTTTTGGATACTAAAATTTTAAAAAAATCTCTAAAAAAAAAAGCTATTTCAAATAGCTTTTCATAAAAATCATTTTTGAAATATATCATTTTGAAAAAATATGCGATTTTCACTATGTAAAATCTCGAACAATAAATATTTAGGTTAGTGAATGTCAAAATATCTTTTTTAACTTATAATAAATGAGTTTGAAATAAGTTATACTATTTTCGAGTAAATTTCCAAAAAATCTATTTTTAAAAATACAAAGGAAGATCTATTTTTTTAGAATCTATAACAAACGGGACCTTAATTCCGGTTCAAACTAAATTTGTTTAATTATCTTTAAAAATGCATACACATTTTGTTGCATAAAATAATGACATTCCACATCAATGCAAAAATGAGATTAGGGCCAAAACTAAAACGATTAATATTTGTCGTGACTGTTTGGAAGTATTAATAAGCTCATGGACGAAAACTCAAATGATGTATATTTGCAGTGACTTAATACCTATTTAAGCCTTAATTCTTTAATAACAAATTTTAAGGTTGTAATATGATACCTTACTCATACAGTTTTAAGAGCAAATTGATGATTTTTATTTTATTTTAAATTTTATATTCATCCAATCCAATGATCGATTAATTCGAATCGTTTAATCCCAATGTCGATTTATAGGACATCCATTTAAAATCATAACATATGATTTAGCCCATTAAAATTGACATAGTGGGATTAGTCTTGGCACAAGGGGCATAGAGACTTTGAAAGAAACCCATTTTAAGTCTCAAGCCAACATCCTTATTGTTAATTCAAGGAGTAAATAGGCAATTACCTTCTAAAATTGTAACTTTTGTCAAAAAATCCCTTGAATTTTGCAAAACTTCAAAATTTCCCCGAAATTGTCAAATTCCCTCTTCGTTAATTTCCTCCATCCAACACGCTGACGTGATTGTTAACTTCCCACGTGGCACTGTCACATGATCAGAAAAGTCATGCCACATCATATGCGGTAATTGACTATATATTTTTTTTTTTTTTTTTTTTTTTTAATAAAAATATGCAATTTTTTTCTTTTCAAAATTAACATTTTTTTACACTCGTTGACCTTGCAAATACCCCCTGAAATTTAACATTTATACGCAAATACCCCCTTAAATTTAAAATCTATGTAGTAAATACCCATTCAAATTTATAATTTAGGGTTAACAGTGTTTTACCCCCTATAATATAGGACACTTTTGGTTTTGCCCTCTGTAAATTTTTTATTTTTTTATTCCGTCCTTATAAAATAAAAATTCTTCATAAAAACCCGCCAAATCGTATGACTCAACAGAATCTCTTACGTGGCGCTGACGCAACGCTGTGTGGCACTGAGGTGGATATTTGTTTGGTCACGTGTGTAGTTATGTGACACCTAATTAATTAATTAAAAAAAATCAAAATTCATGAAATAGAACCCATATATCAATCTTCTTCTCTTCTTCTCCATTTTCGTTTTCCAGTTTTAAAAACCATTCATTCACCATCCAAATTCCATTCCAGCACTAACATAATTAAACAACTGCAGAAAAATATCATTAAGAAATCTCAGCACTAACATAATCATTTCTCTCTCTCTAACCATCAATTGTTATTGTGTTAGACAGCAAAACACACACGCAGAAGAAGTAAACACTGAATATGACACTATGATGATGTATGGTATTTAACTACTAACTAGTAACTATTCGTGACTGAAGAGTACATAATTCGAACAATGGAAGCATGTTCGGTGATGTGCAAGAACCGAAAAATTGACACACATGACGCAATTATGGGTTGGTTTGGAACAAGAAAAGCCCCGGTCTGAAATTAAATTAAATTAATAATAACAGCCATTCCTTAATCTTCAGTAAAGGAGATGAAGAATGAAACAGAGTTTTGATGTTTTTTTTAGAGTTTTGATGATTACCTAGAATCCAAATTCAAATAAAGTAACAACAAATAAGAAATTGATTCATGGTTTTGATTCATTTCGGGAGGGGCAGCTTGAGGCGATTAAGAATGTGCTTGTTGGGGATGCTTATTGAGATCTAGGGTTCTATTTTATGAGTTTTGATGTTTTTTTTTATTTTTTTTAAATTAATTAATTAGGTGTCACATAATTACATGCGTGGCCAAACAACCAAAAAAATGGAAAATTAAAACAATTATTCACCAAAATTACATAAGGTAAAACACTGTTAACCCTATAATTTATAGGTAAATATCCCCCTCTAACTTTAAAATTTATATTACACCTTGAATCATAAAATTTAGATGATTAAATAAAACTAATTCATAATAACCCCTTAAATCATTGTAAATAAATTTTATTTAACCATCTAATTGTTTTATGACTTAAGGTATAATTTGTAAGATGTGTTCAAGTTACACCTTGAATCATTATAGGTGCTGGAAAAGGCCCATAAGTCCTTTACAAGTAAGGTTGTGCATTCTATGGATTGCTCTGCCTTGGACAATGAAACTGTTGCTGAATTGATGAAAAAAATAAGAGAGTTGCCATAGTTGGCTCAGGAAAATATGCTCTTGATATAACTGCTGAATGTGTAGATGCAAATGGTGAGAATATATTCAGTCAAATATTTACAATATTAAAATTATTTTGTGCTACACTTCTTCGTAGCCCTTAAATTTAATTTCAATCCATTAACTTTTTTTAGAGGAGTCACTCACTCTTGCACGATTATCCATAGAATTGCACAATGGTTTCTCATTGATTTTAACATTTTGAGCATTAGTCTTGGATATTTGTATTTCAACTTGCATTAATCAATTACCCCTATAATGTGGCATGATTTTTCTGACCATGTGATAGTGTCATGTGGGCAGTTAACAACCACATCAACATGTTAGGTGGAGGAAATCAAACGGATGGCGTATTTGAAATACGTTTGACAATTTTAGAGTTTTTTTTTTTTTTTTTTAAGTTTTGCAAAATTTAACGGGATTTTTAAAGAAAGTTACAAGGGGTTAATTGCCTATTTATTCTTAATTCAAGTGAAAAATAGAACAACCCAAGGATTTGGGTTTCAATAAACCCTAACAAAACCCCAAAACAGAATCCCCAACAGAGGTTCCATCACAGAGACTCTGAAATGAATTATGGGCGTTTGATTTTCGGCGGAGGAAGGCTTCTTCGACGACTCTGGACGGCTACAACAGCAGCTAAGCTTCCGACGAAGAAGTCAAACCTTAAAGGAGTGTTTGAAGCTAAGAATCACTTCAACAGTTTTCCTCCTCCTGCTAAGAACATGTACACATACGATTCTCTTCTAAACTGTTACTGCAAGGAACTAATGCTAGACAAAGCACCGTCTCTTTTTGATAAGATGGATGAATTAGGCTATCTGACTAGTTTGTCTTTCACCAATTTGATGGTTTTGTATATGGGGCTAAGGTCAACCCCAAAAAGTTCCTCAGTTGGTTAATGTTATCAAGGGGAAGAAAATTCGTATGATTGAATTTACATACACTGTTTGGATGAATAGTTGTGCAGCTTTGAATGACATTGGTGGGGTTGAAAGGGTTTATGAGGAGATGAAAAGAGAAGATGAAGACAAAATTGATTGGAAGACTTATAGCAACCTTGCTGCTATTTATGTAAAAGCCGGACAATTTGAGAAAGTTGAGTGGATGCTTGAAAGGTTAGAAGAAATTGTGAAGCCAGGACAACGCGAAAGTTACCATCGCTTGTTGAGCCTTTATGGTGGTACTGGTAATGTTGAACACGTTTATAGAGTGTGGAGTAGGCTCAAGAAAGTCTCACCGGTGACCAATGAAAACTATTATGTTATGTTTTCTATGTTGGAACAAAGGTGTTCAGCAATACCACGTTTTGAGTTTTGATGATAACAAGGTATTAAAAAGTTGTCAATTGGATATTGCTAATATTTGTTTAAGTATGCAGGATATCAATTAAGATTTGTATCTTAGAAAGTATTCTGTTTGAACAATGTTAAAGAGCAATAAATCCAGAGAAGCTTGTTGCTTGTGAATCTGTACCGAAGAGAGAATGAAGACTGTACCGAAGAGAGTCTGAAGACTGTATCAGAGTCTGAAGACCATCAGAATCTGAGAACCAAGAGAGTCTGAAGATTATCAGAAGCATAGTGCTACAGTGAGTCTGAAGCCACAAATTTGATGATCTGCTATCAGTGATCTCTACTGCATTGCTATGCACAAAGAAACTCTAATGGAGTAACGGTTAGCTTCTAAGTCAACTTGAGCGTGGGAAGCACAAAGACAAAGATTGCAGGCCAGTACAGAGTACGTTGTACGAACTCTGTTTCCACTACTCCACTACCTCGTACAGTTTGGCAACTGTGTCTACCGGTATTAATCCTCAAAGGGAATGGAATTCAAATGATGCTATTGAAAGGACTATTACCAAATCAAGCAACAGATCAACAGTCATTGATCAAGCTTCAGAAATCATCCTGATGCGCTGGATGACTCAACGTCTCTTTCCTACGCCTATATAAAGGATAGAAGACTTGAAGAATTGTTGGACTCTACAACTCAGAAAAACTGCACTGCGCTGCTTTCGTATTCAACTGAGTCCTAACAAAAGCACATCATTAACTTAGATTCTTACAAACTGAGTATTCTAGAATTTCTAAGTTTCACAGAAAAACAGAGTCTGTCTTTTGTGTAAAACAGAGTCTGTCTTTGTTGTAATTGAAACACATTTTGATTGTTATCAAGTGTTTCAACTGTATTCAATTTTATGTAATTGTGTAAGAGTCTCTTGCTTTTGTGCTTGAGCAAAGGAAGTCTCTTGGCTGCGTCCTTGAGCAAAGGAAGTCTCTTAGTTGTGTCTTTGAGCAAAGGAAGTCTCTTAGTTGTGTCTTTGAGCAAGGAAGTCTCTCGCCTGTGTGCTTGAGCAAGGAAGTCTCATACTGTGTGTTTGAGCAACTTGTAATTTGATATTACATTTTAGTGAACTCTCCTTGGAAGTACAAGGGGGACAGGACTACTTCCGGTTTGTGGAAGGAACCTGTATAATTGCTTGTGTTCTCTCTTCTCTCTTTATCTCTTGATTATTCCGCTGCAATCAGAACCTAATCTCCTATCAGACTCTGATCTCATTCAGACTCTGAGTTTAAAGGAATTAGATTCTCACTCTTCAAGAGTTGCGAAAAGAAAACACAATTCAACCCCCCTTCTTGTGTTTTTCTCACCTTCAGTTGGTATCAGAGCTCCGGCTCTGTTGTCATAGCACTTAACCGTGTAACAGAAAAGATCCAGAGAAAAACATGTCTTCCAGTGAACAGTCTTCTTCTGGTGTTGCTGCTGGTGCTGCTATTCCATATGACTATGGATCCAATAATAGCAGTAGAAAGGCTGATTATGGAAAAATTCCTAAGTTCAATGGTGATCCTGAAGAATTTTCTTGGTGGAAAACCAACTTCTATAGTTATGTCATGGGTCTTGATGAAGAACTCTGGGACATACTTGAAGATGGTGTTGATGACTTACAACTTGATGACGAAGGTGCTGCCATTGACCGCAAACTTCACACTGCTGCTCAAAAGAAAATCTATAAGAAACATCATATCATCAGAGGGGCTCTTGTCACTGCTATTCCTAAAATGGAATACATGAAGATGAGTGACAAATCTACTGCTAGAGCCATGTTTGCTTCTCTCTGTGCTAACTACGAAGGAAGCAAAAAGGTCAGGGAAGCTAAAGCTCTTCTATTAGTTCATCAATATGAACTATTTAAGATGAAAGAGGATGAAAGTATTGAGCAGATGTACTCAAGATTTCAAACTCTAGTATCTGGTCTTCAGATACTGAAGAAGAGTTACATAGCTTCTGATCATGTTAGCAAGATTTTAAGGAGCTTACCCTCTAGATGGAGACCAAAGGTCATTGCAATTGAGGAGGCTAAAGATTTAAACACTTTAAGTGTTGAAGATCTTGTAAGCTCACTCAAGGTTCATGAGTTAAGTCTAAATGAACATGATTCTGCAAGAAAATCGAAAACCATTGCCTTAAAATCAAAAGGAAGGTCTTCAAAGGCTCTCAAGGTTGAAGAGTCTGAAAATGAGTCTTCAGCTTCTGAAAGCTCAGAGGAGGATCCTGATGTAGCAAAGGAAATGGCTATGCTTTCAAGCAGAATGTAGTACCTTGCTAAGAAGAACAAGAGATTTCTGAGCAAGAGCAGTGGGAAGGGGTTCAAAAAGGAGGATCAGAAAGGTTGCTTCAACTGCAAGAAAACTGGACATTTTATTGCTGAGTATCCAGAACTGCAGAAGGAGAAACCCAAGTCAAAGAGGTCAACCTTCAAGTCAAGTAAGTTTAAGAAGCAGATCAAGATAAGTCTGATGGCCACCTGGGAAGATCTTGATAATGAGTCAGGGTCTGAGGATGATGATGCTGATGGTGAAGCAAATGTAGCTGTTGGACTAATGGCTACAACCGAATCTGTTAAAGAGACACCTGAGGCAGAATCAGATGCAGACTCTGAGAATGAAACAGAGGTATATTCCGAACTCACAAGATCTGAACTTATAGAATCTGTCAATGAGCTTCTTGATCATTTTAAAGCTAAGACCACTGAGTTAAAAAAAGTCAAACAACAGCTTGATAAGCTGTCAAAAAGATATAATTCAACTCTGTTGGAATTAGAAGATTTAAAGGAAGAAAATATCTCTTTATTGATCAAGAAGTGTAGCTGTAAATACTTAAGTGAGCAAGATGTTGCTCTGCAAGAATTTATTGCTACTGGAATTGACAGATCAAGGGTTGCATCCATGATCTATAGCACGTATCAGAACAGAGGACAGGGTCTTGGATTCATTGGAGGAAACTCAAATGAAATGACTCTGAAACCTGGTTCTGATGGAGCCAGAAAGGCTTTGGAAAAGCACTTTGTAAGAGAGTCTGATGAAGTCAACACAGTGACTCATTCAGAACCTACAACCTCTACTTCTAAGGTTCTGACTAAGTCAAAATCTCAGAATGTTAAGGTAAAGAGTCTGAAAAACTTTGAACCCAAAGCTTTAAAGTCTCAGACTCTGAAACATTCAAAGTCTGATAAACAGACTCTGAAAAAGTCAGAGTCTGAAAAACCAAAGCCTAAGTTTCAAAGAAGAAAAATTGTGAAAGGTAAGTTGAAACCTAAACCAAACGGTTCTAAACCCAAGGTATGGGAGAAAACATTGTCAATGACTTCAAGACATAACTTACAAAAGGAGTTCAATGGTTCTAAGACTAACCAAAAAGGACCCATAAGAATATGGGTACCTAAGTCTGATATTATTGATGTTGCAGGTATGTCTAAAAAGACTAGAAAAGCACAAGGCTTGGTACCTAGACAGTGGTTGCTCGCGTCACATGACGGGAGAAAGGTCTATGTTCCTAACCCTAACCATGAAAGAGGGAGGAACTGTGGGATTTGGAGGAAACCAGACTGGCAAAATCATTGGTACTGGAACCATTGGTAACTCTCTGATCTCAATCAGTAATGTGTGGTTCGTTGATGGACTTAGACATAACTTACTAAGCATAAGTCAATTATGTGACAGTGGTTATGATGTATTGTTTAATAAGAACAACTGCACAGTGGTTAACAAGGATGATCAGTCCATAGTCTTCAAGGGAAAACGAAGAAACAATGTATACAAGATAAAATTCTCAGAACTGACTGATCAGAAGGTAATGTGCCTTCTGTCAATGGGTGATAAGAAGTGGATGTGGCATAGACGTTTGGGACATGCTAACTGGAGATTAATCTCTAAAATTATCAAGTTACAACTTGTCAAAGGCCTACCAGACATTGACTATCACTCAGATGCTCTTTGCGGAGCATGTCAGAAAGGGAAAATTGTCAAGAGTCCCTTCAAGCCGAAAGAAATTGTTTCAACTTCCAGACCCTTGAAGTTACTTCATATTGACTTATTTGGACCAGTTAACACTGCATCCTTATATGGAAGTAAATATGGACTAGTTATTGTTGATGACTACAGCAGATGGTGTTGGGTTAAATTTCTGAAAACTAAAGATGATTCATATTCTGTGTTTAGTAAATTCTGCATCCAAATTCAATCAGAGAAGGAAATGAAAATTTTGAAAGTCAGAAGTGATCATGGAGGAGAATTTGAAAATGAACCGTTTGAGGTTTTCTGTGAAAAACATGGAATTATTCATGAATTCTCTGCACCTAGAACTCCACAACAAAATGGAGTTGTAGAGAGAAAGAACAGAACCTTACAAGAGATGGCTAGAACCATGATCCATGAGAACAATCTGGCTAAGCATTTTTGGGCAGAAGAAGTAAACACAGCTTGTTATGTTCATAACAGAATCTATATTAGACCTCTGTTGAACAAAACAGCTTATGAACTCTTTAAAGGAAGAAAACCCAACATATCTTATTTTCATCAGTTCGGATGTACATGTTATGTCCTGAACAACAAAGTCTACCTAAAGAAATTTGATGCCAAAGCTCAAAAGGGAATCTTTTTAGGTTACTCTGAACGCTCTAAGGCATACAGGCTGTATAATTCAGAAACACAATGTGTGGAAGAATCTATGCATGTAAGATTCGATGACAAAGAGCCTGGAAGTGAAACTCCAGTGCAAGATGAAAGTCATGAAGAATCTCAAGATTCTGATGATAACTCAGAATCTGATCAGATTCCAGAATATGAAGATACTTCAGAAGCTGGAACAACCCCTGAAGTTCCTAATGAAGAAGCTTCTGATGAAGCTCAAGATGGTTCTCTTCAAGCTAGTCAATCCAAACAATCTTTCAAATACAAGTCTTCACATCCAGAAGATCAGATAATTGGCAATAAAGAAAGTCCTATAAGAACAAGATCGCATTTCAAACAAGAAGAGTCTGCTTTAGGATTATTATCTGTTATTGAACCAACTTCTGTTGAAGAAGCTCTTGGAGATGAAGGATGGATTCTAGCAATGCAAGAAGAACTGAATCAATTCAAAAGGAATGAAGTATGGGATCTAGTAGCTAAGCCTAATCACAAGAATATCATTGGAACCAAGTGGGTGTTCAGAAATAAGCTTAGTGAACAAGGAGAAGTAATCAGAAACAAGGTCAAACTTGTTGCACAGGGCTACAGTCAGCAAGAAGGCATTGATTACACAGAAACTTTTGCTCTAGTTGCAAGATTGGAAGCAATCAGGTTACTTATTTCCTATGCAGTTAATCACAACATAACTTTGTATCAAATGGACGTTAAGAGTGCATTTCTTAATGGTATCATTTCTGAAGAAGTATATGTCAAACAACCTCCTGGCTTTGAAGATTTAAAGCATCCAGAGCATGTTTATAAATTAAAGAAATCACTCTATGGCTTGAAACAAGCTCCCATAGCTTGGTATGAAAGACTGAGTAATTTCTTGATTCAAAACAACTTTGAACGAGGACAAGTTGACACTACTCTATTCAGAAAGACTCTAAAGAAAGACATTCTTGTAGTTCAGATTTATGTTGATGATATTATTTTTGGTTCTACAAATAGTTCACTTTGCAAAGAGTTTTCGAAAGTTATGCAGGATGAATTTGAAATGAGCATGATGGGAGAATTGAAGTTCTTTCTTGGAATTCAAATCATCCAATGCAAAGATGGAGTCTACGTTCATCAGTCCAAGTATACGAAATAGCTTCTGAAGAAGTTCAATCTTGAGGACTGCAAAGAAATGAATACTCCAATGCATCCAACCTGCACTTTGAGCAAAGAAGATCAAGGAACCAAAGTTGATCAGAAGCTGTATAGAGGTATGATTGGTTCTTTGTTATACCTAACTGCATCCAGACCAGATATTCTATACAGTGTATGTTTGTGTGCAAGGTTTCAATCAGATCCTAGAGAGTCTCACTTAACTGCTGTTAAGAGAATCTTTAGATATCTGAAAGGAACTACTAATCTTGGACTTCTTTACAAGAAATCCTCTGACTACAAGCTAGTTGGATTCTGTGATGCTGATTATGCTGGAGACAGGATTGAAAGAAAATCTACCAGTGGCAATTGTCAATTCTTGGGAGAGAATCTGATATCCTGGGCTAGCAAGAGGCAAGCAACCATTGCTCTGTCTACAGCAGAAGCAGAATACATCTCAGCTGTTAGTTGTTGTACACAGCTACTCTGGATGAAACATCAGCTTGAGGACTATCAAATAACTGAAAACCATATCCCAATTTATTGTGATAATACAGCAGCTATATGTTTGTCTAAAAATCCAATTCTGCATTCAAGAGCAAAGCATATTGAGATTAAACATCATTTTATAAGAGACTATGTTCAAAAGGGAATTTTAGATATTCAATTCATTGATACTGATCATCAATGAGCTGATATATTTACTAAACCCTTATCTGTTGAAAGATTTGATTTCATAAAGAAAAATTTGAACATGTGCTATGTCTCTGGGTAATATGCGCCTCTGAAAACAGAATTCAGACTCTGAAAATATTCAGAAGCTATCTGGGAATCAGACTCTCTTTTGGAGACTCTGATGAAAGCTTCTGGTAAAATATTCAGACTCTGGTGAAAAATCTTTAGACTCTCAGAAGCTCGTATTAGTGGAAGCGTGACTGTTAAGTTCAGTAACACCTGCCCCACTATGGTGACAGTTACTTTACAGTTTCTCAGACGTGGCCTGTCTGTATTGGGTAAGAACTCAAAGGGCAATGATTTCATTATGTTAAACAAGTTACCTTCGCTTTGTCCCAATATGTTTACGGCTGCATGCTATATGTATTTATTGTTTGTGTTTGTTTGTCCCCTACTCTTTCCAAACAGTTATCAAACGTTTTCTCTATAAATACATAACACACACAAATCACTTCTCTTTTCACTATTTGATTTTCTCTCTGAACAAATTTCTTGTTTTTCAATACTTTGCAAAACCTTTTTTTTTTTTGTTCTCAAATCAAACTCTTAGAAAACCCTAATGGCAAGTGATCTCATCCAATCTGGTGTTATAATCAAGTCCGGAGGATCCTATGTTATCAAACCCAGAACAATGAACATCACCAAGGAGACTCTGGAAATTCAAGTTGAATCTCCAGTAGATTTTGGTTCACTCAGTCGTCATGGAGTTGACGTTGCACCTCATTTCTTATCACAAGGAATGATGAGATACTTTGGTATGTTGGATGGACCAACATATCAGGAGCTTGTTAGAGATTTTTGGGTTAGGTCAGAAGTCTACGACAAAGCTGAAGCTACTTTGGAAGAAACAGTAGCAATCTCAAACAACCCCAAGCTTGTTGGCAAGAACAGAGACCAAATGGGTTTAAGACCATACAATGGTCTTGAAATAAGGTCTGTTGTGATGGGAATTCCAATAGTTATCACTGAAGAGGTGGTAGCCAGGGCTTGTCAGATGGAGAGCGCTGGTAAATTTCAGTGGAATGTCAACAAGAAAAGTGAATGGGCCGTTGTCTGCAACAAGTTGTTATTTGAAGGGAGACCCTCAAATAAATTGGTGGATATGCATCCTGAGCATAGGGTGCTTCTGAAGATTATACTGGACAGTATGCTTCAGAAAGGAGGAGGAACAGATACATTGTCTATGGATCACAAAGTTCTTCTTTATTTTCTTATCAACAAAATAAAGATCAACTTCCCCAGATATGTGATGCACCACATGTGTTGGGCCATCAAGAAGAGTCAATTAGAAACCAGGAGGCAAGTTCCTTTTGGAAGATTAATATCTGAGATTCTGTATCAAGGAGGCCTCTTGAAGGTCTTATCAGAATCTGGTGTGGAATCAGATATTCATCTAGGAACTGTGACCGGTAGAATCATCAATGGCAAGACTCTACAGTACATGAAGATTGTCAAGAGATTCAACCCCTCTAAGCATGATATGAGAGAATCCTATGTACAATCTGATTTGATGATGGACTTCTCTCCCATATCCAAAGAAGATAATCCTGAAGTTCTTGCTAGATTTGTGGTGGATTACTTCAAGGAGACTGGTAGAATAATCAACTATTCTTCTATTCCTGAGACTGCTGGAGGAGGCCCTCTTAAGGTCAAAGGAAAAAGGACCAAGGAAGTGGTTCTCAAGGAAGAGGAAGAGAAGCAGGAGCCTCTCAAGAAAAAGATCAAATCTTCTGCTCTTCCTGGAGTTTCAATTGGTTCTCCTTCTGCATCTTCTGCACTTCGTGAAATTAAGGATGGAAAGAAGGCTAAGAAAGATGAGAAGAAGGCTAAGAAAGCTGAGAAGAAAGCAATAACAGGCAAAGCTGACAGAGACTATGACAAGTTAGCTCAAGATATTGCTGATTTCCTTGATGCTGACTCTAGAGGTGAAGAGAGTCAGATCAAGAAGAGAAAGGTGGATGTGATTCCTGTGGCTAAGGATGTAGCACAGAAGATAGGTACTTCTGTATCTATGATTGAGGATGAACACACTGCTGGCAAGGTTATGGCAGCAGATTTGATTGCTGAAGAGTTGAAGGAAGAAACTGTCAAGGAAGCTGCTAAGTTGCTTGCTTCTGCTCTTAAACAGAAGAATACTTCAGAACCTGCAGAAGCTGAGTTATCAGAAGCTACTGTGTCTGATCATTATGCCTCTCCAGAAGCTGGCATTGGCACCTCTAGCAACGTGGCATATAGCTCATCTTCTTCTTTGAATCATGAGTCAGAATCAGATTCAGAATCTGACAACAAACCCTTGAGCCAAATTCTTCCATCTCTCAAAAATTCATCTCCCTCACCAATCAAACCCATATCATCCCATAACCCGCTTGACCCTGCAGTAGTTGATTATGTTGATTCAACTATGGACAGAGTGATTCAAGACACAATCACAGTGTCTATGAATCTTCCTGCTGACCATCCTGCTCAACCTTCATTTCTCAAACCACTTCAGGTAATTCAACCTTCTGAAAAGCCTGAAGCAACCATTCAATCCAAACAGCCATCCCCCCAAACTGAAACCATTTGTGTAGACTCTCCAGACACTCTAGATTCTCTTGAAAAACATCTAGGAGGAGAACTACCAAAAACCCCTGCAAAATCCAAAACAACAAAAGCTACTTCATCTGTTTCCAAACCAGACCCTGTACCTGAACCTACAGAGAATCTGACTTTAGCTTCTGCTGAACCTTCAGAACCTGTTGTTGAACCAGCTTCTGAAAATCTGGAACAAGCTTCTGATATTGTATCAGAAACTGTAACAAATTGTAAAGCTAAGACCAGAAGAGTTTCCCTACCTCTTTGTGATCCTATAACCTATTTCCCAGGTTTTGAAACTTTTCTAGCTTTAAGAGCTTCTCAACCCTCAACCTCTGAACCTCAAACTGACTTATTTGATTCAAGTAAGATAGATGAGTTCTATGCTTCTTCATGCAATAAGCTCAAAGAAGTGATTGAGCAAAGGCATATACCAATACTTAATGTGAGCTATGAGGACAAGTTCTCTACAGTGAAGACTGAGTTTTTGGATTTTATCACCAAAATTCAAAAGGCTGCTATCAGGGAACAAGCTCTTGTTACTGCCAAGCATGTTGAAGAAGTAAAGCGGGCTGAGAAAGTTGCAGTTCTGAAAAATGCTCCTATTCTGAGGATAAGAGATACACCCTTCTTTGATGAAGATCAGTATATTCCTAGAGAATCAGTGGCTTACAATTCCTTGAAGAGGAAAATGTATAGAATTCAAGAAGAAGCTAGACTGGAAAGAGAAGCACATTTGCAAATAACTGAGGCTCTGGAAGAGATGGCAAAGAAACAACAAGAGGATCTCCAGAAACTGATGGATCATCTTGCCAAACAAAACCAACCTTAGTTTAATTTCATTTTTTTTGCTTATTTTTTTTGTAATTCTTGTTTACTACGTTATGTTTCAATTTATACAAGTTGCTTTTGATTCTATTTGCATTCAATTTTTTTTTATGCTCTAAATTTTCTATGTTTTCCCTCTGAATCTCATTCTTCCTTAAAACATGTTTACACCCTTACCTTAAGTCATTTAAAAAGGGGGAGGAACCTGTTCTGAACTTTTTTTTGTTGATGACAAAAGGGGGAGAAGGGAAAATATTTATGTCAGGGAGGAGAGAAAAATTTTCTTTAATTACATTGCATGTATACGTATAAGTTAAAGGGAAATCTGCGAAAGGTGCTTAGTTAGACTCTGAACCCTGTTTTAGAATCAATTTTATGAATATTCTGAGAATGAATGAGATTGATTATGAAAGTGAATTTAATTAACCTGGATAGAACTCAAGATGAGCTTACAAACCTCAACTTAAGAACTATCAGACTCAGGGGGAGTCAGAGCTTACAAACCTCAGAACCCTTTAAGTCAACTTGTTAATTAGATTAACAACAATTGACCTTTTAAATACTAATGTTTGTCATCATCAAAAAGGGGGAGATTGTTGGAACAAAGGTGTTCAGCAATACCACGTTTTGAGTTTTGATGATAACAAGGTATTAAAAAGTTGTCAATTGGATATTGCTAATATTTGTTTAAGTATGCAGGATATCAATTAAGATTTGTATCTTAGAAAGTATTCTGTTTGAACAATGTTAAAGAGCAATAAATCCAGAGAAGCTTGTTGCTTGTGAATCTGTACCGAAGAGAGTCTGAAGACTGTATCAGAGTCTGAAGACCATCAGAATCTGAGAACCAAGAGAGTCTGAAGATTATCAGAAGCATAGTGCTACAGTGAGTCTGAAGCCACAAATTTGATGATCTGCTATCAGTGATCTCTACTGCATTGCTATGCACAAAGAAACTCTAATGGAGTAACGGCTAGCTTCTAAGTCAACTTGAGCGTGGGAAGCACAAAGACAAAGATTGCAGGCCAGTACAAAGTACGTTGTACGAACTCTGTTTCCACTACTCCACTACCTCGTACAGTTTGGCAACTGTGTCTACCGGTATTAATCCTCAAAGGGAATGGAATTCAAATGATGCTATTGAAAGGACTATTACCAAATCAAGCAACAGATCAACAGTCATTGATCAAGCTTCAGAAATCATCCTGATGCGCTGGATGACTCAACGTCTCTTTCCTACGCCTATATAAAGGATAGAAGACTTGAAGAATTGTTGGACTCTACAACTCAGAAAAACTGCACTGCGCTGCTTTCGTATTCAACTGGGTCCTAACAAAAGCACATCATTAACTTAGATTCTTACAAACTGAGTATTCTAGAATTTCTAAGTTTCACAGAAAAACAGAGTCTGTCTTTTGTGTAAAACAGAGTCTGTCTTTGTTGTAATTGAAACACATTTTGATTGTTATCAAGTGTTTCAACTGTATTCAATTTTATGTAATTGTGTAAGAGTCTCTTGCTTTTGTGCTTGAGCAAAGGAAGTCTCTTGGCTGCGTCCTTGAGCAAAGGAAGTCTCTTAGTTGTGTCTTTGAGCAAAGGAAGTCTCTTAGTTGTGTCTTTGAGCAAGGAAGTCTCTCGCCTGTGTGCTTGAGCAAGGAAGTCTCATACTGTGTGTTTGAGCAACTTGTAATTTGATATTACATTTTAGTGAACTCTCCTTGGAAGTACAAGGGGGACAGGACTACTTCCGGTTTTGTGGAAGGAACCTGTATAATTGCTTGTGTTCTCTCTTCTCTCTTTATCTCTTGATTATTCCGCTGCAATCAGAACCTAATCTCCTATCAGACTCTGATCTCATTCAGACTCTGAGTTTAAAGGAATTAGATTCTCACTCTTCAAGAGTTGCGAAAAGAAAACACAATTCAACCCCCCTTCTTGTGTTTTTCTCACCTTCATTCTACGCTTCGAAGGCTTAATGATATGGAAGACATAATAACATTGTTTAAGCAGTGGGAATCTAAGCACGTTAATTATGATACAAGGTTGGTTGGTGCTGCAGTCTATGCTTACTTGAGTCAAAACATGGATGTTGAAGCTACGTTAATCTTTGAGAAGGCTCTTAAGCGGTGCAGAGGTCCTTTCTTTAGGATTCAAGAATTGTTCATGCTGTATTTATTGGAGAAGTGTCAATTGAATGGTGCTATTAGCCACTTAGAGGCTGCACTTTCAGAAGTCGGCGATTATAAATACCGTCCTTCACCACAAGTTGTGAGTGCTTTTCTAAAGTATTATGAAAAAGAGACAGATCTTAATGGTGTTGATGAGTTAAGCAAGATTCTCCGGATTTACAATTTTGATGAATCCTGTATTGAAACATGCATTACTGCATCCGAATCATCTCTTGGTATTCATCAAGTATTGAAGCAAGATTCTGATGTTGACCTTGCACACGAGAACTTGTAACTTGGAAGTTGGGTTTCACTTTGAATACACCCATAATGGAAAAAATAATTATGTGTGTTACTGTGCATCATGTAGGCGACATTAATGTCGAGCAAGTGATGATTTGACAATAAAAAATTATTTAGTTCTTAAGATGAGTACCGGTTTATCAAATTCTTTCAGAATTGAAAGTTCAATGAAACATTAGTCTAGGCGTTTGTTAGCTATGATGATTATAATCAGTGTAATTTTTTTAATACAGAAATTAAAAAAAATTATGCAGTAATCAGTGTAAATTAGTTTTACACTGATTTACACTAGGAGGGGATGTTCTTGTCAGCTTAAGGCATGATAGGCCAAAATACTGAGAGTTTGTGAGAGAGGAAGATGAAAAAAGAGGAGGGACGGGGGTAAGGTGCCAGCTGACCATAGTTAGGATTTTTCCAATAAGGATAGTATAGGCTGAGCATTGGCACACTCATGCCATCATTATTTAGTTAGGATCCTTGGTGTTAGGAAGAGAAGGAATTGTTTTCTCTCTTATGAGGAGTCTTGGCTTTGGTTATCTTGTATCCAGAGTTTTTCTTTCTTTTTCATTTCATTTGAATACAATTTTCATTCCTCTTTTATATTTCTTAATCCTGCTCTATCATACATATGATTATGAGAGTACAATTCTATTTTTCTATGTCACCCCACAAATTTCAAAATACACTTGGAAAAAATGTGTGATGAAGCAATTATTGGATTTCAATTGGATATCAATGTAAAATTAGTTTGCATCGACAAGACATATTTTTTTGAATCATTAGACATATCTTTTCAATCGATGATTACTTTGTTTGGAATCTTAAACAATATTTTTATATCACTTATTAACAATCCTCGTGAGCTTAACTCAGTTGGTATGAACAATGAATAACATATGCAAGGTCCGAAGTTCGAACCCCAACCACTACAAAAAAAAAATATGTAGCTAGGAGACTCATGCTTGATACAATCTATTTAAAATCTATTAAGGTTAAGTGATTTGTCATTAAGGTTACCCTTGAGGAAGGTTTCACAAAGTCAATAACATAACATCAACCCTTGACATTTTTTTTATGGGAACTTTTTCTTTTTGCTTCAATGTAAGAGCCATTATGCATGAAATATAATTTATTCATTGCTAAAGTATCAGTGTGTTTTTTAGATGAAAAATGATAGGTTGATACCTTTAATTGTACACATCTTTTAACCTGTACACACATTTGTGACAAATGTTCTCTTTTTTCTTTAACAAACATTTTAACCCTTTAATTATAAGGAAAAAGTGTGTTGTGGAACTAGGGGTGTTCAAATCCAAACCGATCCAAATAAAAACCGCAAACCGATCCAAAAAAACCGAAAACCGCACAAAACCGAATATTATTGGATGTGTTTGGATGACATTTTGTGAAAACCGCTCGAATTGGATCGGATTTTGGATTGATTTTTCAAAACCGAACCAAACCGAACCGAACCGCATACAAATATTTTAATACATATTTCCATTTTTATAAGTATAATATACTATATTAAGATATTATTTTTTTCTTTTAATACTACATGAGTTTAATCTAGTCAATTTTGTTTATATTTCGTATGTTTCAAAGATAATCAATCATTGTTATTCCGTACTATTAATTTTTTAGAAATCATATGTCATCATATTTTGTATCGAATCTATTATTTTATCATATTTTTTATAAGATTATTGTTAATAAAAAAAGTTACAATTTGTAATTTGGATATCCAAAAACCGATCCAAATTAAACCGCATTAATTTGGATCGGATTGGATCGGTTTTTTAAAATTAATCATTCAAAACCAAACCGAACCGCATAAAATTTTATCTTTGGATTTGATGAGTTTTTGCCTCAAAACCGATCCAAACCAGACCGCGAACACCCCTATGTGGAAGTGTGTACAAGGATGGTGGTATGTCACCTAAGGGTGTCAATCTATCACCACTCTTTTTAGATATCTTCCCTTTGTTTACTATCATGATTATTTTTTTAATTCGAAGCTTTAACATTAAATAATTTATTTTCATAAGAGAAAAAAAAAAGCTTTTGAAGAAACTATTTGGAAGAATTTTTCATTTTAAAGTTAAAAATATTTTACCGGTTACCGATAAAAAAAAAGCTTATGAACTTGGATTGGATATATACTCCACACTTCACTTTAACTGTCCACTTTTTTTACCGGTTACCGGTAAATTCTAGGGAAAGACAACACGACGCCAAAATTAGCGTTTTGATAAACCCTAACAAAACCCTTCAAGAAACAAGAAGTAGACAAAATCCCTGGCGGAGGTTCGATCATAGAGACTCTGAGATGAATTACGGCCGTTTGATTTACGGCGGCGGAGGGCTTCTCCGACGACTATGCACAGCTGCGACGGCGGCTGAGCTTCCAAATAAGAAAGCAAACCTTTACCGAAGACTGGCGGACCTAGAAAAGACCGGAGGAACCGTGTCGCAGACGTTGAACCAGTATATAATCGAAGGCAAAGCCTTAGGAAAAGATGAACTCGACAGATGCGTCCAGGAGCTTCGAAAGTATAGTAGATTCCATCACGCATTCGAGGTATCCAATTTTTTCCACCCTAAAATTTGATTCATGTTGAGCTTTATCATATATTCGTAACATCGACTCTGATTGAAGGTGTGTCTGGTGTCCAACACTTGCCCGTGTCTGACACCTAAACGACTATTAGTAGTTTGATTAAATTGAGTTATGTCACTTTTTCAAATTATTATCAGTGTTGACATGTCATTGTCTAGAGTCCATGCTTCATAGCTTATCATCACAATCCATAGACAAGGCAAAACTAACTATGTTCTGTGTAATGAGCGAGATGTTTTTTTTGTTAATAAATGAATCAATTGGCTTAGTGGTTTTACTAAAGTACCGCTCAAGCTGAAGAGACAATTATACAGTATAGTCGTAAGGTCGGGGATGTTGTATGGGACAGAGTCTTGAGCAATAAAGAACCAACACGAGAATAAAATAAGCGTAGCCGAGACGAGGATGTTGTGTTGGATGTGTGATATGAGTAGACATGATAGAATTAGAAATGACAACATTAGAGAGAGTTGGGTTAGCACCTATCGTAGAAAAGATGGTAAAAATTTGACTTAGGTGGTTGGGCATGTAGAGAGAAGACATGTAGATTTTGTAGTAAGGTGAGTAGACCAGATGGAGGTTAGCCAAATCACTAGAGACAGAGGAAGACGTAGAAAAACTACAAAGAAAACTATCAAGTAAGATCTAAAGATTAACAAGTTGGATAGGGATATAGTATATGATAGAACACTATGGTGTCATTTGATCCATATAGCCGATCCCACTTAGTGGGATAAGGCTTGGTTGTGGTTGTAATTAGAGATATTTTTCATTTGATTGTGATGTTTTAAATTTTTATAATGATGTTTTGAATGGTTGCAGATAATGGAATGGATGATGATGAGGAAAATTAATTTTTCATGGGATAACTATGCAGTGTATTTAGATCTTGTGTCCAAAGTGAAAGGAGTGGTTGAAGCTGAGAATCACTTCAACAGTTTTCCTCCTCCTGCTAAGAACAAGTACACGTACGGTTCTCTTCTAAACTGTTACTGCAAGGAACTAATGCTAGACAAGGCATTGTCTCATTTTGATAAGATGGATGAATTAGGTTATGTGACTAGTTTGACGTTCACCAATTTGATGTCTATGTATATGAGGCTAGGTCAACCGTCGAAAGTTCCTCATTTGGTGAATGTTATGAAGGAGAGGAAAATTCGCGTGACTGAATTTGCATACATTATTTGGATGAATAGTTGTGCTGTTTTGAATGACATTGATGGGGTTGAAAGGGTCTACGAGGAGATGAAAAGAGAAGATGAAGACAAAATTGATTGGAAGACTTATAGCAACCTTGCTGCTATCTATGTAAAAGCAGGACTATTTGAGAAAGCTGAATTGATGCTTAAGAAGATGGAAGAAGTAATGAAACCGCGGCAACGCGAAACTTACCATTGTTTGCTGAGCCTTTATGGTGGGACTGGTAATGTTAAAGAGGTCTATAGAGTGTGGGGGGCCCTCAAGAAGGTCACCCCGGTGACCAATCGGAGCTATCTTATTATGCTTTCTACCCTTAAAAGGCTTAATGATATGGAGGGCATAATAAAATTGTTTAAGGAGTGGGAATCTAGGCATGTTAATTATGATTCGAGGTTGGTTGGTGTTGCAGTGCATGCTTACTTGAGTCAAAACATGGACAAGGAAGCTGTGTTGGTCTTTGAGGAAGCTCTCAAGAGCTGCAGAGGACCTTTCTTTAGGATTCGGGAAATGTTCATGGTGTCTTTATTGGAGAAAGGTCAATTGGATGGTGCTATGAGCCACTTAGAGGCCGCACTTTCAGAAGTCGATGATTATATATACCAACCTTCGCCACAAGTTGTGAGTGCTTTTCTGAAGTATTATGAAGAAGAAACAGATCTCGATGGGGTTGATGAGTTAAGTAAGATTCTTAGGAGTCACAATTTTGATGAATCCTATATTAAAACTTGCATAACTGCATCCGAATCATCTCCTGGTATTCATACAGTATTGAAGGAAGATTCTTATGTCAACCAAGCACACGAGAACTTGTAACTTGGGAGCTGATGTTCACCATGAATACACCACACCCTCATTGAAAAAACAATCACGTGTGTATCATTTGTTGGTACTGTTAATTCCGAGCTAGTGATGATTTGACAATCAGGATTGATTTGTTTTCCTTAAGATAAGTACTGGTTATCAAATTCTTGCAGAATTGAAAGGTCAGTCTAGTTGTTTTGTTTGCTATGATGATCATAAGTTTGAGTTTTAAAAAAGACATAAACTGTCGGTGGAAACTAGTTTTACACTTGCATTGATAGAGTGCTGCATGAGCTCAGTCCAATAGGAGGGAATGTTCTTGCGGGCTTAAGGCAGCACAAAATATGGATAGTCTATGAGAGAAAGAAGAAAAGAGAAGGAGGGATAGTGTTAAGGTGGCATCTGGCCAATTAGTTAGGATTTTCCAATAAGGATGGTTTAGGTTGAGTATTGGAACACTCACGTCATCATTATTCAGTTAGGACCCTTGGTTGTAGGCAGAGGCAGAATTGTTTTCTCCATTCTGATGAGCCTTAGCTTTGGTAATCTTGTATTGAGAGTTTTTCTCTCTTTTTCATTGCATTTGAATACATTTTACATTCTTCTATCTTTCTTAACCGTGAACTACCTTACATCCAATTAGAAACATCTATTTTTCCATTTCATATCACAAGTTGCAAAATACAGTTGTCAAAAATGTATGATGAAGCAAAATAATGGATTTTTATTGGATGGCGGTGTAAACTTGGTTTATATTGTTATTTTTATTTTTTTACTGAATTACATTGGTATTTTCTGTTTATACGGAATGTATAATTTTTGTTTTGGATATACAAATGTTGGTTGTTATTTTTCTACTTCAACTTCTTTAACTTTTAAACAAGTTTTGCTACTCAACTCCTATGACATGTGTATTTTTTTTTGGGGTACAATATGACATGTGTATTTAATAGATTGAAAGGAGATAATGTACATAATTAATTATTTAATGAATAATTGTTTTGTATGGAATCCTTAAACAATATCCTCTCCTCAGTTATTAGCAAGTCCCAAATCCTTTTAGTTCTAACTCTTAACCCTATTGAGTTTTTTTTCCTTAAAAAAAACAACGGTTAGGAGTTAGAACTGGCTAGGATACTCATTACTTAACAAAATTTATTTAGAATGCCTTACTTAGTTTCCTATAATATTTGGCTCAACTTTATTCTTCACAAATGGCATTGAAAACTCGCATTCTAACTGTCACAATTTCCACAAGTCTTTTTGTATTAAAGCAATTTTTAGTTACTAAACCAAAAAGGAGACTATCTGTAAATGTACTCTAGCTTTTAAAGAGATTAGTCTCCATAATTAATGGTATCAGATACATTGAGAAACCGAAAAAGTATATGAAGGAGACAAATTTGATCAATCGTCATATTTGATTTATCATTTTAAAAAGGAGAAAGTGATTTGAATTGACATTAACGTTACCTTTGGAGAAGGTTTCACAATTTACTCACAAAGTCAATATCATAACATCAACTCTTAACATTTTCTTTGATGGTTTCTCTCCACACAAAAAAGATATTCGTTTGTTGGAAACTTTATCCTTTTGCTTTTAAGAACCGTTATTTATGCATGGAATAGAACTTATTCATTGCTAAAATAAAATTGCAACAGACCGAACAATTGAACTTAAGCGGTTAATGAGTTCCGCCAAATAATAAATCGTAGAGAAACCGAATTCAATTCTTGAATGAAAGGATTCTTGATCAGTCTATCCTTACCACACGGTTGAACTTTGAATTACCAGTACACCCTTCCCATAGAGGTTTAACAAAAATATCAAACCAATTGCAGAGGCAACCAATATATGAGCGACCCCTGATTATTAATTTATATCTGTTGTTTTTATGTTATTTTAGTGTCAATAAAAAAAAGTTTTATTAATTTCTCAGCTGAATATTACGAGGGCGCCCCTCCCTTAATTTGAAGGATCAAAACAAAACGATAAAAGTATAGTTGAAAAGGAATCTAATAGAATAAGAAGAAATTGAATACTATTTATTGATTGCTTTAAGCAAGAATAAATAGAATGAGATAATTAATTTCATTTAACCTAATGTCTCTAATTTGCAAAATGTGAAATGTTCAATCATTGAAACACTTATGAGTTGACAATGTCATATTAGTATACTCCAGTTTTTTTAAAAAGAAAAATAGCCCTCTGTGAAAGGAAATTGCACGTTCCAGCAACTAAGCACAAGATGGAACTCCATTATAATTGACTATTGAACTAACACTTTTCTGACACCAAGTAAAATAACTAAAGTAATACTTCAAATAGAATTAAAAAAATAGGGCAAGAAAAAGCACTAAACAGTACAAACTACAAACCTATATAGTACAATCGTAAATGAATAGTACAATCCCAAACTCAAGCTGTTTGATACACTATTTAAAGGTTCTCCATAGGAGTAAAGGCTACACTCTTGGGGTGTAAAACCCGATAGCTCACAAACACAGACACGCAAAGTGCTGCTACTGAAAGTATAAGTGAAAATGCACTTGCAAAATTCCATGAGCTACTTGATGTTGAGTCCACTAACTTGCCACTCAATGAACTGCTCTGAGATATATCAATTGGAACCCAATCACAGTTAACAGAGTAGTGTCCGGAACCGTGCCATGGCTTACCCTCTACTGGATACCAGAATCCAACAGACATCTTGCTTGTTCCGCCAATGGTGAATTGCACATCCTGTAAGGTATAAATTTGCATGATTTGAATTGTTAGTTATCGCCTAAATGACATTCATGCGTGTTTGTTTGCATCATGTGTTGGTTTTGAGTTCTCACAAAGCTATAAAATGAATCTTTGCATATGAAGAATTAGGTAGACAAACACTAAAATCACAATATGTTTAACATAAACATTATATTTGAGAAGAATTTCATGATCTATTCCCTCTACTTCAACTAAATCCACACTAAGAAAAACTAAAACTAAATAAGACAGTGGTTTAAAGTTTGTTTGTTTTAGCTATTGGCCATGGCAGATAAATATTTCTTATGAAGGCAAGTCTCCCTTGCAAAAAAGGTATTGCAAAACAAACCGGTAGAAGCTATCTTATCCAAAGCCATACTGTTCGACAAAATAGCATAGATTCATAATAACAAAAATACAAAACTGTAATTTATTATGTGCTGGAATTCATTATAACTGATAAATAATGAAGTTCATATGTAGTCCATGAGTTATCTAGAAGGATTTGACGGACCAAGAACTCAGTTAATTCAAAAAAGGGATTCAAACATAAGAGGAAAGATCAAGGTAATCTCTATGCAAATAAAACTCTTCTAAATGCATCATAAAGGTTTCTAACTTCTAACCTGTTGCAGATGATCCATGGTCCTCAAAGGCCTAGAGAATTCAAAAAAATATGTGCCTTTTTTTCCATTTTCTGCATAAGGGTTCTCATCCTTTACAAAACCTGTTATAGAGAAACATGTGAGTAGTAATTTACAGAAAAATGATCCAGAATAACTAAATGATAGGCTAGAACTAGAACAATGCAGAAAGCTCATATTTAAGGTGCTGCGACTAAGGCCAGTTTTAATATCATATATTGGGTTGCAACTTGCAATAGAATCCATAATATGCTTTAACATAAAAAATATAATAAACCCCTACTTTTGTCCTCCATATACATGTATCTTCAATTTAGTCTTAACAAGGATTTTGTCATCAATTTAATCCCTTAATTGTACAGAGTTCATCATTTTGGCCCACCAAGTATTCTTTACATCAATTTAGTCTTTAAATAATGTAAAACATCATCGTTATAGTCTCTAAATAATGCAAAATGTCATCAAATTAGTCCCTGAATTAGAGCTATCTTACACTATCCGATTCAGCTCATTTCCCCATTCTATTGGAGTGGAGTGAAAGTTAGTCCAGTATTAGATTCTCCCTCAATCCAACAAAGACTGTCTGATTTATGATACTTTGAAACATTGAGAGACTCAATATCCATCAAGGATGTAATTATAAAAGGAAAATATTGTGGATAAATGAATCCATAAGAAACAAACCAGACATCCTTCTTTTATGGATCACTAAACTTTTGGCACTTAGTGGGAATTACATTAACCTACTTAGTTGGAACAGCACTAATTATATTATAAATTATTGAAAGCAGCAGGTAATTACACATATGAAAAATTGCTGCTGACATATTTTCCGAGGACATGTGTATGGACATGCTCTATGTCATATTATATGCATAACATTCAATTCATGGTCTATATTTTCAGTTTTTCACTTAATAATATATATACATATTATGCATTTATTTATTTCTAAAATAACATTATGTATTAATTATTATATTTATAAGAAGAAAGTTTGAAAACAACTATTTCCATAAAAATAAGAAAATAAAAAAAGTTATGTACACACCCCACAAAAACAAACATCCCCCACCCCAGCAAAGTTGTATTTTTTAAAAGTTGGTGGAGACCAGAAAACATATTGTACATATATTGGTATATTTACTTTTCAAATTATCTTTGATACTATTAGTATTTAGTAGCAACTACATTACGTTGAAAGATATTTCTTTGGTATGAATATCATTAAGAATCAGATCTGAAATCATATTCGAGATAAATAAATGATTACATGATTATTTAGCTAATTATATATGGAGAGATTTCGAGATTCATTCCACTACCAACCAATATTTCATTCTAAAATCAGCTTTGGAAGATAGTTAATTGATAGGACATTTTAATTTTCTTTTTGAACAGTAAAAGGATTACCTGAGTGTACTGTAAAGCTGCTATGCCACCAAGCACCTTTCCAGTCGTTCTGTGCACTAGAATCATTAACTGAAAACAGAAAAAGGTCCGATGCTTAATGTATATCCCTAAAATAAAAATTAGACAACATCACAACAACCTAGGAAATTATCAACAAATGAAGGGAGTTGGAGAGAAGATTAGATGTTTAACCCACATTGTAGGGTTATAGCTTATATATCCAATTGTATGGTCACAATGTGATACATATCTTCTTTAGAAAGTCTCTAAATCTTTGAAAAGAGACATTATCATCACCCCACTTCAAATCATATGAAAGTATGAAACAATGGGATATTTGTTGAATTCCCAATTCATAAACATTAATAGCGCTACAACATGTCCAATAATATTAGGCACAAAATCTACATATGTAAATTCATTATTCACATAGGGATCAAACTTAAAAGTTACTCAATGAAATGATGTTTTGCAAAGATAAAGAAAAGGACACAATCTGGTTTGGCATAATGAGGCTTCCTATTTTGTGCAGAAACGCCA
This sequence comes from Medicago arabica, assembly GCA_946800305.1. Lineage (NCBI taxonomy): Eukaryota > Viridiplantae > Streptophyta > Magnoliopsida > Fabales > Fabaceae > Medicago > Medicago arabica. The sequence goes on along the minus strand of OX326965.1, from coordinate 52,066,953 downwards.
CATTTTGACCACAAACAGAATGAAGTGATTGCAAAAATCCCATCGAGACAAATAAAGGAATTGATGAAAAAAGCAATTATGATGATGAAATACTTTTTATGTTGAGAATCCTGGTTTGTAGGCCCAACAAATGCGTTTGTCAATCTTCTGTATGTCGTTTTCAAACATAAATATCTGCTTATCGTCTTTATCCAAGTTAGGCACTAATAAATTGTCTGTGTAATCTTAGCATAGAATATGCATAATCCCTCCATCTGTTTGTCCCCTTCTATACAGATGCCTTAATTAATTCTTCCTTTCCTCCAATGTGGAAGAAGCAACTTAAGACATCATGCTCATGCTCAAATCCAATCACCGCTTTAATCATTTTGGGATGCACTCTCATCTTGTGAAGTGGCACAAATTTTAAATTGGGTGTGTGGGGCAAAGATAATTTATTTAACAATTTTTTTTGTAAATGAACTTTATTATAATGTAAAGTTAGAAAAGATTTATATCAAACGCAAAACTTGATTTGACATGGCTAAGCTAAAGGAATAAAATAATTGACATCCTCATGCAAGGTTTAAAACAATATGGTATTGTTTCTTATATGGCTGAAGCATGTAAAAGATATCAACAACAACAACCAAGCATTTTCCCACTAAGTGGGGTTGGCTACATGGATCAAATGACACCATAATGTTCTATCATATATCATATCTCTATCCAACTCATTAATCGCTAGATCTTTCTTAATAGTTTCTCTTATAGTTTTTCTAGGTTTTCTGCCTCTAATGATTTGACTACCCTCCATCTAATCTACTCTCCTCACTAGAGAATCTACAAGTGTTCTCTCTACATTCCCAAACCACCTAAGCCAAGTTTCCACCATCTTTTCTATGATAGGTGCTACCCCAAGCCTCTCTCTAATGTTGTCATTTCTAATCTTATCTCATCTAGTCTTACCATACATCCAACGCCACATCCTCTCTCTAATGAACAATATCAATAAGCAAACTAAAAAATGTAAAATCGAAAATACGAGGTAGATAAGTGATAAAAGGAAAGAGTGAAGCAATATGATAATAGAAAATGCATAAAACATTTTCAGGTGAGAAATGGAATTTGAGTACAAATAACATAAAGTATATGCATCAATCCTTAAATAAAAGGCATAGGTATCTAGAATTCATTTAGTGAACAAGAGTGAAGTCATTCAAACAATGGCTGGATTTACTATTACTACAGAGCAGTGCTGTAACGATTTTAGAAAGTTCTTTAGACTAAAAAGGAGCATGAATTTCCACATCATGAAGCAAACTACTTATTGGAAAAGTCAAGCAAATTTCCATGGATTGAACCAGCTGGTACTTCCGCTTGGTGTTTTAATCTCATTCATTCTCCTTTTTTATTTTAATCATATAAACATATAATTCCAACTAAAGATGTTACATTTGTGCATACCAGAACCCGAAGGACCAGTTCCATCCAAGTATCTGCAGTGTGGATTCCAGGCATAAAGATCAACCAAATGGCCGAACCTGTATGGACGATTATAGGAAACTGAATGAATACATATAGTTAAAAGATAGCCCTACTATAGTTGGAGTCATCGTAAATTGTCAACAAATGTGGTGAAAGTCAAGAAGCTTTTCTATTAATCACCTGTCACCACCGTTTCCATCCCTATTATCAATGGGATTCCCTCCATAAAGTCGTCCTGGAATAGCATTTCCAATTGAAAAGTGCATAATGTCAACTTCATGACCTTTGCAGGTCTTATTTGTGCACGAGGTTGAATGTTCCTCACAGCCACCCATCTTTATAACAATTAACAGAACTTTTTTATCAATCACGTTCATAGAGATCTTTCAGTAAGATCAGGATTAGAGATGAGTTTACAATAATTTATTTAGGTTAATCATATGACAAAAACACTTACATAACTGTTCAAAAGAACTTATGATATGTCCATAAATTGTTTCAACTTATTTTCGTAAGCTCCTCATAATAGCACATAAAAACACTTAATATAAAGCTTTTACGAAATTTTCTCACATTCCTAAAACAGATATTACAAAAATATGACTACCATAAACACTTTTTGAAAGTGTTTAATTTAGTTTGTATTTAGATAAAAAACTGAATTAAGTACTTATATCATAATCTTTTATCATGTAAGCTATTTCTATACCAAAAGATTAAATAACGTTAAAATGATTTCATTTATAAGCTATAAACTGGTTTCAATAGTTATCTTGGCGAGCTTATCGAAATAAGCTAAAAACAACTGATGGAGATATAATAAGCTATTTCCATAAGCTCTCTCAAACAGTGACAAGTGTTTATGTCATTAGATAGACTCAAATAAGTCAATCCAAACATGTCCTAAGTTGTTTATCCAAATGCCCCTTAGATTTGAAAAACATGAAGTGAAGATTAGGGTCTTTTTGGGAGTAGGAGGGGGGATTCGAGAAAAAGAAAGGAGAAAGTGGAAGGTATGAAGGGATTTGAGAGGGGAGAGCATTGGGTTTTTCTTTTTCTTCTGCATAATACAAAATCCCCTTAATTTGAGGGAACTCAAAATGTATTGAAGAAGGATATTTGAGGGTTTTGGAGGACTTGGGAAAATTCTTCAAATCCAATCTATGTTGATTTAATAATCACAAAATAAAAAATATATTACAAAAACATTCTCTCAAAAAAGGTGAAAGATTTCTCTCTCACTCTCCTTTTCTCTCTACACCAGTCCCACCAAAACCCTCCCGTCCCCTCTCATTCAAACTCCCAAACAGACCCTTAGAGAATACATTGTTCAGTACACCAACTTACATTATGATAAGAGGCACCATCTCCAATTTGAAACATGAGTGCAACAGAGGGACATTTCTTGCTTTCACTGCATCATTACAAAAAAAATAAAAAATGCACTAACTTATTAAAAGTGTATCATATAGTAATATGAGAAAGTTATATTTTGTTTTTTTGTTTGTTTATAAATCTACTCTTATATCCCATCATGTTGGACCCTCAATAAAAATATCATTACTTATAACGTTGTCAACATAAATAAATCAAGCTAATTCAGTAATCAAACAACTTAAAGTTCAAACCACAATTATATTGATCAAATGAGTAATTAATTAGTAAAGTGAGAAAATCAAGAGTTGGTATTTTAACCACTCATGATTTGTTACGAATGTCCAAACAATATCAAACATTGAGACGCTTATCAACAACTGATATTATTAGGAGTTGGTAGCAACGGGTTAATGTTCCAAGACCACAAGACGCAACATCTCTACCCAAAATCTTAAGGCACTAAATATACTGACCACCTCTTTATATATCCAACATTTTTATCACTCATAATAACCAATGTGAGACTAACCACTCAAACTTGAACCCACTACTGGACTCAGATCCCTAAAGCAAGGTCTCGAGTTCGAGACTTGTGGATAGAAAAATGTGGTTAAGCGGGAGACTCAATGAAAGGTGGCCAGTAAGGAGTTTCCCCGACAAAGATTAGTCATCAAATAGGTGCATACTTCACACCGATAACATGATTACCAAATAAATCAAACAACTTAAACTAAACTATCACTAACTAAGCTCAATAATTCAAACTCATGGACTAGAACTAGATTCAGTTTTCTCTGCATGACAAACACATCTTACCCATTAGAGTAGGCATAATCACCATCAACTTGAAGCAAAAAGAAAATATCACGGCCATCATGCACACTCTGCAACAAAACAACAAACACCATGGTAAGAAGATAAACAGATAAATACTCAAATGTGAATAACAAAAGGACAAAAAAGTGAATACTACCTTCACGGTCATTTTTCCGCCATTGAATTCATTTTCAGCATCAGGGTCAAGAGCAAGAAGAAGAGAGAAGTGGGACCCATCAATGTCCTTCCAATCATCGGCATGGCCATCAAGTGTAATAAGACCGGGTTGAAATTCGGACTCAACATGAATCTCTGACCCGGTTTCACAGCTCCATGGACCCGACTCCTCGTGTGAATAAACATCATAGGATGATACTAACAATAACAATAACAAAACCAAGATGTTACGAAACATTGTAGTACTGTACGTGTGTTGTTGGAAACTGTTTTTAAGATTATTGGAAAATAAATAAATTAAAACAAGTTAATCTAAATGGAGTTGAATTTGGATTTGGATTTGTATTTGTATTTGTATTTGATAGATCGCGATTTGTGGTGTGCTTGACTTTTCTGAGCTTGGAAAATTTAGAGTACACCACTTCACTTCAAGTTCAATCAACAAAACACACATGTGACATGCCACATGATGTTTTTTTTATTTTTAATTTCACCTTTTTTTCACCAGCACTTGTTGCATTTTCCTTTTTACATTCTCTTTATTCTTTTGTGTCTTGTTGCCAACTAAGGTGTATATATAGACCCCACGTATACCATTTGTGATCTTCCTTGCCACTTCATCTACCATAATCATCATCATAAAGAAATAATAGTTGTTCAATACTTTGACAAGATCTTGGTTCAAATCTTGATGTTGAATTGGTTGTCTTGAAAGATGCGTTGGACTCTTTGACTCGAAAGAGATGTTATGTTTGTTGCCGTTGTAGAGAGTTGTTGGTTTTTAGATTAAAATATGTGTTGACGGTTGGTATATACACCACACTTTAGACTTCTACTAGTGTTATTTTCATATTTTCGTATCATTTGATTGAGTTGACGTACATTTTGTGGATTCGTGGGGATAGTTTTATATCCTTAGCTTTTTTGTATTTCTTTTTAAAGTAGTGTTAACTTGTGTCTTAAGGGCGCATGTTAAGAAATCCAAAAAAAGAAATATTCCTTTAAACTTTGTGCATTAAATTCATTAAAACTTTAAAGATTCAATTTAATGCACGCATTCCAATATATACGAGCACAAGTTAACATTTCACTTTTTTCTACCTTTTTATTAATATATACGAGCACTTAACAAGGACTAAAATATGCAAAATATTTCAACTTAGTTGGAAAGTCTTCTATTATTTTTTATATCATTATGCTCTTAATTTATAAAAAAAATAAAAGTTTCAATCTTAGTTTTTTTTTAAGAAAAACTTAGTTGTTTTTGTATTAAAAAATGTTTAGAGGGGTAGGTATTTGACTCTCAAAGAAAACTTAATATTATAGTGTCTGACACGACACGTATATTTATAGATTATTAGATATATAACTCATGCGTTGCACGAGTTTTATTATGATGCGTTTATATAATTTAATTTTTTCAGTGCAATAGGTAAAAAATTGAAATGGATACATGTCTAAAAAGTCAAATTTATAGTGAATAAAACATGTCAATCCGATACAACGTGTTCAATCATAATTTAAAAATTAAAATCTGTTTAGAACTTTCTTTTCCCTTGTAACCATAAACAATATTAGTTTCTCGACAATACAACAATACTAAGACCATCTTAATACGATAATGATTCGTTCTCAACATCCTACGATCGAATATACTTGACATCCTTTTTTTACGAACACTATTTCTAAATCATAATGTATTTAAATTAGATACAATGTGTTTAAATCATAATTAAAAAAAGAAAAATGTTTAGAACATTGTTCAGTATCTTACCATGTAACCTTAACCAACCTTATTTTTTCGTTCAATATCTTTTTCATCACTATAGCAACATTAAGACCATCTTAACACGACAATAGTTGAATCTCAACTTCCTATGATTGAGAATATATTTTACTTCTATTTTACGAATACTATTTTTAAAAACACTATCTTTCAACTTATGAACCGAATAGAATTTTTTCTACCAAGATATTTTTTTAATAGTTTTTCCATATAATAACAAAGAGATATTTTATGTCATTAATTACTTTGATTACTTCATTATTGATTAAAAAATCACTTATTTAACATATTTATCATTAACCACTAAAATATAAGTAAATATCTACTTATTAGAGTAATTTCTTAAATTCTACTAAATTTTAATATTTTAACTGTTGTGTTGTTCTATTAATTTGTTTTGTACATATATCATTCTATAAAAAATAAAATAAAATTGTGTTGACCCTCTAGTTTTTAGGAGAAGAGAATGTAATAATCTAGAGTTATGTCAGGAGGTAAAAAAATTGTACAATAATTGTTCCATCCAGAAATCGAAATTGAGTACTCCCAAACAATTCATCCTTTTTGGATCTCACTGTTGACCCTCTGTTATACGAAGTTGAGTACATTCATCCTTTAATTTGACTCTTCTTATTCTCACCTCTCAAATGCTATATTAATCTTCAAAACATCCAAGTGTAATTACCATTATCTTTTATTTTTTACACAATTATTAACATTTAATTTGTAACTTTGATTACCATTATTAAAATATTTAAAGAGTCACCCATTTATTTTACTCATAAAAAGTCATCCATTGAAGTCCAAAATTTTATTCTATTACTTAGGTTCATCATTAAAAAAACACTATTACTTTTTGTATAAAAACAACACTATTATTTCTAAGAAGTGTTAGATTAGTGGTTTTAGATTGATTTTGTAACACAATATTATTAGGACCGGTCTCCCTTGAAAAAAATATTATTAGGACCGGTCTCGTGAAATAAGTTTAGAATCACTTGTGACAAATTAAAACATTAGTTTCACAAATTTGTTAGATGATAACATCAATAGAGACAAAAGGAAGCTTGCAAGAAGTTGCGGATAATGAGTGTATCATTCAATGGTCAATAATAGCATGACTAATGTATTCTCCACCATGAGGCAACTTTATGATTCAAAAACTTAACTTATAATCATATGTGGTTCAACATCTTTCTTTTTTATGATAGAATATTTGAGTCACACCTGAAAATTTCAAAAATAAAAAAGATATAATTGTTCAATTACCTATGTCATATAATTAAAATTAGGAATATAAAAAAATTCAATATATTCCCAACCATCTGATAAACAATAAAAAGAAAGACTCAAATTAATAGGTTGTATTTTCCCGTCATACCAGGCAGCTCCCTATTTTTGTTGCTTAATAACTTTCTTATTTTGGCTATGGCTTTTTTTTTGTGGCCGTTGTTAAAGCTCGGTAAAAGGAGTTACTCAAATTAATAGGCAGCTATGGATCTATAATAATAGGTACAAAAGAGAAGAAGGGAAAGCCTCATGGGGAAATACTTTGGTTCAATTGAATATGATAGTAGCAATAGTATCATTTAGAAAACACTCTGTGATTTACTTGGCGTACAAAACATCGGGCCAAACCTTTCAGAAGACAACATAAAAATCAAGATGATTCTGCGACTTGGTTCAACAAAACCTAATAAAGATAACAATTGGAACCATAAAAACATGGAGCCGAACTTTCTTTTTTTTTTTGGAGAAAAACATGTAGTCAAACTTTTGAATATAGCAAGTTAAATTTTGTAGCACATATATTGGTCAAAAACATTAGTCTTGTGCTTATTTAAAAAAACAGAGTTTGTTACATTCCATTTGCATAAGAAAAATTATGTTATCAAATTAAACAATACTACCCAAAGCTATATAAGTTGAAGATATTAATAAGAATTTTATGAATCAACAACCTCCCTTAGGTATATGTTGTCTATCATCATTGCTATGAAATTTGCCTTATTATCAGCACTTAAAATATTTTGTAAAAAAAATAAAAATCAGCACTTATAATATAGTTAACAAAATGTTTAGAAGGCAATATACACACACACGTAGTAATTCATTTACCATGTTTTTATTTGTTTACTCTAAATATCATGGTCATCAAACACTAATAGGAATAATATTCATAGAATGACATGATTAAAGGTGCCTCATATCAGATAACAAAAGGATATAAACCACGCAAAAACAAATAACAAATAGGTTGAATACTCCAAATAAACTCTAAATAAAGTAAGATGAATCAGAAATGATATGATTGAACGGGAACAAACATAGGTAAGCGAAAAGTAGTATTTGATGAACAGAGGTGAACCGATGGAGAAAAATTTGAGTAATGAAAAAACTTCTCTAGGTGGAGATGTGCATAAAAGAGTAGAAAATGAATGTGGCTAAGCGGTGGTTATAAAGGGTGAAAGGGAATGTAAAAAATTATTCACTAGATTTATACACAAATTAATTGGAAGTTACATAATAATTTTTTCAATTTGTAGGTTATAAATAAAAAATGAATAGTGGAAGGAGTCACACAAATGAATTAATAGGAAGTTACATAATAAAGAAGCAAAAAATGAAGAAAAAGAGAGAGCCATACGGCATAAGCATGAGAAATTAATTAGAAATGAGAGGCTTTGATGAGGTGACACATCATCAAAGTGCACCTTAGAATACATGTATAATAAAATAATAGTAATAATAATAATAATTCATCAATGAAATATGCATATCGATAATATGAATTAAATCCACACTGTGGGACTCTCATAGTTAAATCCACCAATCGGATAAATTGTAAATTAATTTGTGGTATGTTAATAAAGAAATAATTAATGAAGTTGAAAATTTAAAGAAGATTTTATAAAAAGGGACAAAAAAGTCTTAAGATGTCTTATATTTAGGGACAAAAATGGTAATCATATGTATAAATATTAAAATAAAAATTTGGATTCGCAGGTCCTAGCTCAACTGGCAAAATGTCAAAATTGTTAGACCGGATATGTCATGATCTGGGTTCGAATCCCGATACCTCCACTTATGTGTGTGAGTTTATAATGGCTTTCACATTTCGTCTATCTACCAAAAAAAAATTGTAATGTTAAATTATACATAATTTGAATATTTCATATTTTAAAAATGTGTGTTAGGTGTGTAGGTCAAAGTCTACCAAAAAAAAAACACGAGGGTTAAAGTGATCCTCTAATAGTACTCTTGCAAAGCAATTCAAGTAACATCCTGAAGATTGTCTGAAAGCACGCTCTGGTGGAGAAACTCGTTCTGAAGCAAAACACACTCTCATAAATAAACACGTTCTAGAAATGAAGACACACTATAAAGCGTATACATGGTTTAGTGGAGTTTCACGCATTGGAATCATCTCAACTCCCTAAGTCCAATTTTGATTCATTTATAAACTACACGTCAAATGGCCTTAAAGAACGGAATTAAAAAGACATGGGTGTGAAACGATAAGGTGTAAAGTGACATAAATCAACCCTACACCACCTGTCTTTAAATGACTTCACCGGAGTATGTAGTAGTGCAGCAAAAAGATTAGAGACATTAAGGATTCCCATTGTTCATCAACAATCAACTTCTACCGATGGATATTAACTTACACTCACCTAAAAACACTAAGGTGCAAGTTAGCAAGCCACACCCACTTATCTTTTACTAAAACACCCCTTTATCTTTATTCAAATTAATTTTAGAAAGAAGGGCAGTTTTGTAACTAACTTAAAAGACATAATTGTCTTCCTAATTGTTCCGCGAAAATTTGTTTTCCTGCAGCTTTATATGATTAAGAGTTTATTTCAATGCTTCTGAGCATTTTTTTTTTTTACCAAGCTTCACAATATTAATTATTAATTAACATTTTATAATTAATGTCCAAAACAAAAACTTAACTTTATAATTATTAATTAACATGTTGTTCGTTAAAGAGGAAAAGAAGTAACATTTTTTTTTTGGATTGAGCTAAAAAATGGTAAAGATTTGAACTAAAAAGACACAAGTGAAAATTGATTTTTCATTACATACAACCTAGTGTAATAACATGTTTTTATGAATGATGGAAGTGGGTGTAAATTTGAAATTTGCTAACTTGCACTTTAATAATACTTATACAAATGAGTGTAAATAATTAAGTTGGTGTAGTTTGCTAACTTACACCTTAATAATTTTTGGAGTGTAGCTTGCTAACTTGCACCTTAGTGTTTTTAGTTGAGTGTAAGTTAGCAGCCCCCGTATAGTTGGTGTAGTTTGCTAACTTACACCTTAATAATTTTCGGTGAGTGTAGCTTGCTAGCTTGCACCTTAGTATTTTTAGTTGGGTGTAAGTTAGCAGCCCCCGTGTATATATATATATATATATATATATATATATATATATATATATATATATATATATATATATAAAGTTTTGCTAGAAGCCACCCATGAAGATGTCTTTTAGCAATCCACACCTCAATGTGTGATTTCCATTTTTTAGTTATAACTTTGCTAAAAGACATCTTCATAAAATTTAGTTGGTGTCTTTTAGCAAATGCTCATAGAATAACTTGTTAGAGGACACCTTCATAAAAGATGTCTTCTAGCAAAACCTATATATATATATATATATATATATATATATACAAGGTTATGCTAGAAGCCACCCTCAATGCGTGATTTCGACTTTTTAGTTATAACTTTACTAAAAGACACTTTCATAAAAATTAGTTGGTGTTTTTTAACAAATGCTCATAGAATAATTTGCTAAAAGACACATTCATAAAAGGTGTATATATATATATATATATATATATATATATATATATATATATATATATATAAAAGGAGAGAAAATTGTACAAAATGCACCAAAGGAGCCGTCAACAGACCCCAATAACGACCCCCTGCCCTACAAGATAGGCAGGAGATGAAACACCCTTAGGAAGGCCAAGACACACCAAAAGAAAAACAAGAATAACAACACCTAAAATAAAGTCAAAAAACAACACAACCCACCAAACAACAAAACACATGCTGAAACCGAAAAGGAGAGACAAAGGAACATCCTAGAGGTCGGTCAGAGGGGAGGAGGCAGAGATACCCCATCCTACCCCCCAGAACTCCGTACCACTGCCAATATAGGACATGGTGCATCTCCCACTCGTGATAAGTGCAAGAACTAGCAGAGCACTTAGTCAGAAACCACTTTCAAACTAAGAGTTTCGCTTTATCTACCACAGGCTCCTCGCAGAGAATGCCACCAGAAAAAGAAATTGCATGACCACGCCTAAAATTAGCGTTACTATTATCAATCATCATTTTTTATTCTCTATAAAATTCTTCATTTTCTAAACGAGTACCGTTGGCCGGTGGAGTGAATGAAACTGAGAGTAGTCTTAACAAATTTAGGTGGTGACAATATCACATGATCACTCTTTTTCATGATCGGTGTTTATTTTACTAATCTTCATCACTAAAAGCCATAGATTTGGCACATTCCAACGCCATTTGTCATTTCAAAATTCAAGTGGGACTCACAAATGCACATACCTATATATAATAATGCCTAACAAAAATACTGTAGGTTATTTACCAAAAATAAAAAATAAAAAAATAGCAGGTCAAACAATTAAATAGCACTAGCTCATTTGATCACAACATGATTTTTACTGTTGCTATTCCTTTTACCAACAGCATAAAAAACTATTTACTTACAACTAGTATAAAACTATTAGTAATTAAAAAAGTATAAAACCATTAGAAAAACGAAACAGTAATCTTCCACAAATTAGGCCAATACTTGTCTTCCTTATAGGGAAACACTACTAAAAAGCAAAAATTAGTGAGGAAATTTTAGAGAGGAAAACGTGAAATCCCTCGCTAATTCCGTCACTAAATTTTACGACCAAGGAATTTGTGAGGAATTTTATTTTTTCCGTCACTAATTTCCCTCTCTAATTTTGCATTTTCTAGTAGTGAAAAAAGGTTTTCTCTATTATTTTTTAGGGAAAAAAACGGTTTTCTATATGTATCCGGAGGAAATCACATTTAGTTTTTTTATGTTATCTCCTCGATAGTCAAGAGAATCGGCTGAAAGATAAGTTAAATATGATCAAAAATTGCTCAATCCAAAAATCAAAGTCAAATTCCTCCTAAACAATTCGTTATTGATGAAACTCATCAACCATTTGAGTTTAATTGCTTTGATGGAAATTGCATGAAATGATAATAAGTAAACTATCTTAAGGTCTTGGTTCGATTTTCACAGGTGTCAATTTAAGTAGGTTAATTTACCTTCTTAAAAAAAATAAACTAATAAAAAATAACATGTACATTAGTCTATGAAAATGCTTTATCAATAGTATTTGTGAGTAGCATATCTCTAAAATCACACCACCGTCGTGACTAGAGCATTTTCTCAATGAAATGTCATAGTAGTTCATTAATTGATGTGGGTGATGATGGAGTAGTACGTACACATATATTAATTTCTCTATCTTAATCGGAGCATACTAATCAACAAAGTAGTGGACAAATGTCAGCATTATCACAAAGTACAGGATGGGATTAGGATATACAGAGAGAAAAAGTTTATAGTCGATCACCAATCATAGTACTACACCAACACCAAGTCATGGGTTGCTACTTACTCCTCCTCTTTCACCATTTATGCTATGTACTATTTTTTCCATGTTTGTAGCCTCTTGTAGCAAAATCTGAAAGCTTGAAAAGTATATATATTGACAAGGGTACCACCAAAATAATTACTCAATCAATTATTTCATGTAACGTTTTTAAAAAATCATGAAATTTGTCAGAAATTTTGCGTGCACACAAAAACTTTCCCCCCACCCTTGTTGGAAGGAGACACAGTTAACGGTGGGGCTATGTTGGTTGGATTCCACATACAACCAAATCAAATGATATAATATATATAAATAGTTACATACTATATAATAGAGAAATAGACACACATAAAAGTTCTTCGATACAAGATACACTACCAGTTAAAAACATTTTATGTTTATATTATGATATTTCTCTTCTCTTATACTCTTACTTTAAAGTGTTCAGAGGGGTAGGTTAGATATTTATTTTAGAGAGTACATGATAATAATTATTTAAGAGTAGTTTGTCTATTGTAACTTCACATTGTTACTCTCTAATTGTTATTAGACTACAATCATGGTGGGGGTTTGGATAGCTTAACTGATTTATGGTAAGGGATGAGGAGTTAGGAGGTCTAAGGTTTGAATCTTGACATATGAAAAAATACCAACATAACAAGTAATATACTAACATTTGCCATTAAAGAAAGACTACAATCATGGTTTTTTCTATAATTTGAAGTTTTCACGTTATATTCTTTTATCTTTCTCTTTACGTGTGTTTTTCCCAGCAATAGGAGTTAAATATTGGATGTATAAGAAAGATGACCCCATATGTTTGTGGTCTACCCCTGTCGTATGGTCTTGGAGCATTAACACATTTTTGCTTGTGGCACCGCCTCGACTCCCCACCAAGTAGTATCATGAGTCTTGGTTCAACATGGTGGAGGAGTGAGAATGAGATTTTGGTGTTGAATCATGTTATAGGATGTGAGAGACTCACGCTCTTGAAAAAATATTGTTGGATTCAAATGCGAGTGGTTAGTTTTTCATTATCTATGAATGAATTTAATTTTGGCCTTAAATTTTTGAATGAAGATGTTGTGTCTCCCGCTTTTGAGGTCCCTGAGCATTGATAAGTTGTTGCATATCCAGCTTCATGGAACTCCCAAACATATAGAGTGCGGGAGGAGAGGAATATAGACAAAAAATAGAGAGATGAGGCGACAAGTATAGTAAAATAAAACAAAATCATTCTTCAAAAGTGACAAGTATTATAAAACGGAAGAAATATATTTAATTTTCATATCAATTAAATTAAGAGTCTTGTTAACGAGTGTCTCATAACACTCTTTAAACATTTTAAATTGAGTAATTATTTAAAAAAAAATCAAACTTTTCAACTCTAACTTTTATAAAAGTATATCATTTAAGATTCTTAATTAGTGCTGATGAAACACTAGTCAACATTTTCCTTTGAATTAAACTCAGATAGACCATTATAGAGCATATTTATTCAAAATGAAATTAACTATGAGATATTTGTCTCAGTATGAAACTCCACCAATATTATTGTACCAATCCATCTCTGTGCACCGAAGACCGGAGACATTGACCTTATATTACGCATGCAAACTCATTCAAACGCTGAATCAATTCTTAATTTAAAATAACGATATAAAGTGAATTTATTTTAAAAATTCTACAACGCGAAGCTTCACAACACCATCACAAATTGGATTTAGCTAAATGATGCCTTAAATTATGTCAATCTTCTAGAAGGTCTTCCCACAGATTGAGAGAGAAGATATGATCATAAAGATTTAATTCATTATTTTAGCTGATCGTGAAAAGGATAAAGCTCACCACACCAAGTGGGTCATTAGTAATCAAAAGTAACGGTTAGGTGGGGTAAGAAATCTAGGATCAAATATACATGAAATCATGATTCATGCGGCAATGGGAAACATCTAATGCTGCCAATTAACATTAATCTTCATTTTATAGGCCGGCAATAATAGATTCGAACGCGGTTACTTTGTTACCGTATACACAAATCCAAATTAAGACACTGCTATAAATTTTAGGCTAAATTGCATTTTTGGTTCTTTAACTATTTAGGTAGTATCGTTTGCTCTCTTAATTAAAATTTGATTTATTTTGGTCTATTAACTTCTCTCCGTTATACATTTTGGTCATTTCCGTTAGTTTTAATTCAAAAACGTTAGGTTTTCTTCATTTTTCTAGGATTCTTGTTGTTGAAGGTTGATGGAGATGATATGAAAATGAAAAAGAGGAGAAGAAGATGAAGAAAACCTAACGTTTTTAAATTAAAACTAACGGAAAGAACCAAAATGTGTAACATAGAGAAGTTATATGAGACCAAAATAAATCGAATTTTATCTAAGGGATCAAAACGATACTACCTAAATAGTTAAAGAACTAAAAATGCAATTTAGCCTAAATTTTATCAATATATATTTTTTACAAAGCAATATAAAATGAATTAGTATCTTTAAAAAAAATGAATTAGTATCTTTAAAAAAAATGAATTAGTAACCATATCCTTTATATATGTATATATATTATAGTTTATTGAATACTTGTTGGACATCTTGAGAGAGAAAGAATAGAGATAATGATGTAAAAGATTAACGGTGATAGATAAATAAATAAAAAAGCTTTTATACACGGATCACTCAGATGACATACACTATTTGACACCAACACACAATTGTGATATGTGCCAAAAACATTGAAAAAACATATGAGACGAAGTGATGATGTGATATGAAACTACAAAAATAGCTTTAATACATGGGGTTGTATAAGAAAATGTGTCTACATATCTTTTTCCAAAAAGAAAAAAGAGTATATGATGTATTAAATGAGTTAAAAAAATAGAGGTGTCTATATTTTATGTACAAGATAAAATATTATTTGTATATATTATGTTAATAACTTTATCTTATTTTATTTGTTTGATGAGTTAGTTAGTTTTGTCTATTCATTGAGTTCCTCAAACGTATCTGAGAAGCAAGTTAAGCAACCCCAATCACAGCAACAAATTGATACTTTTATATCCCTCTCTCCCTCTTATATATGTACATAAAGCAATGATCTAAGTATTTTATGTAAAACATCCCTAAATCCCGTAAAACTGAAAATTTTAAAATAGACCACAAAAGCAAACGTGTCAGGTACAAAATTGTTCATCTTTCATCTTAATTTTAAAATAAAATTTTTGTAGAGTACCTTTTATCCCGTAAATGGTTGGTCAAGAAATTAATAAAATCAAAAATATTTAGACCAAACTTCATTTCAACATATGTAAGAGAGTGTGTTTATATGAGATGACACAAATCTCTTTTAACTTAAGTAAGGTATTGAGTTCAACTTCAACCTTAAGATGTAGCAGTTTCAAAACTCTTATGTGACTTTGCCGCTCATTTGAATTTACAAGATTTGAGATTAGTCTCCTAGATGATACTCGATTTAAAAAAAATAAAACTTCATTTCAACACAGTCACTCACCAACAAAAGTGTATAGCAATCCTTTTGCGGCAATCTAAAATTGGATCAGTTCTTTGCAAATAGAAACGCACGAACGTATAAGGATTCCAAATTCTTTTGCATGCTTGTGTTGTGAACCTCCATTGCTTTTGTTGAATGAATCCCATCACTTTTTCTCCTTTTGTGATTTATAATGTGAACACACACACATGCAGATTAACTTGCCTTTTGTTTTACCGACAACTTGACTTTTCGTGAATCTAAAATGTAGATTTCTCATAAGAACAGTTGTGGTACGTCATACAACTATTTGATTTTTATTTATTTCAAAACTTTGGATTTTCTTTTGGTAATTGTGTCAATATCACTGTGGAACTCTTAACAAGATTAAAAATGAGTTAAATATAAAATGATTTTTTTAATACATTTATACGACGTTAAGATTGAGCAATGTAAAAAAAAGGCTCAAAATTACTTTGTGATGAAGGTTCTGAATCACGACATGATTAGTAGCAATTACGATACGATTGGTAGTGCTTGAATGATGTTTTGATGAGTAAAAAATTGCAAAATGATTGGGATAATGCGATGCGATTGAGCAAGTTGGCAGCAACGATATCGTGTACTTACTGCAAATTGCGACACAATCCAGGGCAAATACAACATGTTTTCTTCCGCATCTGTGTACTTTTTAAGCTTTCCATTCATCATTTCTTTGGGTAATGTTGGATACCAAATGAGGAAACTTTTAGAAAAATTGAAAACTAAGAGTTTAGTGTTTTTGAGTGAGATTCTCGAGTTGAAAAACACTTTACAAGCACCTCGAATAGTGAGATCTCATTAGAGAATTGTGAATTCACATAATTCTCAATAAAAACGACGGTTTCTTTTTAAAACCAACACGAGAACTACCTCGTCTCATTTCTTCGACGTATTAAAAGAGACATCAACTTACAAGATCGAGTTTAAAATTTCAAGTTAACCCATATGTGTGAAGAGAAATTATACGTTGACACATTTTTAGAGGTACACCAGCTACACACCCCTCCATATGGCGTCACATGCCAAGGTGGAATATTTTTTTTTATATAGAAAAGTAAAACAAAACAAAAATTAAAACCAAAAAAACTAAAAAAGAT
Source organism: Medicago arabica (assembly GCA_946800305.1). Taxonomy (NCBI): domain Eukaryota; kingdom Viridiplantae; phylum Streptophyta; class Magnoliopsida; order Fabales; family Fabaceae; genus Medicago; species Medicago arabica. Next base: position 52,050,028 of record OX326965.1, on the reverse strand, counting down.
TATCAGCGTACCCCTCTCTCTCACACACTCATCCTAGTTCATTCTCTCTCAACTGAGAAAACAACACCGCTGTCCTCCCACTTTCGTCGTCGATTTACTGTTCAGTCACTGATTGGTTTACTGACGGGTTCTCCGTAGATGATGGTGGTTTGATTTGAGTGGAGGATATGATGATGAAACAAGACTGTGGTGGTGGACGGAGTGGGGTCGAAGGTGGTGGATGGAGGTCGTTCAAAGAGAGTAAAGGTGAGGAGATCCAAGGAGATGAAGAAGACCATGATGGCGGTGATGCATGTGTCCGTGACTGCGATGGTATTAGTCGTAACCATCGAAAGGGTGACCAACGACAATGGTGATGATCGTGACCGAGTATGGTGTTGCGTGGCCATGACCGACGAATGTGAAGGCCGGAGAGAGTGACAATGATCACGCATATGAGAAGAGGGGAAGATGGTAGGTTTCTAATGATTTTACAAAACATCCCTTCATTTAATGTTAAAATATCAAAATTGCCTTGCCACATAGGGGATGTACAAGGGGAGATTGCCAGTTAACATAACATAACTCATGCATTAAACGACTCAATCCGACCAACATAACCCATTTTGTCGTGCGTAAAAATAAACACTTATTGCTTATATGTTTAACAAATGATACTAAAAAAGGAAATTATTACTAAATTTTTTATAAATTAATGATACATTTTTCGATGCAATAATTATTATATAAATTTATTTTTTAAGTATCATTAACCACACCGGTTAATATTTCTCTTAAAATAAAACATGGTTAAATAAATACAGAATTGATACGTGCTGCAAAAGTTTCGAGTACAAAAACAAAACAAAAAACGGAAAGTTGAAAACAAAAGAAAGTGGACCAAGGATTGATCAGATTTTGTGGTTCACATGCACACGACCGAAAACTATTTCAATTAGCCATTTTCAGAATATAAAATAAATAAAAATATTAATTAAACGCCGTTAGAATCCAGACGTGGCAGTGTATGCGGAACCCCGTTCACACACAAAACCTGTTAAGCAGTCAAACATCACGTATGAATACTCGACTCGATTCTCTCCCTCCTTATGCATTGAATAAATGCCACCGGCTCAACCTTTTATGTCGTTTTGGTCAATCATATAAATTAAAAAAAGAAATTATAAATTGTTTATAAAATTAATTCTAATTTATGATAATTAAAAAAAAGTAATAAAAAGGTAAGAGTATAATATAAAAAGACAATATTATTTATGTAAAATGAGTTATAATTTAGGAAAAAAAATTTCGAAGACGGAAAGAGAGGATTCTTCATTATTCTCATGATAATTGTCACTTTTTAATCAATTAATTGAATTTAAATAGTTAATAAGCTTTATAATAGAGATGAATTGTTCAGAATAACCAAAGTTTAATCTTTAGTTACATTAAACTTCTTTTTGAACTTCATATTATCAATTTCTCATGTTAATAAATCTTTTTGTCACTTTTGTATTTTTTTCTCTTTCAAAATAAATGTATCTTTAAAATAGTAATGGAACAATTATTATACTATTTTAATTCATAATTTTTTATTTATTGAATTTCACTTCTAATTACATTCATCTAAACAATTTCTTTCTTGTAGAGCTGCCCACAATCCAAATGTGACAATTATATTGAGAGGAGGAAGTACAATTTGGTGACCTACAATTGCCGGTCAACTATCCCCTTTCATTTTCTATACCTTTGTTCCTTTCACACCCGTCTTTCACTCTCTTTCTTGCAAACCCAAAACTCTCTCTTTTTTTCTCTCTCTCTTCTCTCTCTTCAACTTTTACTACTTACTATTACCTCAAGAGTGTGTCGTCTACAAATGAAGGATTTGGATTTGTGCATTTGAGATATCATATGGAGAAGAAAGAGATGGGTGTAAGTGTGAAGAGTGAGGATGTTGTTGTTGATTCTTCCTCATCTTTGTTAAATGGTTATCAATTTTCAAGCGTGTTTGATTTCTGTGAGGTTGAAAGGAGTTCTTCTTTAGGGTTTATGGAGTTACTTGGTGGTCATGACTATACTCCTCTCCTTGATGTACCACAACTATCAACCATGTCTACTGTTAAGGCTTCATCTGACACTACTGGAAAAGAGTGTTCTGAGGTTTTGAACCAGCAACAACCTGCAACTCCTAACTCTTGTTCGATCTCATCAGCATCTAGTGAAGCAGTCAATGATAATAAGACTCTTGTTGATCAAGCAGAAGAAGATGAAGAAGAAGAAAAGCAAAAGATAAACAAACAGTGGGTTTTTTTCCTTATAACTTTTGTTTTCTTTTGGTTTTTTACTCAAGAACATTTTTATTTCAGCTGTGATGAAAAAGGACAAATATTTAAACATGTTTTTTTTTTGTTGTTTTCATTTTTTTGGTAGGGTTATGGTTTTCTTGAGTTTCATTTGATTTCATTTCTCTATAGTTTTTTTTTGTTGGTATAAATAACTTAAAAAAAAAAGTGAATGGTTGTTGGAATCTCACTTCAAACATATATAATTTGAGGTGGTATGGTATAAAGTACGTACGTGCTTTTATATAATCTAATTAGATTAGATTAGATTAATTAGAAAATGAATACGGTGGTGTGAACTTGCTTTTTGATTTTGTTTTGAGATTGATTAATTAATTAGGAAGGTTCTAATCAAGATTTGATGGATTATGGGATCTGGTTGTACATGTGATTAGGTTGAAAACGAAGAAGACAAATCTAAAGAGACAGAGAGAACCAAGATTTGCTTTCATGACAAAAAGCGAGGTTGATCATCTGGAAGATGGGTACAGATGGAGAAAGTACGGTCAAAAAGCTGTCAAAAATAGCCCTTTTCCAAGGTACTACTCATAAAAATTCTTTGAGTTCACACTAATTTGGTTTAATTAAGTTAGATTTTAGACCCTAAAAATTTTGTAAACTAGTAACATTTGGAATATGCTATGTGTTTATGTTTGTGTAGGAGCTACTATCGTTGCACCACTGCTTCATGTAATGTGAAGAAACGTGTGGAACGTTCTTATACTGATCCAAGCATTGTAGTTACAACTTATGAAGGCCAACACACACATCCAAGTCCAACTATGTCAAGATCCGCCTTTGCCGGAGCTCAAATATCACCGCCCGCCGGTGCACTCTCCGGTGGATTTCCAGCTACTAACTTTGGTTCAGTTTTGCAAGGGAACTACTTATCACAATATCATCAACAACCCCATCAACATCAACAACTACTTGTTAATACATTGTCCTCTTTGAGTCACCCTTATAACAATTCTTCATCATTCAAGAATTCACCTTTTACTACTCAAGAGAGAGTACAGCTTTGTAATCCAGGAACAACTGCATTTCTTAGGGATAATGGGCTACTTCAAGATGTTGTTCCTTCACATATGTTGAAAGAAGAGTAGATAACTAGGTATCATATGATTTGATAAATAACTTCATTATTGCTTTCTATGTTATTTCTTTCTTTTTTTAGTAGTATAATTTCTTGCTGACTTTTTCTATAAGACTTAGGTAACAACTATGTAATTTTTCTTCCTGATATGACTGATAGGTGGTGATATTAGTGATGATCATACTTGTAAAGTCCACTTTATCTTTTTCCATGTAGCCCACATAATCATGATTATTGTACTGTACCATGATGGATCATGATCCAATGCAGGGTCTGGTTGTTGTTCTGCTTTAATATTAGTATCTTAGTATAAAATTGAAAGAAAAAGGAACAAAGTTATGTCATTGGTGGGGTTGTGCCGTGAGGGAAATTGAAATGGTAAAAAAATAGTAAATATCTATTTTTAACCATATGATTTTGACTTCTCATTTGTCTTGTATTTTTGTTTCTTTTTGATGAAGGAATGTGCATTGATTTCACTGATGTACAGTTCAAATACAATTGTTAGGTTAAGGTTTTTAAAAAGGGAACCACTGGTATAGAAGCCTTACTATGTTTTGTTCTTGTAAAACAAATTATGATTAAATGTTTTTTCTTCTTCTTTCAATTAGAAGAATTTTTGGTGAAAGTTTTGTACCAAAATGGAAGCAAAGTTAAAAATAGGGAAGAATAATTCAACCACTCCTATCTATTTTGAGTTAGAAGTTTAAATGCTTCTTTATATCCTGCACGCTATGCAATTGCAATCCATTCATAAAAGAAGAACAAAAACAAAAGGAGAAAAAGCTATACAAGCTATAAGGATATTAAGTGTGATATGGTCATATGATGTAATAGATCTTGATAAGGACACATGTTATCTTTCTTTATGAAGGAATAAAGACAACCCGTGCTTGTTTATAATTTTGGTTTTATTTGAACATGTGTGTGAGACTATATCTTTGTGAAAGAATATAATTGAAACAATTCAAATTATATGGTCGTTCACGGATAGGTATATGCTAAGTTAACACATTGGTATTGGTAGAGGTTATATTATATACAGCACGCCACCGTTAAGAAGGACCACTTTGGCTTGGTCTCTTTCATTCTTTTACTATACGCTTTGGTTTTCTTTCTCTTAAATGGTAAATGGCAGATACATTGTATCGAATAAAAATCATTCACTTGTTTAGCATAAAGCAAGAGAACAATCAGTAACCTAGTTGTTTTTGTACCAATGCCAAAATTGTGTTTGAAAATTTGTCAATATTCTTCTATTCCTCTGTACACAGTCAGTGACAAGTAAATGCCATTCCTGTTACAAATTAAACCTGCTGACTTGATCAAGTATTAACTAAGCAATATAGCAAAATTATTATTTTTTAATAAACCAATGTATCAAACTTGAAAGACCATTCATTGAAAATATTGGTAGACAAAAATTGTAGGTGAAAAAGTTGTTTAGTGCTTAGAAAACTCCATATAATTTTTATCATGCCTTGTTGATAAGGAAATTTATTTTAAGTTTCACAGAAATATTGATTTAGAAATTTTAATTATGTTTGAAGTTTGATATGTTTTTTTTTTTAATCCTAAAATTTTTACATTTAAGAGAATTTTATGATTGCATTTTCTAGCAAAAATATCCACAAAAGGGTGAAAATCCAAGATTCAGTTGAATTGAAGAAAACATTGAACCATGATTCTCACAAGCCATGATTCCTAAGAAAATTCCACACACTAAACGCCAAATTGAAAAGTAAGGAGTGATTTACGTTACACACGTCATGACTAAAAGGGTGAATCCTCAATAGAGCAGTACCCTGTACCGAAAACAAAAACCTGGTTATCTAAATATTACCACAAAAGGGTTGAGTAATTCAACTTGTTTCAACTAATTAAAAAGAATTTAGAGATTATGAGTTTAAACCTCGATGAAGGAGTAAAAATATAATTTAACAAATTAACTATTAACATTTATCAATCTATTTGAGTTGGTCTGATGATGTTAGTTTGAAACTTTAGAGTGTATTATAGACTAAAAGTCTCAGGTGATCCTCCCCGACGCCATTTTAGCATTTTCAGTGGATTAGTTTGTCTTTAAAAAAACCATTAACATTTACCATTAAAACAAAATTATCACCACAAAAAGTCAAATTTGAGTTTTTCTCTCACTCAGAGTTGGTAGTAGAGCAGTCTTTTGAAAGGAAGTAAAGCAATGCAATAAACATAAGAAACTATTATCAGACTAATTAAGTAGCAATTTAGAAGGTCTTAACTTCAATGATAGTAATTGTAAACAATTTGGAATTTCATAAGACCAACAGGGAATATCAAAACTAAACTTGTCATTTGTCAAAGCAAACATGATTTGTTTTTGACAGCTCATGAACAAGATTTGTTCCTCATTTCCTCTATAGTTGCATCGTGTTAAATGAAATAGCAGACCTTGGCCACTCAATAAACTATATATAAAATTAAATTAGTTTTTACTTTTTGTTTGTAAAAATAGTTACAGAGTATGATCAAGTCATACTTTAAGCAAGTCTCAAGAAGCAAAAACTGATCATTTGCAAGAAGTGGCAGAATATAAACATCCTCAATGCACAAAATTACTATAATAATTACAAAAAGTCCAATTATTTTAAATGTTTTACAGTTTCAACATTTTCGAAGTGAAAACTTAAATCTGTTTCTTTAAAAGTAAATACCCAACCCTCACATTGGACCCCCTTCAAAAAAAATGTTAAGTTAGTACTTCATTTTGCATAAAGCTTGTCAAGTTAGTCCTTTCATCGTGTCTTTGTTAATCATGGTACCTCATTGATACTATGTAATTTCAGACACTAATTTGTTCTGGGTGTAATTTCAGGGACCAATATGTCATGACTCATGACAACGTTTCTAAGACACCAATGATACTGAAATTGATACATCCTATAAAAGTGGGGGATGAGTTGGACATTTACTCATTTCTTAAACATAGAAGGTTTTAATGGCCCACAATGGGAAAAAGAAGAGGGAAATTACTAATGGATTTTAATTGATACAGTACTAAACAACCAAGGGGACAAAACATTACAAATAATTAACATAATAAATGGTCTTTTAATTTTACTTGCACATTCTTACATAAGTTTGCTAAATGTAAATTAGTACAGAAAACTAGAACATGCCATCAGATTGTGACCATGTGTTGGACCTCATCAGCATGACATCAGAACCTATACTCGGACTGGATCTGCCCTTGTCTCCGACAGGCAAAACACAAATTGATTGGATTTGGTTTTTCCCCGATTTCAAAAGATAGGAGCGGGGATACTAGGGACACAAATACCCATCTCCGATCCCGCCTTGCTTGTATCAAAATTACATTATTATCTTTCTTAAATTGATATCCTCAAACAAACCCTTAAACTACATTCCTATGTTTTTATTTCTAAGGTGAGCCTTAAACAAGTTTTTTCCTCTATTTTTTGTTTACAGTCATGTCTAGACCTCATGACAAGTAAGATAACTTAGATTTTCATTGATGAAACAGAATTTGGGCCTGGTAAATTCAATAGGGCTACAGAACAATTTTCGAAACAATAATGAACCAATTAGAATAAAACAAGATCATTATCTAGAAAGGTAAGAAGGTTTCCAACTTCTTGAAACAGTAAAGAAACAATTACTAGAATAAAAGTAGATCTATCAGCAGCTATAGAAATTGAATTAAACAGAAATTCAATTAATAAATAACATAAAACAAAGAGTTGTGGAGCAATGATTTATGGTGAATTGTGAATACCCTAATACTACCTTGATGAGCAAGTAAACCAGCAAACAAAGAGAAAAAAAATACAATGAGCTTTACTAACAAAAAACAATCATAAGCTCCTCTAGAAAACCACTACTACTCCCAATCATAAGCAAGCAATTTTCTCCCAATCTTTTGATAAGAGTAAACATTAATAGTAGCGGTTTTAACAAGTTCTGCGTAATGTTTAGCGTTCTCCCAATCATAGAAAATGCTTAAAGGCCTTTGGTTTCGAAGAGAAAGCCCAGTGACCACAGAAAGCAGTTCATCAACTCCGATATAAGCCAAACGAGGTCTCTTCAAGGCAGTAGCAGCCAAGGGTCCAAGTTCAACAGCATTTATGATTCCACAGCTATACATTGCCTCCAACTTATCCACATTATCTTTGATACCAAAACCAACAAAGGTGTACAAATTGGAAGATTAAGAAAACTAACAAGTGATTCGGGAAGCTTTTCACAACCACTTAACATAATAATGAGGCGCATTTGGACAATGATGAATAAGGAGGTACATGCCACTCGGCACCAAACCCAAAAACCTTTGTCGTGTCGTAGGCTGGGCTCAAGAAACTTGAGATATGTTCATCAACCTCAGGCTGCTCATCTTCAACATATACACCATGGTCATATACAAAAGTGGTATTAATGGAAACACCGTTCAGATTGAAAGACTCAACATCAGCCAAGGGGAGGGGAGACATTTTAATTAAACTTAATTAAATAAAAGAAACTGCTAGTTTTTACGATTTCAGAAACAGACGAAAGAGTAGTGCATATCTAAGCTGTTTATTTTATCTCAAACTGATTCATGTATTTTGCTCCATGCATCGTTTTTATAAGAGCAATTATTTGAAATCCTTGCATTTTTGCAATTTACTTCCGTAAAAAAATAGCACATCTCTTAATATATAATCAAAGTTGTTATAAGAAAAATATAACAAAATAATAAAATTTGTTACAAGAATAAGATAAACTAATAATAATATGATTGTTACAAAATAATATAATCTAAAAATAATAAAAGTTGTTACAAGGTTAATATTGAGATTTGAAATTAATTTAAGGATAATTATGACAATGCAATAAAATTTTAAAGAGATTTGCTCCCCTTCCCTCCAAAACTCTCGAACCAAACGGACCCTAAGGAGTTTTCTAACCTGTGCAATGTTGCACAACTTAAAATAATTTAATGCACATTTTTCTCTCTCTGCGATTAATCTTTTTAGTACAATTCTCTATCATATTAATTAGTCTTAAAATTTTTCCATGATCGTTGCAACTTGCAACACAATTACGTCTCTACCATCATTTCAATCACTACCTTAATACCATAACAATCAACTCCATAACCACCACACTAGGAAGCTCCGGAAACATCGAATCCGATAACTGAAATCTCCACGTATCAAGCTCTTACGGATCAAGCAACAATTCCAACGATTCACCATGTGAGTCCTCACCACTCTGGTTCTCTCAGTATCCGCCATAAAACGGAAACAGTCATGCGTCTTCTCCACCGTCACGTCGGTGTCTGATCGAAATGGAAGCTCTCATGCGGCTAAAAACATGTGGGAGACGTGGTAATTTCTTTCCGGAAATTCTTTGCAAAGCTTTTGTCGTCGATGAAGGGTTGTAGTGTTGATTCCGAATTGGATTGCAATGTTTCTCTTTGAACAGGGTGAATTTTCATGTTTAAAGCAACACAAGATTGAACCACCACTGCAAGTTTTATTTCGAATAAAGTTTTCATTTTGATTGATGAAAGAATAGTAATTGATTAATTCCTAATCTTCTCATTTTCTTTCAACACAGTTAATAAAATGCTCTTGCATTGCGTCTCTTTCATCCATTTTCAAGGGAAGAGGTAATTAATATCCCAGAAAAATGGGCTGAAACTGTTATTAAGAGAGAGAAAAAATATACATTAAATGACTCTTAAGCTGTGCAACATTGCACAGGTTAGAAAAACCCTAACTCTAAATCAAGTAAGTTTTCTACTCTTATATTCTTTAAAGACTCTTGCACAGTTGCATTTAATTTTTCTTTCCAAATTTAAGACATGAATTAAACACAAAAAAGATCATCCATGAGTTAAGTAAGCAGCACTCTCGCAAGATGATGTGGTTTTTCCATCGGGTTAAATAATGGATGGCGTAATTTCTTCGATTGTCCTAGGACGAACCAAAGAAGATTCAATAGCATGAACATATCTAAACAACATAGTGTCTAATTTGATTTATTTCGTTGAATGATTTTGGGCAAATATATTGAACACGGTTCTTACATGTTTTGAAGTTTCATTTCCTTTGACCCAAACACGACCATATGAACAGATCGATGGGAAACAATATTCAACACATGCCACCCTTCTAGTATAGCCAAATTCGAGAAGACTATTCAATTCTCCATTCAAATCATAGAGTTTAAATTATCAGTGATGCTAAATATATTTGGTTTGCTACTTTTATACTCCATCCGTTACAAAATGAGTGTCATTTTAGCAAAAAAAATTATTTTAAAATAAATGTTACTTTACATTTTCAATACAACTTTAATTTTTTTCTTTCAACTTTCCCCTCAATAAATACTTTAACTTTTTTCTCGCACAATTTTTTCTTATAAAGTAAGGGCAGTTTAATAAAAGTGTTATGTCTAATGGATATTTCATTTTATTTCTTAATCTGTATGCCAAGACCTAAAACGACACTCATTATGAAACGGAGGAAGTAGTAAACTACAACTAAGTCAGAATCCATTACGATTGCATATATAGGTTTGTGAATGACAATCAATCAAAGACACCAATTCATACAAGTTTTAGTGGATTGTAGACCATACATATGTAATTATGCTTTTAACATTCAAATTCTAAATCTGAATAACTTGTAATTTATGTAATTTATATACGAGTTTGGGTCCTAAAATTTGCAAGAACTATAAAATCACTTTACAAGATACATAACCAATAACCAAAATACTTGACGTTCAATTAGCCAAAATACCTTAAATAAGATTTAAAGTATGACAACAACGACATCTTTACCAAAATCATAATATGAGAGGTTAAAAGTTAAAAAGTACGCGTCCCATAAGTCTAGCTCAACCGGTAAAAATGTCGAAATTGTTAGGCCGAACGTCTTGATCGGGGTTTGACCCCCGGCACCTCCACTTTGTGTGTGTGAGTTTTATGATGGCTTTATCATCTCATCTATCTACAAAAAAAAAGTTAAAAAATACGCATATGTCTCATGATTAAATATGTCAAAATAAAAAAATAAAAAATACAAAATACACCCATAATATGTTCTACTTCGTCTAACACACACACCTCGTCATGCTCCCTTGGTATTGGTTAGACACCACTTGCTTCCCTGAGAATATCATGCCTAGAATCTCTAGCCGGAGTTCCCTCTTGTGCATCCTCCACAAAAGCATCCTTAAGGCTAAGTCTCTCATACATCTTTATCTTGGGATCAAGTCTGCAAGTGTACCTCCATGCTCATCTATCGTTGCCACTACAACCTGCTTCACATGCTCATTGGTTCTCCTTCAATCGTAGATGATACATGAGTGTGATATCGAGAAATACCACCGCATATATCCAAATGCAGTATCCCATGGGTTAAAGATGCAGACGCCTCAATCCTCCTCTCATAACACATGATCTAAATACTGAGATTGCACTAGGTCTACCTCATCTCGATACATCAAAGGTGGATCTTATATACCTAGATGCCTCCGGATAGTTTGCACGTATCCAAATTGGAAACAAAATAAGGACTAATTACAACATGTTTTTCTATTGATTTTTTGACAAGCAAGTCCCATTTAAACACACGCAAACCACTATGGGGCAGTCACAAGTTACAATGAATGTTTTTCTATTCATTGTAATTATATGCATAGGTGTCGTGTTGGCGTTGGACAACGACGCTATCAGATATCGAAACATGCCCTGTGAGAGGAATGTCCGTGTTTCAAATGTCAGAGGTTGGATAGTTGGTCAGAGTTGGATAGTATGACAAGTGTTTTGAAAGTGAAGCAATGCAATAAACATTAGAAAATATTATCAGAAGTCTTAACTTTCATAAGACAAACAGAAATATCAGTACTATAAACTTATCAACACAGCATGAGTTTCACTTCTGATAATCTTTCACTCATTTCCTGCAACTGAGTTTTACTTTTTGTATATAAAAGTGACCGTATGATCATGTCATACGTTTCTGATTGTTTTATAGTTTCGAAGATTTGTTTAAGAAACTATTGCAAATTAAAGAGACTAGTTATTGTGTCAAATTAGAAATCAAATTAAAGGAGAACGTTGCTAGTCCAAAAAAGGTTCCTCAATTAAAACATCAAAGAATAAGTTCAATATTTTAAGTTAACAGTTGAATGACTAACAAATGGTCTAAGTAACGATGGCATAAAATTGGTTATTGTCGCACTAATATTTTTCTCTACTTCTGACATGCGGGAATGGATTAAGGCTAAAGTTGATGGTTTGATTTCTCACTTGTTCTAGGCAGCTTTTAGTGCTTACTAACAAATAGATCAACTAAGATTGTAGAGCCATGGAGAAATCGACATTCATTTGATAACAAAGAGGGAGTAGTTAATTTTCGATTATATAGGATGGAAGGAGATAATGACATTAAACATAAGAATCAAATCATGAGCAATCAAAGAGTAAACATTAATAGTAGCAATTTGGTACGCTCATAAAAAATAAAAATAAATAAAATACTACTCCCAATCATGAGCAAGCAATTTGGTCCCAATCATGTGATAAGAGTAAACATTAATAGTAGCAATTTTAGCACGTCCTCTGCGATATTCAATGTTATCAAACCCAAAGTCTAGGCTTAAAGGCCTTTCTTCTCGAAGATCAAACCCATTGGCCACATAAGCTAGTTCATCTACACCGATATAAGCCAACCGAGGTCTCTTCATAACACTAGCAGCCAAGGGTCCAAGTTCGACAGCATTTATAATTCCAAAACCATATTCCTTCTCCAACTTAGCCACATTATCTTTGATACCAAAACCAACAAAAATATAATCTGGAAGATTAAGAAAATAAACAAGTGATTTGGGAACATTTTATGATCACTTAACGGAATAATGAGACATGAACTTCCATCAAAAAGGTGAACTTTGGCACGTCTACCCAACGGCCCTTCAGAATCAAGCAAATACCACTCTGTACCAAACCCAAAAACCTTTGTCTTGTTGTCGTTAGTTGGGCTCATGAAACGCGATATATGCTCATCTATCTCATTCAGCTGACATGCAACGGTGGTCTTGATAGAAACTCCATTCAGGTTAAACGATACAACATTACCCATGTCTATTTGTAAAATGATTGAAAATTTCAGCTCGTGACAAATTGTTATATCGATTGATATGAATCAACATTGCAGGACTACTACTATTTATAGAGATATACTATATGAATGTGTTCAGCGCCGTGACCTTTCATTTGAGTGGAATATCAAGAATCATAGCATAGCATGGTTTTATTATGCATAATTATAAACCTCGAGACTACTAGTATCTTTTCTCCAATATATTTTTCAAATTCATAGTGTCGGAGTAGTTTCTGTAATTTTGGTTAATCATCTATGTTTTGGTTTTGCTAAATATTTTATGGTATATTTTTACTCCATTTCAAGGAATATTACTATTCTCATATTTATCATCTAACATTTTTATTCTATCATTTGGATATAACATGAAATCAGTTTTTCTCTTCCTACATTCTCAAATCAAGCAAGCACTGTATTTAATGCTGTTAACAATGAGTCCTTTGAATAAGAATTGTCAAACATTTGTTATAAACTTTATTCATGATATAAACACATTACTTATAGGATATGGGGCATATCATTATGAACCACAATCCCGTAATCGATAAAGAGGGTTAGTCTATCATTCTCAAATTGTTGCTTATGCGATTTGACATGTTTTTGGACATCTATTAAGGGAATGTCATACGTCTGGATCCAACAAAACTCTCAGACTCACCAACTTATAACTTCTCTTTTAATAAACTAGAAGATTGGCTAATCTAGGCTACCATTCCTCACATAGAAACAACGGTTATGCTTGAGGGAAATAACCATTTTATCTACTTATGATTCTCATTGCATGCATTTTTGTTATTTGTTTGTTTATCCACCCATTTTATTCAAGTAGTTGTTTGTGATATGACCTTACTATAGCAGGAAGTAAATATTTGTTGCCAACATGATAAGGACTGAGGCTTCGGCAAGGAAATGAACTTCTCAATTGATTTAACGGTGTAGATTTTTAATGGTCATATGTCTTTGGCTTCCTTTTCCATGACTCCTTTCCTTTATCTTTCTCTTCATCTTTTGCTTTTGTTAATTTTTCTATTTTTTTTTAACATGCTTTAAACGATGTTAGGGGATGTTGTCCAACAAGAGATAGGCTTCAAAGGAAATGTGTGCAATGTACAATGCGTGTCCTTTTTATGAAAATCACTAAGAGAATGAATGGCAACTTTTCGTGGGTTGTAGCCACAGATGTGCGTATTTCTGTTCAGCTCGCGAGGGACTATCTTGCGCAATAGAGGGAGGTACGGAGAATAGAGATTGTATTAAGGAAGGAGAAATTGACATTAATTATAAAATCCAACCAAACCAGCAAACAAACAGAAGCAAAAGACAGCAAGCATTGCTAAGAATCTAAACTCGTAAACAAAAACTACAACTCCCAATCTTGAGCCAGAAGTTTACTCCCAATCTTGTAGAAAGAATAGAACATTAAATCAATAATAGTATTTCATCAACAACACAATAACTCAAAGAGGCTTCCCCATCGCAGTAGCAGCCAACGGTGCCAGTTCCATGGCATTTTGGCATCCAAATCCATAGTTTTTCTCCAACTAAGCTACATCGTCTTTGATACCAAAACCAACAAAGGTAAAATTTGGATGACAAAGAAAATTACTATCAAATGAGGAACACTTGATAGATGATTAACCGTATAATAAGGCATGTATCTCCATCACAGATGTGGACAGCGGTTCATTTGGACGTCCATGACTCAGCAGATTATGCACATGCCACTCTGTATCAAAACTAAAAATCTTGTTTTGAAATTGGAATCATTTATTATTGGAAACAAGAAACAGGATATATGGTCATTAACCACATCCCGATTATATGTAACAGTGGTGGTAATTAGGGGTGGCAATTGGATCCATCAAATCTATATCCATCTGGTCCATCCACTATAAAATTCATCCGATCCATCCATCAAACAATTTATTTTTAATGGATTAGATTCAATTAGGGGTGACAAATCGATGGTTCGGATGGATCAAAAAAAATCCATTAACCATTTATAATCCATTAAATGGATGGATAAAAAAAAGACACTCAACATGATCCATGTCAACAAAATCCACGTACATAATTATAACTAAGTTGAAAGATTGAAAATATGCGCAAGATCTAACCCATATAGATATATTGATAAAGAGAACCAACATTTATTACACACGACGATTATTATCACAAAAAATACCACTTCTTTGCACTGTTGTGCAATTTTATGATTTGTATAAGAAATAGTGAAAACAATAATTTCAATGTGAAAACTTAAAACAACTTCTTAAGCTTAGAAGACTCTGATTAGTAATTATCACTAATGGTTATCAATGTGATTTACTAAACAACCAAGGGGACAAAACCAGCACACGTATTAAACAAGAATAAATTGTCTGTCTTTTGATTTCACTTGCACACTCTTACACAAGATTGTCAAAGTAAAATGTTTCATTAAAAGTAAACCAAAACAACGTAGTAACACTAAGCAATGAGCATTATATTTGATAATAAAATTAATTAAAAACAGAAACAAAGCTCTACATTTGCTATGCAGAATTATAACATCAAATAAAAGAAACAAAATATTCTGAAACAGACACAAATCACCAAACAGTAACAAGGCATCATCTACACCTTCCAAACGAACCTTGAAGCAAGCAATGTGCTCCCAATCATGTAATAAGAGTATACATTAACAGTAGCAAGTTTAGCAAGATCTTTGCTGAGGGGATAACAACCCCAGTCATAGGCCGTTGTTTCAGGCCTGTGCCAATGAAAATCAAACCCAGTAACCTCACGAAGGAGTTCATCAACACCGCAATAACTCAAACGAGGCTTATTCATAGCAGCAGCAGCAGCTAAAGGTCCAAGTTCAACAGCATTTCTGCATCCAATCCCATAATGCTTCTCTAACTTGGCAAAATTGTCTTTGACTCCAATTCCCACAAAGGTAAGATTCGGATGACGAAGAAAATTAAGTAGTGATTTGTGTACTGAATCATTTTTCCAAGTCTCAAACAAACCTAGACGATTTAGTTGAATAATAAGACACATGTGTCGACTACAAAACTGCAGGGTTGCACATTTAGAACGGGCACCATTTGATGATGCACGCTCAAACAGAAACCACTCGGCGTCAAAACCGATAACTCTGGTTTCAATTTCTTTGCTGCAATTATACGAAGGATACAAGAAAGACGATAAATGTTTCTCAATCTCCTTGTCGTCGGATGTAACTGTGGTGTAAATATTATGCCCTCCGTACTTGAGCAGCTCAAACCTCTCCTCATAACCCATTTGTGCTGCACAAACAACTAGTATATGGCAATTTTATAAAAGCCTGCCTGAGATAAAAGGACACGATGACTATTTATATGGATATACTAGTAACTTGCAGTAAGCTCAGAACTCAGAAGACATGTATCATCATGGAATTTAACTGTGAGTGGAATATCAAAAGGCTGGTATCATGGAGTTTAATTGTAGTTAGCTCGAGGAGAGTAGGAATTCCAAAAAAAATGGACAATTGATCTATTCATTACTCAATGAATGCGAAGTCAATGTGAGACTATAAGTCGATTTCTAAAATAAAATTAGTCCAACTTACAAGTCGCACTTTATGGTGCCAATGAAACATTGATGTTACTTTTTCTATTATTCCCTTGAAAAAAAATATTTAGGAGTATTAGTTTCTATTCTTGGAATTCTATAATTTATGTTTTTCATGCAATAATTTTGAAAAACTCATAATATCTCTTTTTTATACATCATTAATTATATTCGTAATATGTTTGAAAGGTCCATACCGTCATACTACACTACTTCATCCGTCTCTAAATAATAGTCGTTTAAGGTTTTTACACATAAATTAAGAAATGCAATAAATTAGTCAACATACATACTAATTTTACCAAACTAACCTCACTATTTATTTATTTTATTATTTAAAGTTACATTTACTTAAAGTTAAATTATTGGTAAGATTAAAAGTCACATTAAGACTTCATTTACAAAGGTGGTATAAGTACAGCCGAGCCAGTTAAATGACATGATTTCACACATGGCTCAAGATGGTTGTTTTCAAGAAAGAAACATGCAATTACCGATAGGCGGAGGAGTAAAAGGCATGAAGGGCAAAGTTGGAAAAAGTTATTTAATTCCACATAGAAATCACAAAGCGACTATAATTTTGCTACCTTTTTATTTTTCTAAAACGTCAAAAATTAAGGGACGGAGGGAGTATAATTTAGAACGGAGGTAATATATGGATTTGGTTTCTCTCAATTTTTCTCCATTTTAAATTTCCACCATTTCTTAATATAACAACCACTTCGATTAATAAATTTAATTCTCATTTTCTCTCCCAGGTTTGATGGTTAAGAAAACTTGAGGAAATTTTTAATTGAGAGATTCTAAATTCGATATGGAGTGTGTTGGAAGAGAATGTTTTTATCATTTTTCTATTGAATAAAAATCTACTTTAATCCCTATAAAGTATTGCAAGATTCAATTTAGTGATTGAAAAAAGTTAGAAACAACGTTTATTCCTTGAAAAAGATAAACCAGATGACCTAGTCTTAATCTATTTTACACTTTGTTTGGTTGACGAAGATAAGAGACAAAAAAATATAAGTGTAAATAATATAGGTTAAATTACATTTTTGGTCTCTTAACTATTTAGGTAGTATCGTTTTGGTCCCTTAACTAAAATTCGATTTATTTTGGTCCCTTAACTTCTCTATGTTACACATTTTGATCCTTTCCGTTAGTTTTAATTCAAAAACGTTAGGTTTTCTTCATTTTCTTATGGAATTTTTCTGGGATTCTTGTTGTTAAAGGTTGATGGAGATGATACGAAGATGAAAAAAAGGAGAAGAAGATGAAGAAAATCTAACATTCTTGAATTAAAACTAACGGAAATGACCAAAATGTGTAAGAGAAATAAATTAGGGGACCAAAATAAATCGATTTTTATTTAGGGGACTAAAGCGATACTACCTAAATAGTTAAGGGACCAAAAATGCAATTTAGCCAGTAATATACTATCAAAGGATTATGTACTTCTAAAAAAAAAAGATGATTATGTAGTAATTTTGTATGAGAAAAATGTTGGAAATCTCATCCGGAGTGTGAGGGGGTGTGTTGGTAGTCCCACTTTAATTGTGATTTGCTTTTAGTTGCCTTGTGTTGGCTTGACTTTGAGGAGGTGGATTTAGTCCCACATCGGTTAGATAGAACGCTTCATATGACTTTATAAAGAGAAAACACTCCTTACGTTACAAGCCAGTTTTGTAAGGATGTGTTAGACCCTAAATTTCAACATGGTATAAAATAATATCCAATATCTACCGAATATTAGCTATTTTTCCCGAACAAACTCTAAATACAATTAAAAAGTTGTAACGTATATATAATTAATGTAAAAAAACTTAAAAATAAATGATTTATTATAACTTTTTTTATTTTTTTTATTTTCAATTATACCCTTTCACTAATTTGTTTATACAAATGTTATATTGTTAACATAAAGATAATAATTTATATTATATTGTATGTGTCATCGAATAAGATAATATAATTTGTTGCGCAATATAAAAATGCAAAATATTTACGCCTAATTATTTTTTGAGGGAACCGATATCTATAATTGTAATTAAAATTAAAATATCATAAAAATAAAAAAAATTAAATTTCATTAATTATCAAATGGATACATAGGAGAAAACAAGAGAAAGATGCAGGTGCGCCTAACTAATCTTGAGCAAGCAATTCGGTCCCAATTTGGTGATAAGAGAAAACATTAATAGTAGCAAGTTTAGCAAGTTCTTTGCTAAGCTGAGACACACCCCACTCGAATGCAATGTTCAAAGGCCTAATCCGTTGAAAACCAGTAAGGTTGACCACAGAAAGAACTTCATCAACGCCGCAATAACTCAAACTAGGTCTCTTCATGATACTAGCAGCCAGTGGTCCGAGTTCCACAGCATTTCTGCATCCAAACACATAGTACTTTTCCAACTTCGCTAAATTATCTTTGATACCAAAACCAACGAAAGTATAATTTGGAAGACGAAGAAAATTAACTAGTAAATGGGGGATAATCCTTCCAAAGTTACTTAACTATATAATAAGACACAACTTTCCATCGCAAAGGTGCAGAGAGGCACAACTAGAAGACGAACTTCGAGAATCAAGCAAATGCCATACAGTATCAAACCCAAAAACCATTGTCTTGTTGCTGTAATTAATTCTGCTCAAGAAACTTGAAATATGGGCATCAACCACAGCCCGCTCACTTGTAACAGTGGTCTTGATGGAGTTTCCATTCAGGGAAAACGACTGGACATAACCCATTTCAATTTGTGCAACTTTCTGGAGTAAAATGATTGAAATTATAAGCTCAAGGACGCGTGATTATTTATAGAAATGCTATATGAGTTTGTTCAGCAAGGGGGGCCTTTCATTAGCGTGGAATCGGAAGAATCATAGCTGATTTTATGCATATAGCTGGTGACCACTAGTCCACTAGTATAGCTTATCTCATGATCTCGTAAATTGCATGCATTCATTCACGTTTTGTAGTTTAGAAGTGGGTATTATGCCAAATTAAATACTCCCTTATTCAATTTGTAATCAAAACGGTGGCCAATTAGCTTGCATTTCGTAAACGTAAATCAGTAGTTAATGGCCACTGATGGAATTTGAATGGTGTAAACAATAAGAATCCGATCACGCCAATCCCATGTATAGTTGGAAATTGGGTTATGTTAACATCCCATGTATAGTTGGAAATTGGGTTATGTTAACCGGGTTAAGGAAACCATAAAAAAAAAGTTTTAAATTAAAAGTAATATTTTTTAAATATTCAATAATTTAATTGCGCAAGTTTTAAGGTCATATTACTATGTTTATGTTCTCTTAACCGGTGCCTGAAGGCATCGGTTAACATCACCCTTGAAAATTTGAATGATGTAAATCATAAAGAATCCGATCACACCATCCCATGTATATTTGGAAATGTAAGAAAAGATTGTCTAACGGTCCAATATTGCATATGTTAAAATAACTAAAAGTAATAACTTTTTATTAAAAAACAATAATTATTTATTAAAAAATTACATATTTAATATAGGCTTAAATGCAATTTTGATCCCCATTTTCGAAATTGATAACTTTTGATACTCTTTTTTTTAAAACATGTATTTTGGACCCCCTATTTAAAAAGTCAACAAATTTTTTGGTCCCCCTCCCCCTCAAGATGACGTGGCATGATCATTAATGACATGACGATTACGTGACATCGCTTAAATGTTTATCATTTAACACTTCATTTCCATGTTATTTTAATTATAAATTATATCACAATTATAAAAAAAAAATAAACAACAAATTATTATTGAAATTAAAAGAAAATTAAAGGAATAAAAAAATCTTAAATCCCCAAATTGATTTTCAGTTATTGAAGAACCCTAACACCAAAAATCCCCAAATTGATTTTATCTTCCTTCTTTTAGCATGGTTTCCCATCACCGTTCCCATTCTTCAACATTTTTGTACCAAAAAAACAAGCATCGCAGTATCTCTATCAGACTTTAAATATATAATAATTTGGCAATGCGATATTTTAATAATGTGTTTTGAATATGGTTATGGGTTCTGAAATTACATGATTCAGATGCATAGCGTGTCATTAATGTGTTGGACAAAAATAGCAATGTTATACGACATCTTATTTCCCAAGCCTTCCTTCTCTTCCTTTCCATACTCTATCTTAATTTGTTGTTTACATATGTATTTTTACGGCTCGTACGTTACAATCCTGACTATCTTGATTAGTCAGTTTTGTGGACTGAGAGCAAGGATCAGTGTAATGGCTAAGAAGAAGGAAAGTAAAATTAATTTGGAGATTTTCAGTATTGGGGTTCTTCAACAAGTGAAATGGAGATCTCTGATTGTTTTAATTTCCCCAACTCTCTTTTAATTTCAATAATAATATGTTGTTTAATTTTTTTCATAATTGTAATATAATTTATAATTAAAATGACATGGAAATGAGGTGTTAATTTTTAAACCATGTAAACAATGCCCATATAAGCTTCATGTCATTAATGAGCATGCCACATCATCTAGAAGGGGAGGGGGACCAAAAAATTTGTTCACTTTTTAAACAGGGGGTTCGAAATACATGTTTTAAAAAATGGGGTATCAAAAGTTAACAATTTCAAAATTAGGGGGACCAAAATTGCATTTAAGCCTTTAATATAAAATGCACAAGTTTAAGTCAAAATTACTATTTTAAACTTCTTAATATGTGCAAATTTGTACATGATAAAAATCTCGTGTAAGAATGTGTCAGTCGGGTTGGGTCTAACAGTATTAGGACAAGATTGTCCATGTACCAATGTTCGTGTGTGATTTGTAAAAGAGAAATTTTATCGTAGAGGTGCACATCTACACATATGAAAGATGACACGCTAGGATTATGCACATGCCACTCAGTAGGGGTGTTCGTGGGCCGGTTTGGGTTGGGTTTGGCCAAACCGAAAACCCGAACCATATAGGGGACTCCGGTTTGGGCGATATAAATTAACGACCAGTTATATCATTGGGTGAGTTTGGGCAAACCCACTAATTTCTGGGTTGGGTTGGATTAGGTAATGGATTACCCAACTTATTTTTCTAGTTTTTAATATTAAATGACTAAATGACAAAAACTCATAATTTTTCTTAAATATTACTCTACTTTTTTTTGTTAATGAGAATGCGCTTATAGCATTTCATTTATAATCGAAGATTCAATACAATTGGGTATAGCATAATAAACTACGGGACTCGTGAATAATGTGGTCTCTCTAGTGAGAGTATGAGCCACCGCATTAGTTTGTCGCCTAACAAACTCCACCTGAGAGTTGGATAATTTGATCTTGATTTGTAACTCTATCATGTTTTAATTTTTATTATATATGGTACAATGTGTATGTTTTGGAAATACAACTTGGTTTGACCATAATCTTTAGTATTTTTTTTCTACCCTATAAAAATAAAGATAAAAAATATTGACATTATTGGGTAATTGAGTTTTGTGGGTATGAGTTTGGTTTTACTCGAAACCCATTTATTTTTATAGGTTTTCCATTTTTAGAAACCATACCCACCCAATTACCCAACCCATTTTTTTTTGATTTTTTAGATGGGTTTGACCGAATTTTGTAGGTTGACCTAACCCATGAACACCCCTACCACTCGGTATCAAACCCAGAAACCTCTGTCTTGTTATTTGAATTAATCGTTGAGCTCAAGAAACGCAACATATGGTCATCAACAACATCACACTTATATGTAACAATGGTCTTGATGGAAATGCCGTTCAGGTTAAACGATTCAAGAGAATCCGTGTGCATGAACATAACTATTCGGTTCGGTTGTTAAAAGATTGAAAATATGCGAAAGATCTAACCCATAGATATAAATTGATATAGACAAACGACGAGTATTTTTTTTGAGATTCTAGTGTCTGTTACGACTATTAATTATGGTAGAAATGTTCCAGGGATAGCTAATCCAACCCATCTCGTAAATTGCATTCGTTTACATTTTATTGGCTAGAAACTTTGGCGAATATGTGAATTGAATTATATGTTGCTGTGTTTGCCATTGGTAAGCAAAACGGTGGCCAATTAGCTTGCATTTCGCAAACGTAATTAGTATTTGGAATATGAATCAAATTTAAACTTGGGTTTCTATCCGATTTATTGGTCGGACTATTGTTTATATACTCCAATCGAATAATGCTATGCTCCTATCGGATACTTTCCATAATGCCGACAAAGAAATTATGTGTAAACACATCAGGATTCGATATAGCACTATCCACTATGCGTTTGATGTTGTCAATGATCTGGAGTGGGTCCAGAAGTTGTCTGGCCCACTGATATACGCTCAACAATAATCTCCTTGTAAGGAGGGACATGAGCTGTGTACTCAGCAACGGGAGCAAGATGGCTGAATATAGGATGAGATACACGTCAGAGCCATTTGATGTACCCCTCGCATACTTCCACGGCTCCACCTCCAGGACATGCCGACCCCTCTCTGCCTGGGTAAACTCTTGTGTAATATTCATATTTTTTAATAAAAATTTACGAAAATGTTTAGAATATTATAAAAATTCAATTTTGACATTGGCTTTGTGCGTCATGTAAAAGTTGCGTTAATAATATTTTGTTGCCGGAATAAATAAATTTGTTTCTACCACACAAATTAGTAAATTTCCCCCTTCCCCTCCTCCTTTTTTCTGTTCATAATAAAATTGGTAAACTCCCTTTGTTTTGTTGATACAATATGATATTAACAATCTTTAAAAAAAAAATTAACTCGTTAAATAGGATGAGATACACGTCAGAACCATTTGATTTACCCCTTCGCATACTTCCACGGCTCCACATCCAGGACCTGCCGACCCCTCTCCGCCTGGGTAAACTCTTATGTAGTATTCATATTTTTGAATAAAAATTTACGAAAATGTTTAGAATATTATAAAAATTCAATTTTGGCGTTGGCTTTGTGCGTCATGTAAAAGTTGCGTTAATAATATTTTGTTGTCGGAATAAATAAATTTGTTGCGTTAATAACATGTTCAACATTGCTAATTAAAAATATAAAGGTTGAATTTGTGAACAAACTGACAACACTTAAGTTAATAACAATTAACGACAAAATGCCTACAAATAATATGATAAAATCGAAGTTATTGGAATATCCATGTTTTCGGATCTGCAACGTTGACGCATAAATCATTGATTGAGTATGTACTTGACTTAAGATGATTTTTCAACAAGGACCAAACGAACACCGCAACAAGATACAAAATCAAACAACACCACAAAGACGACGAACAACACA
Source organism: Medicago arabica (assembly GCA_946800305.1). Lineage (NCBI taxonomy): Eukaryota > Viridiplantae > Streptophyta > Magnoliopsida > Fabales > Fabaceae > Medicago > Medicago arabica. The sequence goes on along the minus strand of OX326965.1, from coordinate 52,026,566 downwards.
ACACCGCACTTCAACGACGAAATCACGAAAAAACACAGAAAAAACTTGATATATGTGAAAACTACTTATTTAGATTGAAAGACAGAAGAAAAAAGATATAGATGAGTAATTTTATGTTAAAAAATAGAACTTCAAAGAAAATGTGAAGTTTTTTTCAAAGTTGCGATTTTGGCCCCCTAAAAAATTAAAAAACCGCCTCTTAAGTCTTGCACCTGTGGCAGTTTTGGTCCCCACGGCCAATTTTGACTCGGTCTACACTGATGTGGCATCCTAAGTGAGGTGCCACATGTTATTTTTTATTTTGGTTTTGGGGGGTCAAAACTGCTACAGTTGCAAAATTTAAGGGACGATTTTCTAATTTTTTTCTTAGGAGCCTAAAATCGCAACATTGAGAAAGTTAAGGATGAAAACTGCTATTAAACCTCATATTATTGAATAAACTTGCAATACAGGCTCCTATGAAAACCATCAATCTTAAAGATATATAAATAACACCACATTATTGAAGCCAAACCACAAAGGAAAAAGCATTGATATCCCTATAGTTCCATGTGATCAAGCTACTGATCAACATAGAAGACTCGCTAATATCAATCACCATCAATTTCAAAACACACACCTTTCTCCATCAATGTATCAACGATAAAATAATAACATAATTATTACAAGAGTTAAATATATTTATTTGGTCTTATAATATACCAAATTTTTCGTTATAGTCCCCGTAATTTTTTTTTCTTGCATTGCTTCAGAATCTAATTGATAATTATTTTTGTTAAGAGTCCCACATCGGATAGGTGATGGCCTGACTGTGTTTATAAGTGGGGGCAATCCTCACCGTACAAGCCGGTTTTGTGGGGTTGTGTTAGGCCCAACCACCATTTCTAAGAATTTTATAATTTTTTTATTTCAAATGGAGCTATTAGATCATGAATAAATTCTTTATAAATGGGTGAAAGTTCATTCCCATAAATATATGAGCAACACATCCTTATGGATGAATAAGAAACATAATAAACTCTCAATCACTTGGCGCAATATTCAACATGCCATTACAAAGTTTGTGGCAGGGTATAGTTTTCGTGTAGGTTCTGAAGACTCATCGATTTGGAATATTAACTGGACACAACTCGGTCTATTCCGTCAATTGGTCCATTTGTTAACATCAGTGATTTAAATATGTGTTTGAAGAATGTGTGGGAGGATGGTAGGTGGAGCTTGCAAGGTCTTGCCACTATGATACCAACATATATTGTTAATTGTATTCATCAGCTTCCAGCTCCTAATAATTTGAATGTACGACTTCAAGATGGGTGGACTTGGAGGCATGCAAAAGAAGGCGAATATACTTGCTCGAGTGGATGCCATTGCCTTCTTAAACAAAATAGAGATTGGAATGTGAATTGTGACATGAATTGACTCTGACCCCTTAAAGCACCACAAAACTCCAACATTTTTTCTAGCTTTGTTTTCATAATGCTATCCCTATTAATGCATGTCGGCATCCTTGCTACATGGTAGCTTCTCCATATTAATGCATGTTGGCATCCTTGCTACATGGTGGCTTCTCCAAGTTGCACTCATTGCTAATCACCCACAGAGGATATTCTTTAGTGTTTATGTGATTGCCCACACACTAGAAAGTTTTGGCTCCGCTTGATATGAAGCGTTATAATAATTTTTCTCTGAATTTGATGTCAGGTTTGGCTTCATGAGATGACAAAGGATACTTCATCTATTTTGTTTGTTACAAGATTATGGTATATGCTTGGTGTTGGAGAAACAATATTATTTTTTAGGATAAACATTATCGTATTCAAAATATGGTATATGTTTGGAACTTAATTTCAACTCACCCTTTTTTTTGCCTCCTTACATTACCAAAAAAATATCATGACAAACTAAGGATCATATTTCAACTAAATTATATACCCGCATTTAAGGCCCGTTTGTTACGGATTAAAATAAAAGTGATTTTGACATAAAATAATTTAGAGATTATATTTTAGAGATTTTGTGAAAAATCAGAATCTATTTTGTGTTTGTTTACCGCAATAAAAATCATTTTTTTAAACAAATAATCTAGTTTGTTTGGATACAACTATATAAAAGAGATTTTTTGTTACAAGATTAGTTCAATTTTTTAAATCATATTTTCTCTCTTCTCTAAAAAAAATCTATTTTTTAAAAAGCGGCTCTTAACAACTTTTCATTTGAAGCTGTTTTTAAATTATTTTTAGATTCTGATTTTTTTTTAAAATCTGTAACAAACAGATGCAAAACACTTAAAAGTGATTATTTTCTTAAAAAAAATGATTATTTTTTTTCTTAAAAAAAACTATAACAAACAGGCTCTTAGTATCAAAACTAACAAACTAAAAAATAACCGATAAATAAATTGAAGTGGATAGCATAATATTTGTAACCTAATAAATCTTAATTAATAATTACTAAATTACTTATTCCTTAAAAAAATACTAAATTACTTACTCTTATTTAACATTTACTTACTCTTTAAAATAAAAAAAATAAAAAAAAGTAACCAAAAAAACATTTGATTTTAATTGATTTAACTTTCTAAATCTAAATCGATTTTATTCTCTTTTTTTTTCGCAACATAAAAGCATCATATTTTACTCTTATTTTGTTTTTGCTTGCAGCTGAAGGTCTTAATATCGGGATGAAAGCTTTGATTATGAATAATTTATTCCAAGGGTATGCAGTTGATACGGTTAATCAGGTAGCGGTCTCTCACCTGCAATTTGCTGATCATACTTTGTTAATAGGCAACAAAAGTTGGGCTAATGTGCGGGCCCTCCGAGCAGCTCTTGTGATTTTCGAATCTATGTCCGGTTTGAAAGTGAATTTTAATAAAAAGTTTATTGGTGGGTGTTAATATCTCTGAGTTCTGGTTAAATGAGGCAGCGTTGGTGTTGAATTGTAAAGTGAGAAAAATTCATTTTATGTACCTAGGTCTACCTATAGGTGGTAATCCACGAAGACTTCAGTTTTGGGAACCAATTGTGAATCGTGTTAAATCCAGATTGTCGGGTTGGAATAGTATATTTCTCTCTTTTGGTGACCGTTTGATCCTCCTCAAAGCTTTCCTTCTTCAAAGCTCCTTCAGGTATAATCTCTTCCCTTGAATCTTTATTGAATAATTTCTTTTGGGGGGGGGGGGGGGGGGGGTGAGGATTGTAGAAAAATTACTTGGATAGGTTGGAAGACCTTGTGTTCTAAAAAGGAGCATAGAGGTTTGGGGGTGAGGAAGTTGAAAAAGTTTAATGTTGCTTTACTTGGTAAATGGTGTTGGAGGATGTTGGTGGATAGAGATGGGTTGTGGTTCAAAGTTTTAGTTTCCCGTTATGGCGAAGTAGGTGGGAGGTTGGAGGTGGGGGGCTGGAGTGGTTCTTTGTGGTGGCGGGAGGTAGGCAGGATTCGTGATGGGGTCAGTGACTTAGGTGGTGGATGGTTTGGTGATAGTATTAGACGGAGGGTTGGTGATGGGGAGACGACACTCTTATGATCGCATAGGTGGGTGGGAGGCTCCCCGCTTTGCGAGCGCTTTCCACGCTTATTTGATTTGGCTGAGAACAAAACTATTTCTGTAGCTACTTTGTTCTCCGCGGGTTTGGAGTTGGATGGGGAAGGTTGGAGATGGCAGCGTAGACTGTGGGCGTGGGAGGAAGCCTTATTAGAGGAGTGTAGGGCTTTACTTGTTGATGTCTCTTTGGTTCCTTATATTTTAGATTCGTGGGAGTGGATTCCTGATCCTGCAGAGGGTTACTCCGTGAGTGGAGCTTATGATTTGCTGACAGCTAATGTTGATTCTCAGTTAGGTTTACCGGTCGAGATGGTGTGGCATCATCAGGTCCCCGTGAAGGTCTCGGTTTTTGCGTGGCGGCTGATCCGGGATCGTCTTCCAACGAAAGCTAACCTGCCTTTCCGGGGTCTGCGGAGGATATCTTGTGTGTTACTGGTTGCGGTCACGTGGAGACGGCCGAACATTTATTTTTATTTTTTTCTACGTTTGCACCTTTATGGCAGCTGGTACGTGATTGGATTGAAGTTGTCGGGGTGGATACTAATGTTTTAGTAGAGCATTTTGTGCAGTTCACTCATTTGACAGATGGTGGTAAAGCTAAAAGATCGTTCATGCAGCTCATTTGACTCTTGTGTTCTTGGGTTGTGTGGAACGAACGCAACAACCGTTTGTTCAAGAATTCTGTAACTATAGTGCCCTGCCTGTTAGATAAGGTCAAATTGTTATCATTATGGTGGCTGAAAGTCATTATGGTGGCTGAAAGCTAATAAGGATGTGTTTGTTTATGGTACGCGGAGGTGGTGGTCAAGCCTTTTAGTTTGTTTGGGTATTGGCTAACTTTTTATTTTTTGTTTTTTTTATTGTAACTGATATTTTATATTTTTAAGTGATTTCTTAGGCACACCTTGTGCTTGGGAACTGCCGATTGATGTGGTATCTAATTTCATTTGATTTCTTAAAAAAAATATTTTATTAAAGAGATGCATTTTGGTAACGATCATGTATACAATAAACTCAAAAGTTGCTTATTCGAACCATAATCATAATCTCCTAGTTGACATTTTAAGAAGATTACAATACTCTACTTTCCATTAAGCTTCAAATGCAACAAAAATATCAAATTAACAGAATAAAGAGTAAGCATTAAGAGTAAGCTTCAAACGCTTCAAGTGCGCTTGTAGTCAAAAGTACTAAGCATCATGAGCAATTAGCAAGCAGTATGCTACCAATTTTGTAATAAGAGTAAGAATTAATTGTAGCAAGTTTAGCAAGACTTTTGCTAATTTCTAAGGTATCCAAATTAATAAAGCAGGTGCTCCGAGGCCTGTGCATTCGAAGATCAAGACTACAGACCACAGAAGCTAATTCATCAACGCCACAATAACTCAAAAGAGGTTTCTTCAGAACAGTGGCAGCCAAGGGTCCAAGTTCCACAGCATTTCTGCATCCAAACCCAATCTTCTGCTCCAACTTAGCAACATTCTCTTTAATACCAAAACCGACAAAGGTAAGATTTGGACGATGAAGAAAATTAACTAGTGATGCAGGAACATGACGACATAACTCAATAATAAGACACGAATCTCCATCACATATAATAACAGCACATTTGCACTGTGACTCGTCAGGATGCACTTCCCATTCGGTATCAAACCCAAAAACCTTTGTCTTATAATCATTTACAGGGCACAAGAAACGAGTAATATAGATATCAAGGAGTTCATCCCACTCATCAATGACAGCAGTCTTCACTGAAACTCCATTCAGATTAAAGGACTCAACATAACCCATGTCGAGCTGTATGCAAGTAGTAGTGTTTTGATGTTGGTATAAACAAACGACGGGTGACTATTTATACGAGTGTGGTCGGTAACGTAACCTTTAATTTGAGTGGAATCTGAAAAATCATGTAGCTGATTTTATTCATATAAGCTGGAGGCCAATAGGCTATATCATCTCGTAAGTTGCATTCATTCATTCACGTTTCATTGGTGAGTAAATATAACATCAGAGATTTATGCGTATTCAATCCGTTGCCATGTCTTCCCTTATTCCATTGGTAATCAGAACGTGGCCAAATTCAGCTTGCATTTAGAAAAAGTAAATTAGTGATTAATGGAATCGTATTAATTGACTATTGAGACCAGCCGTTCACGACGTTCCTTGTCTTTAGTGCTGTTAAAATGGGCCGAGTCTTATAGGTTGGTCCGTTTGGTGCATATTTAAGCTTACAAGAGCAAACTTAAAAATCTTAGGTGACTGCTCTATTCTATAGAACCTTAAAGTTGCTCAACCATTTTAAATAAGTCGATCAAAAGTTATGTTTCGATCTAAAAAAACAAGGAAATGCTATCGAGTTTGGTTAAATGGATAAAAATAGAAATATTGTATTGTAAAATTGTGAAAAGTGATGAATTTAATATTGTTAAATTTAATGCAAACCTACTATTTTTGGTTTTCTTAACAAGTTCTTTTCAAGCAACAACGTAGCAATTGTCCTCGTTGTGTATGATATGCCAACCCAGCTTTGCCAACATAGCTATAGCTAAATTGAAATCCTTCATGGTTATGAATTTCATTCCTCCTTTTTTGTTATCCTTACAAAGAGAATTCCAACACATCCAATGAATTTTTTCGCTCATCTAGTTTACTTCCCCACCAAAATTTGCTAATCATATTTTCAATGCGCTTGCATAAACTATCTGATAGCTTAAAACAACTTATGACATAAGTCATAATCGCTTACACCATTGCTTTAATTAGCACCTCTCTACCTACAAAAGACATGTGATTCTCTTGCCAGCCTTTCAGTTTCTTCGAAACTATATCTTTGAAGAAATAAAATGCTTGGCTTTTAGACCTATCTACAAAAACTGGTAGACGCCAAGTATTTTGATTGACATTCTAGACTCTTAACTTGCATCCAACCTTAGAACATAACTTTTTTTTCTCTTCAATAGCATTTCGGCTAAAGGAAATTTCTAATTTATCAAGATTTATTAGTTGGCTTATAGATCCAGGATTCTATTCTTCACATGTGTACCATGGAGATAATCTTTACAAAGAATAAGACTATCATAAGCAAAGAAAAGATGACCGACGGTTGGGGCCCCTCTTGCTATGCTAACACCATGTCAAGCCTTTTTCTTCTTGAGATTTGATGAGTAATCCCGATAACACCTCTGCACAAAATATAAACAAGGTGATAATGGATCCCCTTGATGCAACCCACATTGAAGGGAGAAGCTTTGACAAGGTTTTCCATTAAGGAGTACTGAAAACGACACATATGAGATGCATTTAAAAATAAAATTTTGCCATTTCTATGAAAACCCATAGATTTCGGGACAACCACAAGAAAGCCCCATTCCGTACTGTCTAACACTTTTGCCATATCTAGCTTAAGTCCCACATAACCTTTTTTCCTTTCTTTTTTTCCTCATCCAGTGAAACTAATCAAAAGCTAACAGAGCATTATCACTGATTAATCTACCATGAACAAAAGCACTTTGAAATTTCCAATAATATCAATCAATAAGAATGGGTAAGAGCATTATTGTATTAGAATGGCTAGGGACGAAGCCAAGAATTTAGTCTAAGGTCTGTCGAGTAAAAATAATAGATGACCGACTAACTAACTTATAGCTTATAACTAATGGCTAACGAGGTGATTTTTTTTTGACAGAACAACGAGGTGACTTATAAACGATTAGTAATATAAATTTTGGATAAAATAAGTTGTTTATCTAGCTGATAAATTTAATTACTTAAAAAGGATATTCATAACTCATAATAAATTTGATATCTTCTCTAATTTTTTTTTTTTTGATATCTATGAATATTTAAAGTATTTAACATTTGGTAGTTTAACTATATTAATCTAATGTTTCTTTTAAATATTATTGTTTAATTAATTTTTAATTTTTAAAATAGTACTTTAAAATGATTTTATTTCAGTTTTTTATACTTGATAAAAAATAAACATGTACTTACTGTGAGTACAATAATAAACACCCTCATAGCCATGGTGATGACAATGAGGGACTCTTGGGTTGGATGGAGATGTCACAGTGTCGAGCCAACGAGTTGGATGTTGTTATTCTAGCTCGACAAAGAGGATCCATGGTCCTACATTTCTAAGTGGTTTAGGGAATCATAGTTGGTGTAATTCTCTCTGTCATTTTGGAGATTCAGGAAAGAAAGAAGTTTCTTCAGTGAATGTTGTAACCTTTTATTTATAAGCTATAGTTTGTGAGAGGGGCATGGAGAGTTAGTTGGTGGTAGCGAGAGTAATGGAGAAATTATAGGAGCATGTGGTTTCACACTACATTACCTTTTCATACCGAGTTTAAGGCTCATGCATTTCATATGGGGACTAAGTCTAAGGCATGACATCTGTTCGTCTATTTCTTGGATAAGGGTATTGAGACTCCATTACATAGAAAGTTTATGACTAATGGCCTTTTAATGAGGTACCCCTTCGACATGCTGCTATTTTCTCAATTTCAGAAATTTGTCGCTTGCAAATTTATCTCTTCTCAATCTAGGTTTAGTGGTTACTAGCTTACACTTCCAACTGCGTCATTTGAGGTATGGTAAAATTTTGTTTCCATAAAGCTTGTTTATTTTGCTCTTGCCGAGTTATTCCATAGGTTCTATCTTGACGAGTTATTCCTTAGTATCGCTCTTGACGAATTATTCTTGAAATGTTTGAGTGATACACCCGTTTTTTCTTCCCCTTATTTACGGGCAAAGCAGTACATAATAAATGATATCTTATATCTGTTCACGAACAAGGATTGATCTTTCATACCATCAATTCTTTGTATCTCGTTGCATATGCAAATGCATATTGGGGGAGCTACATTGACCCAAAAAGATCCACTCCAGGTCTATAAGTACTTTCATGGGTGATGCTTTTTAATTTCTTGAAAATCCAAGAAACAACCGAGAATTTCTTAGTCCTCAGCATCTGGCCAAGAGGACTTCATCAAGAGGTTACTTGTTTATTTTGAAGTTTAGATTGAATTCATCAACAAATTTAGGATATTGACTGCACCACATCATTCGGGAGTTAGTGCAATCGCAGTCCATACAGATAGTTCATGTTAACAGTCAACATCAACTTGTAGCCACTTTCACTAAACATTACCTTTACCTATTTTCTTTCCCTAGTTTACGCTCAAAAAGGAAATATTGGATTTTACTTTTCCCTTGAAGGGGGAGTATTAGATTAATGGGAAAATTACACTTAACACTTGGTTTTTAAAAAAGATTAGGTTTCTGCATATTACCTTTACTTATGTATCATTTATTCAATGCACTGCAAGAATGATTTTGGGCGCATTTGAATTGACTTATTTTTAAGCTTAAAAAAATAACTTATGCAAGTAAATAAGTTAATGTTAATTTATAAGTTTTCATTAAAGAAAATTGTATCTTCACAACTTGTTTTTTCATAAACTACATTGACAATTTTATAAATAATACAAGAAAGCTCATTTATTTGTAAAAACTATTTTGCATAAGCCCGAAGTAAGCCATATCTAAACATGCCCTTTTTAATTGGTATTTTTCATGGATTATGTTGCTGCTTACTTAGATTTACAATGTTTTAGTTGGAAGTTTTCCCAAATTTGCTTTTCATAGCAACTTGAAGCAAACAAAACAAACACCAAACAACCCCAAGAATGGTAATGTTACCACTCTTCTAACTCAACCTTCAAAAAGCTGTTTCTGCACACGCCTTATCTTCTTCTATTTTATTTTTTACTTAACAGAGGATTTATCTTAATCTACACTGTTTACTCAACATGTCATTACTCGGCAAAGTCGGCGTATTCATAGAGTAAGAAACTGAGCTTTTATTAGACATTAAGCTTGCTTAGATCGGAAATTTGGCATTAAGGAGTAAATTGCAACTAAACCACCAAACAAACAGAAGCAAAATACAGTGAACTTCACTAACAATCATAAGCTCTTCAGAAAAATCTAACACGCCCAATCTTGAGACGGCAGTCTGCTCCCAATCTTTTGATAAGAGTAAACATTAATTGTAGCAACTTTAGCAAGTTCTTTGTTAAGTTCAAAACTATCCCACTCAAAGGCAATGCTTAAAGGCCTGTGCTTTCGTAGGTCAAGTTTGTTGACAACAAAAAGTAGTTCATCAACACCATAACAACTCAAACGAGGACTTTCTGCAACACTAGCAGCCAATGGTCCAAGTTCCAAAGCATTTTTGCAACCAAAACTATAGTTCTTCTCCAACTTAGCCACATTATCTTTGATACCAAAACCAACAAAGGTATAATTTGGAAGACGAAGAAAGTTGACGAGGGATAGAGGAACCCATCCAAAACGACTTAATTGAATAATGAGACACGATTCTCCGTCACAAAGTTGCAGAGTGGCACATCTGGAAAATGATACACCAGGATTATGCAACTCCCACTCAGCGTCAAACCCAAAAACCTTTGTCTTGTTACTGGAATAATTGGTTGAACCCAACCAACGTATTATATAGTCATCAACATCTGGATCAGATGTAACAGTGGTTGGGATGTTAACACCGTTCAGAGTAAAGGACTCAACATAACCCATGACTGTTTGCTCTACTTCTAAAGATGAAAGATTAAAATATGAGCTCAGTCTGACAATTGATACTACCAACAAACAAACGATGGCTATATAAAGGTAAAGAGTGTAGCTTATTATTCCATCTTGTAAATTGCATTGATTAACTTTCTTTATTGTCAAAAAGAAAACGAAAACGTTCAGTTTTTCTTTTTTGAAGAAAATTAACGTTCTGTTGGTTAGCATGCGAAATTAAATACGTTGATGTGTCTTCCCATATTCCGTTGGTCATCAAAACGGTGACCTTCCTCAATAAAAATACGGCTACCAACTATATAACAATGCAGTACTCCATCTGTCTCACAATAATAGTCGTTTAAAAAAATGATTAATTGCGTTGATTTCAATGGTAAAATCAATATTATTTATTAATATACCTTTATTAATTAAAGTTAGTGGAGTAGTTAAGTTAGATAAAATTCAATAAATAAGGATATGGTAGTGAAAAAAAGTAATAAATGTTGCATTGATATTCTAAAGTGACTATTATTTTGAAGAAAAAAAATATTAAAGTGACAATTATTTAGTTGGTTGATTTTAATGATAAAAATGTAAACAAATTTAATCATCAAGATCGAATTATTATATGAAATTAGAACACACTTGGAAAACATGATTACCACGATTATTGGACTCGTCGAGATTTGAGACAAAAGTCTTTATTTGCCTTTCACATGCTTCGGACTTAGGGTTTTCAATGGGGCAAACCGCTAATGAGCATAATAGTCAGAGTGATGGCAAAGGGGCATTGGATAAAGAACAAAAATAGAAATTTTGTGTTGGAAAGTGATAAAAAGTGGTCAAGTCAGCTTCTAAAAAGTTTACAAATTGTTGTTTACGATGTAAAACTACTAATTTTGGTTATCTTAACTATTGCCATAAGAACATTGGTTAGCAAGACCCAAATTACTATTACTTCATCTGTTTTAAAATGAGTGTCGTTTTAGTCAATTGCACACAAATTAAGAAAAATGAAATGAAATTATCATCGGACATAGCACTTTTACTAAACTGCCTAAGAAAAGGACAAACTTAAAGTTGCATTGAAAATTGTGTGAGAAAAAAGTTGGAGTATTTATTAAGGGTAGAGTTGAGAGAAAAAAATTAAAGTTGTATTGAAAATGTAAAGTGACATTCATTTTAAAACAATTTTTTTTGCCTAAAGTAACACTCATTTTGAAACGGAAAGAGTATCATTTACTATCATTATCAATTATAGTTATAGTTGTTAAGGAGACTGGATCCTCTCCGACGGAGATCCTTCTTGTTTTCTCCGCTGCTTAACAATCCATAACTAGGAGTATATTAGTAAAAAGAAATTTACATTGATATTTTAAATATTTTAAAGTGAATTATTTTAAGACAGAAAAAAAGGTTAAAGTGATAATTAAAATGAAATGTGAAAATACTTTTTTTTTTGAGCAATCCAAGACGTGAAAATACTTATATGAATCCAATTGAAACTTCGGTTACAATATCTCTTGTGAATTACTACCTCTCGTCCAAGAACAATGATTAAAAAAAATCAAAACAATTCTTTCAATAAAAGAATAAATCAAAACAATTTTTTTATTGTTGTAATATATTTTACAAATATAATCTCATGAGAAGTTGTGAGACCTTAAGTATTCATTGCAAAATAAAAAATAAAAAATGCCAATGGCATCATAGAAAAAGACACTATTTAATCGAAAGTAACAATATTTGTTAATTATCTTGATAATTGTAAATAATTTTAAACCAACAACTAAAAAGAAACAAAATGAAATACTTTATTTAAAAAGAAATGCTTAAAAAGAAATGCGTGCGTGATAGTTTGAGAGGTAGAAGTCATGTAAATGAAATTTATGCTTGAGTATTAGCTAAAATTCATATGGGTTTTACCGCATCATATATAACTTTTTTTGGGATATTGGGACTCGTTCGAATTTGATATTCACCAAATAATATAACGAGGGTTGGAAAGAGAGCATTCACGTGTTTCTAATTCCTAGCACAACTAATAAAAATGTCGATATAGCTAAATCGAACATCATGATCGGAGTTTGACCCCTGACACCTTTACTTGTGTGTCAGAGTTTACAATAATTTTGCCATTTCGTCTATCTATCTAAACAAGAGTGTTCGAGTGAGTGTAATAAATAAAATGTTAAAGTGAGTGTTGCTGACTATTCTCTTACAGCTTTGATGGCCTATAGATCTTAGAAAGTTAGAGTGAGTGTTATCCATAGAGAAGAAAATATGTGTATTAGCAACAAAGGAAGAGAATAAAATATGTTTGTGGATATATTGACTATTTTAGAACGTTGCTAATCTTAAATGGTCATCAATTCCAACAGAGTAATTCTAGCAATACTAGTGTTTTAACCCGTGCCATGCACGGGGAGAAATTAATCAAAATAATATGCAATAAATTAAAATTTTGATTTCATAACATAATAATAGAAGGGAAATGCTAATAAATATGTTGCCTATGAAATAAAAGAGTGGATCTGCAGACACCAGGTGTCAACGTATGTGTTGGACACCAAATCTTAAGCGTTCCTTAATCTTAATCCACAGACTAAAATTTATTCAATAAAATCATAATATGGACATTCAACATCCAATATTTTCTTTTCGTAAAAATCCTCTTATTTCCTTTCCTGGAAGAGACCCATCTTCTTCTCAATGAGATGACCTGGTAATCTTACAAAAGATTGTTTCATGGTTGTTAATTTTTTTTTTTTTTTTTATGTTTATCCTTAACTTGAATCAAGCATTTGCTAGTATGTAAATTTTGTTAACATAAACCTTTTGAATCTGAGTTTGACACATTGTATGCCACAATTCAACATCCAATCTATTTTAATGGTAATTTTTTTTTCCGAAACTACAAATTCATGAGATCAATGAGATGCTTTAGAGAAATTCATGATAGAAACATGGTGTTCAAGGAAAGAAAAAAATAAATGGCCGCAAACAAGATGCTTTAGAGAAGGATGTGAATGAGATTGATGAGAGAATATAATAAATTGACTTAAAAATGAGATATGGAATAATGAATGTCCACATTAAGATTTTGATGAATAATCATTGACCTTTAGATTAAAGAAAATGTACGTTTAAGATTTGGAGTCAAAGTTTAGTTTGATACCTGGTGTCAATGGATCCTAACTCGAAATAAAAATATGAAAAATGGAAAGAAACACACAACAAAGAAACTCATGACGTATGCCATACTTACCCTTCATTGTTTATCAAAACAATAATTTATTTTGAATTTATTAGCTTATATTAAATACTTCTCCTTCCTAAAAAAAATTAAAATTAAAAAATAAACAGTTCTCCGATCAATATCCTTTTCGTCAACTAAAGCAATTTAACTTTTATCAAATTCAAATAAATCGTCCTCGTGAGCTTAGCTCAGTTGGCATAAATAGTGCATAATAAATGCAAGATCCGGGATTCGAACCCCGGCCAAGCCACCGCAAAAAAAAAAAAAGAGTCATCAATTGAACCTATATGTGATGCCCTTTATATGAGAATAAATCTAAAAAAATAGTCTGTTTTTGCGACTATTCTTTTACATTGAAATATTAAGATTGTTCGAAACAAAATAGACTTAACTGTGTAATTGGTCCCTGCACTTTTTTTGTTTGACATTGGTCCCTGCACTTTGTAAAATTTTTGACATTGGTCCTTATGTTAAGTCTAAGTTAAAAATAATCAAAACTAACAGTGTGTCACATGAACCAATCATTACACACGACGTCGCACACTAAAAGACAAAATTTTCAAAATATATTCTAAAGTTTTGGTATTAGTCCCTGCACTTCAGCACTTTTTGATATTGATCCCTACACTTTGGTATTAGTTCCTGAACCCTTTGTTTTTTTGATTTTTAATTTTTCAATATCACTTATTTCTAAAGCTTATTAGGTCTTGCAACACTTAAACCCATAGTTTTAAAAACCGGCTCGGACCGGCCGGTCGAACCGGTCCGACCAGGAACCGGTGGGTAAGCCGGTTCGAGCCATATATCAGGTCGGCAATTAGACATGGCAACGGGGCGAGGCGGGGGCGGGTTTAAGCATCCCCGCCCCCGCTTGCATGCACCCGCCCCCGCCCCCGTCCCCAAACATATCGGATGTAAAAATTAAACACCCAACCCCGCCCCCACCCACGAAAACTCTATTTTTTATAAAATATTTTAAAAATGCTTATTTTTTCATTTTTTCATAGCAATAAAATTCAATAATTATATTAATAATTAAATATCCAATAAACTTTATTTAAAAAATTAAAATAAATATAATAATTATGTTTCTAAATAGCAATAATATATTAAAATAGTTTGGTGTTTATGGAAATAAAATTAAAAAATTTAATAAAGTAAATTTCAAAGAGCGGGTGCGGGGCGGGGGTGGGTGCGGGGCGGGGGTAAGCATCCCCCGGCCCCGGCCCCGCCCCCGTACTAAAAACTTAGATTTCCCCCACACCCGCACCCGCACCCAGTTAAATCGGCTTTTCCCCGTTAAATTCAGGGCGGGGACGGCCGGGGCTTGCGGGGGCGGTTTTAGTTGCCATGTCTATCGACCATGCAATTAAATCGGAGTAAACCGGTGAGACTCGTGACAAACCGGCTAAAACCGGTAACTCGGCCGGTTTTTGGGTCTATCCGGTTCAATGATTTTTTATATATATTTACAACCATAATTAGTCTTTAATTAAATCATTATGCACAATTAATACTGATTAAAGCTAATTAAATAGGCAGTTCTTTAAGCTTAAGCTGCTTGGACTTTTGATTTTTATCAAAATTTGAAACGATGAAAACTCTATCACTACATCACTATATTAATCTTCATTTAATAGCATAAAAACACATCATTTTTCTTTGTTCAAACACAGCATATCAATATATTAAATATAATATTTACACAAATATTATAATATACATATCTTCTTTCATAATAATAAATATCTTCTCAAAAAATATATACATATCATCTCTCCTTAAAAAAATAAATAAATATACATATCATATTTTTTTTATAAAAAATCTACATATTAATATATGTACAAATCAAAATATTATTATTTTTCATTCAAAAAAAAAGTGGTCGAGTCATCGATTTAATCCGATTTAATCTAGTTAGATACCTAAAAAAACCTAATCCTAAGCCGAGTCATCTAACCGAGTTATTCGGTTTAATCCGGTTCAGTCATGCGGTTCAACCAATGACTCAGTGGTTCGACCATTAACCCAATGACCCAGTGTCCTTGCCGAGTCGACGACCGAGCCGAGTTTTAAAACTATGCTTAAACCTAAACTTTCCCTCTAATTGTATCTCATTAATGCTAATCTTATAAACCTAGAACTTCCCTCCTAATGCAGATTAGATTTGAATTTTAAACTTTTTGAGATACAAAACGGATTAAATAGTGGCAATTGAAATTATACTAAATAAAAAATAAAAAATAAAACTTAACACTTCTTCCAAGTCTGACTCATCACATTAATAGTGGATCCCTTCTTTCCCAGTACTAAGTTTTTCTTTCTTTCAAAGGCTTATTACAACCAAAAGGTCGAATTAATTGAAGCATACAAAGTGGTGGAGAGTATACATTCATCTTTATTTTCTCAGCTACCGTCCTATTCAAGTTCAATTTTTTTTTTTTTTTTATATTGTGGAGGGCTCTATCACCGTAAACAAACTAGACAGAGCAACCAAACAATGTTTCCTCAACATTACAATTTACCTATATTTCAAAATGTTATCCTTTCACCCGTAAATAGGTGTCATTCCACAAATTCACAATTGTCTCCCCCATTGCACCCATATTAATTTGTGCAAAGTGCAGAGGGTCCATCTCTATGACTTGGTTCTCCTTCCCCTAATATTTTGTTCATACATCGATGGTTATAAAAGTGAGGAAGAGGTGAGGTGCTGTGTGGACAACTAAATGATGTTATTTAGTAGTTTTAAGATCTCAATTGGGTAAGCAACATTTACTGGTTTCATAATTTTTGTAATTAATTAAAGCTAGAAATCAATTGGTATTGTATTTGAGTTCAAATGAAATTGAAATTCATGGTGGCGATATTTATAAGGAAGACTACTTACAGATTCACAAGTTCCTGATGCGCTTCACCGAAGTGAATTAAGGAAGGCGGTAAAAAGTTGTTTGCATAGTTGTTTTTTTGTTCATAATTTTGCCGAGTTTTAATATGCAAAAAACGAAGGGAAAAATTTAAATGTTACACAATCATCTTAGACAGTTGGTAAACCGGTAACAAATTTTAAATAAACGGTGATGTGAATCAATGGAAGAGTGTGTATGAAAGCGTAAGGTGATAAGTTATTATTTTGGATTCTTTAATTTTATAGCTTCTCTTCTCTGGATTTCAATCTCACTCAAAATTTATTCCTGCAATATATGTCAGCATGCTCAAGAGAGATGAAAGAAGGAACTAATGAAAGCAATGTAAAAAGCTAAGAATACAAGAGGGGGATGAAAGTTGGAACAAGTTTGTACTCTCATTTTCAATTAAAAAAATTGTGTATGTTGATACTCATTATTGGTGCATAAACGTTTTTAGTCATCTATTTCATTTTATTTTATTCTGTTTTATCAGGGTCATCTCCATACCAAATTAATTTTGTACGCAAACAAGAAAAAATTAAATACATCTTTAACAATTAATTACAAGGAAGAGATAGAATCGTTACAACATTTGGTGGTGGTGGCCGTTAAAAGGTAGTTCAAAGTCACCGAAAAACTCAATTCTAAAAATGATCCATTTTCAAGTTAATTCATTTCGGATAGTAAAAAAATAGGAGACAAATTATTTTTGATGAATATATACAATTTCGTTTTATTATGTATCAAATTATTCTAACTCATAAGACCCGTGCGGCACATTCGGGTACGTTCATTATCTAATTAGTTTCAAATGAAATGCATTGCAGTAACTTTCTTGAAACAAAAAAACGCAAGTTTTCAAGGTGCAAATATAACCATCCAAACCAAATGAAACTCCACAAAACATCATTTATTCATTTCTAATTATGCAGTTAATTAAAACTGGAAAATGTAAATTTGGTGCTGCAGACAAATTTCATGACAACCAAAGATATGATCCAAGTCTAATAATGAGTAATGACAAGTGACAAAAGCCGAATAAAAGTATTAAAATATTGATTTTATATAAACTTGATAAATTTAAGCACATTAAAACACCTCTTCCATTGCTTAGTAGAATTTAAGCACCAAATACTCGCCAACTTATTCATCAAAGTGCAATTCGGATTTGATTTTCTTTTCAAATAGCTGTTGAGGTGCGTTTGATGTATCCCTTCCAAGCAATGTACTCCCAATCTTGTAGTAAGAGTAAACGTTAACAGTAGCAAGTTTAACAAGTTCAATTCTAAGAGGAAATCTATCCCAATCAAATTCCATGATCAAAGGTCTGTGCCTCCGTAAATCGAGCTTATTGACCATAAAAACAAGTTCATCAACTCCGCAGGAACTCAAACGAGGACTCCCCATGACACTAGCAGCCAATGGTCCAAGTTCAACAGCATTTCGGAATCCAATACCATACTGTTTCTCCAGCTTAGCTAAATTTTATTTGATACCAACTCCCACAAAGGTATAATCCGGTAGAGAAAGAAAATCATGCAGTGATTTAAAAGATTTAAAACACTCAGGCAAATAAATATTGGTTAGTCGAACAATAAGACAAAAATATCCAACACAAAAGTTAAGATTTGCGCATTCGGACGGGAAAGAACCTTGTTGACCATAACCATGGTTATGTAAAAGTAAACATTGGATATCAAAACCTATAACCTTGATTCCATTCTCACTTGCACAACGCAAGAAAGATGATATATGACGATCAATCACCTTCTTATTCTCTACACTAATCACAGTGGTCTTAACTTCCTTTCCGCTCAGCTCAAACGATTCTTGTACGTCGTTCATTTGTGCTGCAACTGCAAGTAACCAGATGCCTCTTTTTTTTTTACATTCAACGGGCGAAAACAATTTATATTAGTGTTTGGCGTTTTTGTGATGTGACCTTTGATGAGTAGAATATTGAAAGCTCAATGCCTTAATCAACCCATCTCGTGAATTGCATTCATTCAAGTTTAGTTAGTTTGGGAATTTTACCTTTCGGGAACATGTGAAGTTAGACATTCCCCCTGTTATATCTTTTCATTTTTCCATACATTAAATCTACTTGAAAAACAATCAATAAGAATAGTTAACAGTAACAGCACAACTGTATAGGAATGGCTAGGGACCGAGCTGCCTCAAAAAAAGAATGGCTAGGGACGGATCCAGACTGCCGAGGGATCAAGGTTAAAAGTATGGAGTATTTGTAAGATTTTATTTTATTTTATAACATATACAAAAAATTTAAGATATTATAAAATATATACAAAATTCATATCACAAAAAAAATATAAAGTTTAAATATAAAAGATACAGATATTCTCCAAAAATAATGAAAATATAATAGAATCTTAGTCTAACAAAAACTAAAAACAGTTTATGGGGACCCCCCCGTTTTGCCCCGTCTTTAAGCATTTTATTTAAGGTGCTTGTGGTGTGGTTTCCAACGGATTTGAGGTAAAAATCATCGAATCAAAAATAAAAATCACATATGATTTGCTTCGGTTAGAATGATTGTTAATAAAAAATTTGATCTGATCTAAACGTATGAGATTTAATTTGAGTCGGTTTTTAGATATTCAAAATAAATTATATAATTTTTTATTAATATTACGTATACACGGTAAAATTATAGGTTTGCTATAAATATAATATAAAATATATTCACAAATTAATATTATAGAATGAAAATAACCGATTATGTTCGATCTTCAAACACATGAAGCAATACTAATGTAGATGAAAGTAATGCAATATATAGGATTAAAAACCAACAAACAATAAATTAGTTCAATATAAATTACTAATATGATAATAAATAAGTATTAAAATTTATTTGTGTTTTATTTTGGTTTCGAAAGTGATCTGAAATCCAACCCAAACTGTTTTTACAAAACAAAATTTAAACGCATCCAAAACTATTTGTTTTTTTTGCACATTGCGGTTTACGATTTTTTGGGATCCATTTGTGGTTTTATCTTAAATCGGCTTAAATTTAAACACCTCTAGTTTTAAAAGGTCATGAGCGTCCCTTTGGTATGTTAGGAATTAGGATAGTTCAAGTTAATTTATATAACCAACTAAGTACGTTATGTGTTTCTTAGTATAATATTCACTCCGTCTCTATTTGTAAGATTATTTACGAAAAAAAAGTTTTGCTTATATTAAATATAAGATCATTTACAATTTTTAGATACATTTATTACTTTTTTTTTCTTTTAAACATACCTCTTATTAATACTATCAATGTATCTTAAAATATGAAAAGTTAACATTAAATAAGTCTATACACAATGGACAATTTAATAAAACATACATAAAGAGTTAACATTAAATAAGTCTATACACAATGGACAATTTAATAAAACATACATAAAGAGTTAACATTAATAAGTCTATACCAATTCGCCATGATTTTTGTGAATTAGTCTTGTAACAAGGAAGAACCGAGCTAAAAGTTGAATTAATGTAAGTTATGATACACATGGCTAATTCAATATATTGTTTCATGAGAACTCTCCCTGAGAGACCAGGAGAACAATATTGCTGATTGTCATCTCCATGTAGAACTACAAATTATTCCGTTTCCTTTTATTTCTTCACATGCATATAAATGTTCTTTTTCAAATTAGATCAGAATCAAGTACATTGCGGTACAATAACAGTAACTTTCTTGAAACAAATAAATGCAAGTTAGGTTCAAGGTGAAAATATAACCATCCAAACCAAATGAAACCCGATTGAAACATCATTTATTATTATAGAGTTCGTAAAAACTAGAAAATTTAAATTTGGTGCTGCAGACAAATTTATATCAGCAATCTAACCTAATGATTTAAGCACCAAATACTCAACTTGCCAACTTATTCATCAAAGCGCAGTTCAGGTTTGATTTTCTTTTTGAATGACGGTTGAGGTGGGATTAATGCATCCCTTCTAAGCAATGTACTCCCAAGTCCTAATCTTGTAGCAAGAGTAAACATTAACAAGTTGCCAAGGGAATTACTACTCCAATCAAAATCCATGCTGAAAGGTCTGCGCTCCCGTAAATCAAGCTTATTAACCACAAAAGCTAATTCATCAACGCCGCAAAAACTCAAGCAAGACATCTCCATAACACCAACAGCTAGCAGTCCAAGTTCAAATGCAATAATATCCTTTCAATCTCACACTGCTTCTCAAACTTAGCCAATTTATCTTTGATACCAACGCCTACAAATTTATAATTTGGCAGAGAAAGAAATTTATGCAGTGATGGTAAGGATGTTGGATTAAAGCAATCATAAGGAGCTAACTGATAATATGACACAAATGTCCATAACCAAAGTTCAGATTTGCGCATATGGAGTTTAAATAACCTCCAATTCGCCAGGTATCAGACGGAGAACATTGGATATCAAACCCGATAACGTTGATTGTATTCTCACTTGCAGAACGCAAGAAAGACAATATATGTTCCTCAACCACTTTCCTATTCCTTATTCCCTCCGTATCAAAATATAAGCAAAAATGACTTTTTTGGTTCATTCATTTAATGATGTATGTGGTCCATAATATGAACCACATACATCATTAAATGAATGAACCTAAAAAGTAAATTTTGCTTATATTTAAAAACGGAGGGAGTATATAAATCACTCACAGTGGTCTTGAATTTATAACCGTTCAGATCAAACCATTCCACACGTACGTCATTCACTTGTGCTGAAATTAAATATCAAATGTAAAGTATAGACTCTGATTTTGACATCAAAAGGATGAAGACTACTTCTAGCGGTATTAGGCTTTCGCTACTAGAAACTCTCGATTTTCCTGCGGATTTACCTTCGGGATTCGTTAAAAATTCCGCAGCAAACGGTTTTCCTGCTGATTTTGCCAAGGATTGAGGTTCCCAAGTAATACCTTCGTGGGTAATTGTTTCCTTAGGATTTTAAGTTCCGCAGAAAAATGTACTGCAGATATACTCGCAGAAAATCGGCAGGAAATTATCTGGTCAGCCTATCGGTGAGGATGATGTTCAGGTCACCGGCGGCGGAGATATCTCGACGGTGAACAAAGAGGTCGCGGCGCTTGGAGAGGATGAAGTACGGTTACCAATCTGAATGTAAGAGTTGCGAGTGACGAGTTCCGATCTAAGTGCTGAACACCCAAGTGAAAGAATTTTCAAATTTTTATATGTTATATAAACTCTCATTTTTAATTAAAAACAAATAATTTATATTAAATTGTTTTTTTTGTTACATAATTAAAAAAGAATTTAAATTAACTTTTCCCCTCAAAAATGAATTTAAATTACCTTTTAGTCTAAAAACAATTTTGTTAACTTGTCCAATTTTTTTGAGATCTGAATTTTTCTTAAGGCATATATATATATATATATATATATATATATATATGTGTGTGTGTGTGTGTGTGTGTGTGTGTCATCTTAGCTCAAAATTTTATCACTTGAAACTCACATAAATAAAAACGAATCTGGAACATCACGAATATCAGACATAATATATTGGTTATTTGTTAGTTTTTTATTTATTTGAGAGAGATGAATATTTGTTAGTTGAGCTATAACTTATGATTATTATTTTTTATTTTAAAAAGTTTAATGACAAAACTTTCACATAGATAATTTTACATGTTAAGTTCTTCTTCAAATGAATTTACAACTAAAATTATTTAAAACATTCAATCAGGTGTAAAAATTTTACACCATCAATATAAAAAAATTAAAATTAAGAAAAATAAAAGTTTCAAAACCTGGTTTGCATTCAAGTTTTTCACTATAAAGAAATAGGAAGCGAAAAATCATAGAAATTTCATGAAGAAAAACTGAAAACATAATTCAAATAATCCGCAGCTAAATCCGCAGGAAACACATGGAAGATCAGCAGAACAATCCCCAGGAATACCTGCGGAATTTCCCAAGGATTACTTAGGCAGTTAAAATACGTAAGGAAAACTGTTTACAAACACTTTCCACATAATTAACATATCTACTGAACTGCATTCATTCAAGTTTTGTTTCGAAATTTTAATCTTTAGGAATATGTAAAATTAGTGTCTTTTCAATTTTCTGTAAGTCAAATTAAAATTGAATATTCAAATTAAAACACGTTGTTTTTCTGGTAGAGAACATGTCGTTTTTTTAATTTGAAAAGTTAAAAGTTGTATTTTCCAAGATCGGAAGCCCATCGACATTCACACTATAAGAATGCTGAAAACATTAATCACAATTACTACAAAAACCACCACTTACTATGGAACAGTTAACTTCCTTCCACTAGGATTAGAATGAAGAAAAAACAATTATTTAAAGGGTCTTGTTAATTTGTGCCCCAACTTGTGCCTTTAGGGGCACAAGATAAGAAACTAAATGTAGAAATTTCACCTTGAAAATTGTGCATTCATAACCCTAAAATCTTAAAAAACTTATTTTTTCAATGCAATATTTATTATTTAATTCTATTTTAAGATCTTTATCTTGTGCACAAGTTAACATTTTCCTTGTTTAAATCATTAAAATAGAACCAACTAAAAAAGACAAAGAATACCCGTATCAAGCTCCCCAACGTAGAAGTCTGCTCCCAATCTTGAAATAAGAGTAAACATTAACTGTAGCAAGCATAACAAGTTCACTACTGAGACTGGAACACGTATAGTCATAGTTCGTTGTTACCGGTCTGTGCTCTTGAAGATCAAATCCATTTACCACAAAAGCAAGTTCATCAACCCCGCAAGCGCTTAAACGAGGAATCTCCATGACACTAGCAGCTAACGGACCAAGTTCCACAGCATTTCTATATCCAATCCCATAGTACCTCTCCAACTTAGCCAAGTTCCTTTCAATACCAACTCCCACAAAGGTAATATTTGGAAGATTAAGAAAATTAAGCAGTGGAATGTGCGACGATCTATATGAATAACTTTGAGAACTATGTAATCTATCAAGCTGGATAATAAGACAAGACTGTCCATCACAGAGTTGTAAGGTTGCAAATCTGGGATTGGAACAAAAGGGTCCATTATCGGAACAACTAAGCTGAGACCATTCGGTATCCAAACCGATAACTTTGGTTTCATGATTTTTAGAAAGGCGAAGGAAAGACGATAGATGCTCCTGAATAACGCCTTCATTAGATGTAACTATGGTCTTTATTTGCTCTCCATTCAGCTTAAAAGTCTCCATAGAAGTACCCCAGGGCGCCATTTGTGCTGTAGACACAACACAAAAGATTTTATAAGAAAAATAAATAATATTATGCAATGAAATAAAAAGACGATGACTATTTATAGGCATATATATAACTTGCGGTAAGCTTAAAAGGCATATACTATTATCATCATGGAAGGAAATTTAATTTTATGAGTTAGAATATCGAAAGACTGGCTAGCATCGTGGAGTTTAATTGCAGTTAGCTAGGAAATAGGAATACAACTTTTGGGAATATGTTAAGTTAAGGCAAATGTTAGCGTGTGCCCCAATGACATATGTTAGAGAAATTAAAATAGAAATAATTGTCTTAAAAATTATACATTCAATTTTTTAAAGTCAAGCTTTTGTTCTTTTTTATAAAAAAATTTAATTTTGAATTCATTAACAAGATAACAAGACCCTAAATTTAAATACGATTAAATCCATTCATCATAAACTTATACTTTGTTTGCGAGTTTAGAGAGGAAGGGAGGCAGAGTCGGAAGGAAGTATATCACAAAAAGGGTTGTCGCCACCCCAAGAACCATGTTGTATTACTTATCTTCTATATTAACATGCAGTACTCCCATATAACAAAACAAAAATATATGGTACCGCCCCCCTAATAATATGAGTAATCAGTACAACCAACCTTGATAAATAAACTGGAGTAGCATAATATATAGGACGAATATTATTACTTTCACTTAAGTTTTCACACACACAAACATAATAAATATGATCTTTTATTTTTGTTTTACTCAAGCTACTATTATTTAAAAGTTGTCACTTATTTTCTTTTACTAATTTAAAAGGTGTCACTTGTTCATTGTATTTAAAATTGAAGCACATAACTAATAAAGAATAGCATCATTTAACATTAAGTTCAATAAAAAAAAAAGTAAAACAAAAAATCTAATTTCAATATTCAAAATACAGGCTCATGTCTACTGTTATTGTCATTTCATAATAAAATGAGTTAGTGAAACTAAGGTTTCATATAAAACTAGAGATATCATGTTTCTGCTTAAAATTTTGACTATTTATATCAAAAATGATACTATGAGGACATTTAATAAAAAATTAGAAAAGAGTTTTAGAAAATAAATAATCGAATAACAATATAATTTTCTTGACTGTATTTCTATGTGTATTTTCATTGTGGGATATATAATATTTTATTTATATTAAACTAAATTTTCTACAATTATTAGTAGTCAAAGTTAGTTATTGTGTTTAGGAGAATGTTACACATTGCCCTTAGGACATTGATTAAACAACTAAAATAAGTAACTTATTTTTCAAGACAAGACTTCTATTTATAGTTTCCTTAACCATTGTCCTGATGACACCGGTTAGCAAAACCTTGGTTTTTATTGCTTATTGTTATTTTTCGCCCCCTTTGATATATTTTTCTGTCCTCGTCCCTGAAGGAAGGGGAAGGGAAGGAAGGGCTTTGGGGGAGAAATATAAAAGAAAATTGAGAAATCTTTCTCATTTTTTGAAAGAGAATTTCTTTAGAGAGTGACAAGTGAATGTACATGATTAATATATTTTTCATTATAAATTTGAAGAATTCCTATAAACCCTTCCAAACCCCCAGAACCTTCCTCGGATACAATTTTTTAGGTCCCAGATGAGGACAATTTTATATTTTGAAGAAAAATAAACCTCCAGAGCCCCTCCTCCCAATATTCTCTATTTCTTTCACTTACTCCTTCCTTCTTATCCAAACCCTCCTCTCTAGGGGTGTTCGCGGTGCGGTTCGGCTCGGTTATGAAGCAAAAAGCCATCCGATCCAAAAAATAAAATATTTGCGGTTCGGCTCGGTTGGTTCTAAAAAATAAAACCGATCTGATCCGATATAATTTAATGCGGTTTAATTTGGATCGGTTTTCGGTTATCTAAGTTGTAAAAAATAATTATAATGGTCATTAAAAATAATTTTTACTGTAACGTTTTCTTGATGCAGACATAAAATATGCATACAGGTTGTAGCAATTTCGTTATAATTCCATAGGTTGTATTTTTTTCTTTCATATGCAGTATACATATGCAATATATCTTGTTGGTGCAAACATATAGGGTCTGTTTGGTAAGGCACTTATAGCAATGTTTGGTAATGTTTTTCACCAGGAGCTTATAGCTTATTTCACGAGTTTACAAGCTATTTTTCAGACGCTATTCCAAGTAGCGTTTGAGCTTATAGCTTATAGCTTATCCATATTTATTCTCTTTTTGCCCTTATTATTTTAATCAAAACTCACTTTTACCCTTCCATTATTTATTTCACTGCCTTTACTCGTAATGGTCCACATGCGAAAGCCTTTATTTCACTGACTGTGTGCTTTCATTGCTTCTTTTTACTTCATCACGACAACTTTTAATAAAAAATTTCATTCCAATATGACTTCCATTGTTAACACTCAACAATATGTATTCAGTGAGACATTATTCGTGTGTCGATTAATTCTTTTTGCAAGAGTTTTTTTTCCCTCTTTTGATAGAGTTGTAAATATCTTTCTTCTTTTTTTTTACGTGAGAGTTGTAACTTGTAAGTATCTATCTATTACAATTAATAAAATATTTAACAATTAATCTTCTAAACAAAATACATATTATAATATAAAGTACAAAAAAAATTATAAAATAAAATGTTAGTAAATAAATATTAAATTAATAATATAAGTGATATATTAAATTAATAAATTTAAATTACTTTTAAAAAATAAATAAATTACTAAATACTTAAATTGTAATTTATATACATTTTATTATGAATTAAAATGTCCTTTTATGTCATTTACATATATCATTTAGTTGAACCGCTAATTTTACCAAACACATCAATTAGCTTATCAGCTATAAGATATCAGCCATCAGCTATCCGCTATGTTTACCAAAGAGAGCGAGAAACCATTCTCAACAAGCATCAACACTCAAAAACATTGTAGTATGCTTTAACTTTTGACTTTCCTAACGTTTTGGGATTAAGGATTAAAGAAGATTAAAAACCAAGATTCTAGGAATAAAAGGAACCGATAAGAATCGGTCTGCTTGTTGGATCGGTTGTGCAGTTAAACTGATAAAAATCGGCGTGACTTGTTAGGAACCGGTAGAAATCGATGACGCGGCCGGTTTCGTGAACCGGACCGGGTCAATAGAGAACGTTATTTCAAGATAAAAAAAACAAACCAGAAAATGAGAAAAAGGGAGAAAGACTATCGCACAGCAGGGAGATCTCGCCATGAAAGGAGAGAAGATGTGAGAAGACAAGAAAAATGATTGAAAACGTTAGATCTGATATAAGTTTTTTTAGTTGAAATCTACTTGTTTGGATGAATGCAACAATTTTGGTTTAGAGATAATAGAAGATGAGGGTGGTAAGTGGCGGCAGTGCAACACCAAAAGTAGGGTTATGTCTCTAGCTTCAATTGGCATTTAAAAGTCCATTAAAACCTAGTAAAGTTCTTTCCTTTTTTAAGAAAAATGGTAAAAGTCAACATGTGAAGGCTAGAGTTATTTTTAAAAAAAATGTGAAGGCTAGAGATATTTTATACAATTATTACTTTATTTATTATGCATAAAATATATTAAACAGAAACAGGAAAAAGATTCTTTAAAAAAATATAGAAAAAAGATAGGAAATATTTTAGTCACGTGTGTTATTATAAATAAGTTTATATTTGAAAAATGAGTTTGTTAAATTATATTAATTTGTGTAAAGACCGTTTATATTTGTATAGATGACATGAGTATTTTAGAAGATTTTACTAACAGAGTCGTCCAATTTAATCTAGTTTCGTATACATAAAATGTTTTATAAAGACCGAGTTATAAGACAGAGTCAACCGGTTTAATCCGATTCAGTCATGCGGTTCAACCATTGACCCAGTGGTTCGACCAATGACTCAGTGACCCAGTGACCTCACCGAGTCAATGACCGGTCCGGTTTTTAAAACTATGCGCCTATAGTCAGACAAGGGGAGTGGACCGGTTCGGTTCTTGAGTTGTGGACCGAAAACCGAACCAAACCGGTCGGTTTTTACACTACATGGTCCAAACACATCCAAAAAGTATCGGTTTTTTGCGATTTTCGGCTTTTTTGGATTGGTTGGCGGTTTTTTTTTGGATCGGTTTGGATCTGAACACCACTACTTCTCCCCATTCTCCTCCAAACTCGCAAACAAAGCTTTCCAAAATTGAATAACATTAAAATTACTCTTTCAATCCCTATAATTTTTTGACATGTGTGTTTTTGTTTTTTTAAGAAAAACATAGTGTTTATTTACTCTTTCGACCCGTATTATTCTCTTATTCATATTATGTATTGTATAAATCTATTCCTTGTTGATTCTTAATCATATATATTGTATCAATTTAATTTATGCTAGCATTCAAATAGATACTCGTTTTTCCGTTATTTTTATTGCGTTAATATTTATATATTATGTACATTAGTTTGTTGTATATGTTTTAAAAAAAACGAAACTGATAATATAGTTGATTGATGAGAGAAACGTAACATAAAATTTAACTAATGCAAAAGTAACTAAACAAACGATTTTTTTTTAAATAGTCATTCAAACCAAATTACATGTGATATTTATTTTGGATTGGAGAAATAATAGCAACACATTTTTTTTGATTGGTTAAAATTCACATGCGACTCATACCAAGGTTATATGGGACCCACATGATTTGGTGTGACCCAAGTGAATTTTAATCAATTAAAGAGAGTGTGTTGGAAAGTGTGCGTTAAAATGTATGACACTAGCATTTCTCTTTGGACTGAATGATTGTTTGTCTCAAAATCGATCTAAACTGTATCACAAACACCTCTTCTTAGCGTATGTTTGGTGTGGAGTTTCAAATCCATAACAACTAAAAATTGTGTTAGGATACACATTTGATGTGAAATGAAAAGTTAGAAATTCCAGCTTCACTCCAGAGACGTGTGTTAAGCCTTTCCCATCACTAAACCAAATTGAGGCTTAAAAGCGTGAACTAAATTTTCATGAGTTAAATGAAGGATATCATATGTATCCAAACCAAATGTGAAAGGGGACAGTTGAGTGAGTGTGGGTGAGAAATTTCTCAAACTCATGATAGAAAACGAGGAGACGGAGTCGTGGTTCTTCTAATAAACTTAGCTAAACTTAGCTTGTTGAGTGAGCGGAGTTCGTTGAAGGATTTGTAAAATAATCGTTCGGTGTGAAATCTATTTATAAAATTTAAATTATTTAAAAATTTATATTTAATATATATTTTATAAAAAAATTAATCGAAAATTAATCCGTGTGATATATATTTATAAAATCAAAATTATTTAAAAATTCAGATTTAATTTATGTTTTGTTAAAAAAATTATTTTTTTAACAGATTCTTATAATATGTTAAACATTCATGAAAAAACTCGATAAATATTTCGAATAATATATATTAGTGAAAAAGCAGGTGGAGGTTGTGCTGAAGAAAGATTTAAGGTAATGTAAAAGAATATTTTTTTGAGGAAAATGTAAAAGATATATCCATATTTCATAGGTTATATGAATTTTTCAAATTTAATATATAGATTAAAAATAAATAATTTTCTTCTAGGTGGCTAATCTTAACTCAGTATAGCTAGAGACTAATGACAATATCGACTCAAATGAAAAAACTTCAATTGTGCGGTCTGCCTTGCCCCTCAGCAACTATTCTAATCAATTATAGGAAGCTCACTTAATAACTTAAAACAGACACTTGAGTAGTCGACCGATGATTCATGATCGACTGTTGAGAAAAGAATACCATTAAACCAAAATAAAATTAAATAAACAGGCTAAGTAGGATATAGAAACAAACTTAACCATCCTTGATTAATAAATACAAGAACTAAATTCCAAAATAAATAAATCAAACTTAAGAAGCAAAACAATGCAAAGTACAAGTAATTATCTTGATTTAACTACTAAGCAATGTGTTCCCGATCATGTAGTAAGAGTAAACATTAATAGTAGCAACTTTAGCAAGTTTTTTGCCAAGATTAGTTTGACCCCAATCCTTATACAGCGTTGTCAAAGGCCTATGCTTTCCAAGATCAACCTTATTGACAGCAACAGCTAGTTCATCAACACCACAAAAAGCCAAACGAGGTACTTTCAAGACACTAGCAGCAAGAGGTCCAAGTTCCACAGCATTTCTGCATCTAAT
Organism: Medicago arabica; assembly: GCA_946800305.1. Lineage (NCBI taxonomy): Eukaryota > Viridiplantae > Streptophyta > Magnoliopsida > Fabales > Fabaceae > Medicago > Medicago arabica. Next base: position 51,996,837 of record OX326965.1, on the reverse strand, counting down.
ACCATACTCCTTCTTAAGCTTAGCCAAATCATCTGTAATACCAACACCGACAAAGGTATAATCTGGCATACGAAGAAAGTTAAGCAATGATATGGGAACTGAATCTAAATGACATAGCTGAATAATAAGACAGGAATGTCCATTACAAAGGTGCAAAGTTGCACATTCGGAATTTTCGTAGGTTTTTTCTTCTGATTCCTTATTTTCAAACATCGACAACTCAACATCGTACCCGATAACCTTAGGTCCATTATAATTTGCAGGACGTAAGAAGGACCATAGAAGGTTGTCAATCTCTTGCTCCTTGTTTGTTACGGTGGTCTTGATATGAATTCCGTTCAACTGAAACGTCTCAACAAAACCCATGATTAGTACTTTATGATAGTAGAAGAACGAGCTAGGAAGAGTTGAAGGAACAAGAACGGGTATTTGTAGAGCGGCGCTGTGGATCTGCTGTGACGTTTGAATAGAATCTCAGAAGTCACAAAGGATTTGATGTAGAAAGCTGGAGGGTTTATCTCATCTTACCTCTATGTCTATTGCATTCTTTCAAATTTCAATGTTTCGAAAATATGTAAAATTAAATACCTTTACTTCCAAAGTTCAAGGTAAATTTAGATTTACTTTTGGTAGTTAAAAGCACGCATGGCTTGAACAAAAAAAAAAGGTAGGCTTATCAATGGGATAGGGTGAGAACTGAGGACAAATTTAACCTTTTCTGTCTCTACATTCTACTCTGGTTTGTTTTGAAAAAATATAACTAAAAAATCTTTTTTTTTACTGTTTGTTTTAAATTTTTAAAAAATCCATTTTGCTAAAAAAAAAAAAAAAAATCATTTTTAGTCTCAAAATGAAGAGATATTTTAAGTAGTTTTTTCAAAATCTATTTTTTTTTTTCTAAATGCAAGGAACTCAAGTGTAATTTTCAAAACTTAAAAAAAATAAAATTTTATGATAGTAAACAAACAGAAATAGTTTTAGAAAAAAATCTCTAAATTCTTTTAACTCAATTTTTTTTTAAAGGTGAAACAAACACACCTTAAATCTCATCGCCATTCCCACATGGTCTTAGTATCCTGCATCATTGTCCCCAAAGTGAATCATTTAAAAAAAAAAAACCTTTTTTTTAAGGCTTGAGAACAATGTTATGATGCATTATCTAGTGATATGCTCCCTTTAACATTTTCTTTACTGAATGATTTGGTTGCTCATTTACATATCAATGATAATTTTTATAACATGGCAAATGAGTAATTACCCAACTTCTTCCTTGAATTTTAAAAAATTAGTCAAATTCGTCCCCAAATTTTGCAAAATGTCTAATTCATCCTTGAATTTCACATCCGTCCAAAAGTTCTGTTACTGATGATGATGTGTCATTTTGCATGTTGTGTTGACATGTACACATGTCAACAAAGAAGCCACGTGTACAACGACCAATTTGATGGAAATGGTAAAAGACGCAGGTTTAATTTTCAGTTGTAATTTTTTCTATGTTTCCAATTATACCCCTATATAAGGATCGATTAGATACTTATTGCGATAATTGAAGGACTGATTTGATGGATAGTGTTATAATTTAAGGTCTGATTTGATTGATTTTAATTTAGGGAATGGGTACAAGGATATATGGCATGAGAGGACCAGTGATTTCAAATGACAGGCATAAACAAACACTAGTGAGGGGTCCTGCTCCACAAAATTCATCTACTCCTCGAGTTATTAGAGTTTCATATCCAAGTTACGGGTCATCCACTTCTATTCAACCCCAATACATGGAGTTTATCCCAACCCCGGGATTTCCAAAGTAGTGATGCTTGTTTAAATTATGCTTTTGGACTTGTTTAAATTATGCTTTTTGGACTTATTTAATTTATGTTTTTTGGCTATGTAATGACTTATGAACATCAAATGTAAGACTTATGACTTGATGACTATGTAATGTTCTTTTTTGGCAATGTAATGACTTATGAACATCAAATGTATGACTTATGATGATATTTTCAACAATCAAAGTGTCTGTCTTTTTACTTTTTACTTTGTTCAGCAAATATATGCACCAAGGATCACATAGATATATGTTGTGATAATTCAAGGATTTATTTGATGATATTTTTCACTAATTTATGGATCGATTTGATGCATATACAAACAATTGAAGGACCAATTTGATGGAAAGATTTTGATAGAAGGGTTGAATTCATTCATTGACAACCTCTTTTCATTACAACATTACACAGACTTGGCACAATACAATATCATTTTAAACAACTCAATCAAACAAATTATTCCTATCAATATCTTAATCAACCTAAGCTCACTTCATACACAATCAAATTTATCCATCAACCTTGCCCTCCAAACCTCTTCTCTGCTACTATCCTTATACTTCTACATCAACCTTGCACACTTCCATGACCAGCACCATTGTTTTTGAAATAACCTAGTTCTTCAGCTTCATCATCTGGACAAAAAATTGAAAATTTTCACCATCATCCTATACAAAGAAAATTCAAAATCAGTACAATTTAAATTTAAATAGACCATTCACACATCACATAATCATTGTTAAACAAACTTTGACAGAGGGAAAGCATAGAAAAGCCTTCCCGAGTTATTGACAGTGTTGGCTTTTCTTACAACACAAATTCTATGACATCAACATTGAAGCATTCTCACATCACCATTGAACATAGAGTTTGAAGATGAAGACTGACTGTTATAGCTGTTTTTGCCCATACGTCCATCACCCATCATTTCTGAACACCAAAGCTTGAACAATTTTTGGATTTCGAATTCAATAAAAAAAATTAGGTTTTTAAGTTTTTTGAATTGGGGAAGAACTTTGTCATCAATTAATGGAAGAAATTTTGGGAGTTTTGAACTCTAGGTGACAAATTATAAAATTAGGGTTCCAAATTTATATATTTGGGTTAGAAAGAGACGTTGGGGAAAAAGAGATGTTGGGAAATTTGAAATATTCTGTAAATCAATCAATTTGGTCCTTGAGAATTTCATTATTTTCGACCACATTAGTTTCTGCTTGCGTGACATCTGACGTGATAAGTCTTGTAAGAGATTAACGGTACATGTCACCTCCGTTAACAGGCCAGACTCGGGTAGTAATTACCCAACACGTTACTCGTCTTGTTGGATTTTCTATAATGTTTAAAAAGTAAAAATAATTCCTTTTGTTAAAAAATTAAATAAAAATAATTCATTTTAAAAAAATTAAATAAATAAGGGTTGGACCGTTTCCCGCGACATGTAAACGGCCAGACTCGGGTAGTAATTCTAGAACTTATATTTAAACATGGCTTGTGGCCCGATTTGATAAAACATGAAGCTCGTTAGGGCATGCCATAAACGGGGTAGGTAGTCCATTTTAACACCATTAGACGCACATGTGAAAACACTAGTTTGTTTAAAAAAACTTTAAAACTAATAAATTTTACACAATTGTAAATAAACTTAAATGATTACATTGTATTTTTCCTAATTTGTAGGAAAAAGGAATATTTCACACGAAGATGAGTGTTGAACTTGTAGAAAAATGTATGAAAATGTTAAAGAGGACCTAAGAGTACTTTTTAAATAAACAAAATTTGAAGTTTTGTCTTCAAACATGATGAATTCAAAGTTCAAAATTTGTTAACCGCAGAGATAACAAATGAGATATGCTAACATATGCATTATAACATTTGTTAAGAAGTTTAAAATAAAAACTTTATTTTAGAACCTTTGCATTCAACACATTGTAAACAATAAAAAGTAAATTTTTTCTAGCTAAATTTATCAATCATTTTATTTTATTTTTCAAAGTAGTATTTGCTTTTTTTTTTGAAAGGCATAGTGGTATTTGCTGGCCAAAGAAATTTAGAGAGTGCGTGACAGGCTACCTACAACGACAGTCTCTTTGGTATGGTAGGAATTAGGATAAGTCAATTCAAGTTAATTCGTATAACCAGTTAAATACGTTTTTTTTTTTAAAGAACCAGTTAAATACGTTGTGTGTGTTTCCACTCTCACTTGCAGAACGCAAGAAGGACGATATATGGTCATCAATCACCATCTTATTCCCTATTTCAGTCACAGTGGTCTTGACTTCCACTTGGTTCAGCTCGAAGGATTCTACTTGAACGTCATTCATTTGTTCAGCAATTAGGTATCAAATGTAAAGTATCCACTCGGTTTTTGACACAAAAAGTACGAAAACTATTTATAGGAGTATTTGGCATTGTTGTGATGAGTAGAATCTGGAGAGCTATCCTGGGTTTGATGCAGTAGGTAAGCTCGAGAGGCCTTAATTAACCCATCTAGTGAATTGCATTCATTCAAGTTTTGTTTCGGAATTTTAATTTCCATAACCATGTGAAATTAGATACCCTGCTGTTATATCTTTTCATTTTCCCATTCGTTGAATCTGCTTAAAAACAAATCAATGACAAAAATTGGTTAGAAATCTAATGGACTTGAATTTGCGGTGGTAAGTAAATGCACACATTCACATAGTCACGACTCACGCGTTGGTGATTGTTCAATAAAATTGGAAGATCCAAATTTGAACTTGATGTTTTTTAATAAGAAAAATTAAATTATGTATTTGTAAAAAAAACAAACAAGAAATCAAATTTCAACTTTAATACAAAAACCTCCTTAAAAAATACAAAAACCAACATCCAATGAGTCTTTTATTTTTTAAATTTTATTAGGTTCTATTTGAGAGTTTGAAGGGAAAGGGAGGTGATAATTTTAAAGGATGAAATTGGAATTTGGAGGGGAAAAAAATACTTAAAAAAGAGATATCTTTTAAAAAAATTGAAAGATTGTTTTATAGAGAATGATAAATTAATAATAATTATTTTTTTTAAAAAAATTAATACTTATTAAGTTATTATTAATGTACTTTTAATCTTAAAAAAAAATTATTTCTTCAAAAAAAAATCTTAAAAAAATTATAACATAGATTAAATTTAAAAAATTTATTAAAAAACCTCGATACCGTTTTTTCAGTTCCCCAAATTTAGGAGATTTTGTATTAAGAAGAAAACTCGTGGATAGATGATAAGCTAAATTATTGCGAATGAGTTTATAACATATCATTTATAAGCTAGCTAGTTATAGTTGTTAGTGTATAAACTAACTAATTAGAGTTACAGTATTTGATAAAATTAACGGTTGTCGAATTTTATAAATATGAAATTACATAAAAAGAATGTGCATTTAATTAATATTTAATTTTTTCAATAAAGTTTATTGGAATAAAAAGTGATAAACTATAATATTTAAGCTATAAACTATTTGAATTATAGTTTATATATTATAGCGGTTTGTGATAAGTTCATAGGAAAAGGGAAACAACTTGTAATATAAGACTTCTTCAAAGGGAAGCAACAAGTAAGACTTCCTTTTGAAGGAAAGTAATCGGTAAGACTTCGCCAATGAAGGAAAGTAATTGGTAAGACATCTCATTTAAAAGAAAGCAACCAGTAAGATTTCTTCTTTAAAAGGAAGCAACCAGTAAAACTTTTTCCATAAAAGGAAGCAGTCAAGGAGACTTTTCCTTTGAGTGAGCACCCAAATTATATAACATAAGACTCCCACTTTTAAAGAGAGCTTCCGGTTAAAGAACAAAACAAATTAAAATAAGTGTTTGTCTAACATCTGCGACATTGCACATGTTAAATCAAGTAAAAATGGAAACCTTTTATCGAAAAACAACAATTATTTATTAAAAATATACATATTTAGTATCAAATGCACAAGTTCTAATACAAATTTATTTTTTTAAACTTGTTAACATGTGCAAAAATTTGCATAGAAAAATTCAATAAAGGTTTAACAAAATAATAGGAAGAATGAACAAAAATACTTCATTAAAATTCTAGTCGGCGTACAAATTAGGCGCCATAAAAGTACAAAAACCAAAAGCGTCATAGCGCATAATAAACACAGTGAAATGATACAAAAAAAGGACTGTCATAAGAAGCATAGGCATCGACCATTCCACGTCAACCAATTTCCTGTCCTTAACGAATTCTAAAAGCTCGACAACCTCGCCCAAATAAAACATGAAAACGGCAGTCCATGATCAATATATGATCAGCTACAAAGAAATAAGTCTTAAGCACTTTGGCCTTACATATGCCTCGTGCATGAGGGGTTGTTGACGTTATAAAAATTATAACCTTTAAAGGGCGCGCGCCAGAAGCAAATTACTTAAAAGCACTTCGCGTAAGACCTCTTGTTTGGAGGTTGTATCAAAACAATTTAATAATCATTATATATGACTTATAAAAGTTTTATAACTAGTACTTATAGAGCTGATAACTAACTATAGTATCAAAATTCTTAATTCGCATAGGCCACCAAAATCCCAAAGACGCAACCAAAGGTTTATAACTAGTAGTTGCAGAGCTGAGGGGAGCTGGACCTTGCTATTCCATCAGATGTCCATTGAACCAATTCACTAAACCTTTCAAATGATTGTATGTATGGGAAACTTCTCAAGCTTGTTAGTATATATGATTGAACCGGGGATGAATTAACTCAATTGATGGTGACATGTTACCTACAAAAGAAATTTAAAGTGTGTGTGACATGTTACCTACAATGGCAGTCTTTTTGGTATGCTGGGAATTAGGATAAGCCGGTTCAAGTTAATTAATATAGGGTCTGGTTAACGAGTGACTCCAGAACACTCTATAAAGATTAAATTATTTTATAAAAAATCAAATATTTCGATTTCTGATACATTGATTACACATATTTTTATGACAACTTATTATTTAAAGGCTTTAACTAGTGCCTTAGGGAAACTGGTTAACATTTCCCATTAATATAACCAGCTAAATATGTTTTGTGTGTTCCTTACCATTCTTATCTTCTCCAGTTTGTGTCTCTTGATTATCAGTTTCGCTAACAGAAGATGAATTACAATCACATAGAAGTTTCAAATCAAAAATATAAATTAGTCGTTTTACTAACTTGTTATGATACACATGGTTGATTCTAACTTCTTGTTATATGAGAAACTCTTGCTGAGAGACCAGGAGTTGCTAAAGCCAATAAAATCCATTAGTGTTTAGTGAAAGCCAACAAGATTTTTAATTGTCAAGTAAGAATCCCTTTTATTTCTTCACATGCATATATATGTTCATTTTCTAATTACTTTCGAATCAAATGCATTGCAGTACAATAACAGTAACTTACTTTAAACAAAAAGAATGCAAGTTTTCAAAGTGCAAATATAATAATCCAAACCATATAAAGATCCATTAAAACATCGTTAATAATTATGCAGTTCAAAGAAACTAGAAAATGTAAATTTGGTGCTGCAGACAAATTCTATGACCACTAAAGAGATCGAGTCAAATAATGAGTAATGACAAGTCACAAAAGCCCCAATAATAACATTGAAATATAGATTTTATATAACTGAATGAACTTAGGCACATTAATATAAGCCTTCCTTTGCTCAGTAGAATTTAAGAACCAAATGCTCACCATGCAAACTTATTCATCAAAGCGCGGCTCAGGTTTGATTTTCTTTTTGAATGGCGGATGAGGTGGGATTACTGCTTCCCTTCCAAGCAATGTACTCCCAATCTTGTAGTAAGAGTACATTAACACTTACTAGTTTAACAAGTTCTATGCTAAGGGGATTGCTACCCCAATCAAATTCCATGATCAAAGGTATGTCGGATTACGAGACGTCACTCGTTTTCTTTTTTTCACAAGTGTCATCCCCAAGTGTCATCCCCAATATGTGTATTTCAGAAATGTCATCAATCAAGTTTGTTCAAAATGACAGGTTCCACCTGTCAATCATTTTTATCAATGTCTTTTCAATTTCCCCGATATCTGTTCAAACTTTATCTTGTATGCCCACTATTAAATTCTATGATTTTCGTCTTTATCAAAGTAACGGTAATAGACAATTTTACCGTAATAGACAATTTTACCTTTTGTATGTTCGTCTTTACCAAAGTAACGGTAATAGACAATTTTACCCTTCGTATGTTCGTCTTTACCAAAGTAACGGTAATAGACAATTTTATCTTTCGTATTGTCGGCTTTACCAAAGTAACGGTAATAGACAATTTTTCCTCCCCAGTAATACCTATCAATTTGTTCCCCAGTCAGTCTATCTTCGTCGTTTTCGCATTCGTACTTGCATTGCAAACATTCATATCATTATATTCATAAGCATTCCATTCTGAGCATTTCAATTGGTCAAAAATTGGTGTACTTAATATTTAAGTCTCTTCGACCCGTCAATTTAATTTTTTTACTTAAATAGGGGCATCTGTCATACCCCATTTTTTGATCAAATTAAAATTTTTACTCGTATTTTTAAAGCCATGAATCTTTGTCGTTTCAAACTAAATTTCGACAGAGAGGTATTTTAAAATACCTCATTTTTTGGTTCCGAAGGAACATTTTTAAGTTTTTATTGTTTTTATTACTATTTTACTAGTTTTTCATTTATTAATGTTTTTTAATTTATTTTAATTAATTTTATTTTATTTTATTTAGTCATTTTTCGTTTTATTTATTTAATTAATTAATATTCTGTTTTATCCAATAGTCCTTTTAAGTCATTTTGTACAAGTTCATAGGGTGCTGCCCAAGTCAAGGGTATTTTGGTCCAGTCATTATCCGTCCAACCCTAGTTTTGTCACTATTTAAAGTACTGTCAGAGTCAATCAAAGACGGCTGACACACATTCCAAGACAGACACATCAATTAGCAGCCCAATCAAATCACACAAACCCTAATTCCCTCTCTCTTCTTACTTTTCTAGATCTAAGAGCAAAATCAAAAAGAAAAATTCAAAAAATATCAAACAGTGTTCATCATCTTCGGATTCCAGTACAACAATCATTAGCCATTTTCTCAAGAACAACAACATTCACCACAACAAAAAATCAAAAAATGAAAAACAATATGAACATCAACAATCTTTTTCAAAATTCGAAATCCACCATTATTCAACACAAATAAACCACAAACCAACATCACAGAATCAGTAACAATACATCTCAAAATTTTGAATTATAAACTCAACAAACACATCTCAAAGTTTAGAATCTGTCAAACAAAACACAACCACCATTTCATTTTTCAACAGATCCAAATCAAGAAGTAAAAGAAGAAGGACGAATCGTGAACGAAGAAGAAAAAGGCGTTTGTTTTTCATAGCAAGTCTGAACCGGCTCAACAACAACACTGAAGCAGCGATCGGAAACAACCTTACAGGTCTCGCAACCCTTCTAAAAAAACCATTTTTTAAAAACTTTAAAATTAACCCAATTCACCAAATGAAATTTATGAGGTGAACTACTTGATTTTGATCCTGATTATTTGGGTAAGTAGGTTAAAGGCTTTGGCATTTCCAAATCAATAAAATAAACAACAAACTTACTACTTCTCCCTCCATTCTTACACTTTAACTTTTAAACACCATTTACAAAAATAAGTAAAATTTAGCGCAAGATAAGAATAGGTAAGAGGTTCCTATGGGATATCATAAACGCTTAGGATGCTAGACTCTTCCCTTCGCGTAACCAACCCCCGAACTTCGATCTCATAAGGGTTTTTATCTCTTTTTCCCTTCCCACGAATAAAAGTAGAAAGTTCAATGATTAACGATTCAAGACCAACCCAATAACTTGTAAGACAATAACAGTAAGTTTAGTGTAACAAACAAATGCAAGTTTGATTCATGATCCAAAAATATTCATCCAAAGCAAACGAAGCTACATTGAAACATCATTTATAATTATGTTGTTCATAAAAACTGGAAAATGTAAATTTAGTGCTGCAGACAAATTCTATCACTGGAAAAGATATTCAAGCAACAAAAGCACAGCAATAACATTAAAATATCTATTTTATAAAAATTTAATAAACTTAGGAACATTAAGGCAGGTCTACCTTAGCTCATTAGAATATAAGCACCAAATACTCAAGTTGCCAACTTATTCATCAAAGCGGGGTTCAGGTTTGATTTTCTTTTCGAATGGCGGCTGAGATGGGATTAAAGCATACCTTCCATGCAATGTTCTCCCAATTTTGTAGTAAGAGTAGCAGCAAGCGGTCCAAGTTCAAATGCATTTATGTATCCAATCCCACACTGCTTTCTAACTTAACCAATTTATCTTTGATACCAACGCCTACAAAGGTATAATCTGGCATAGAAAGAAAATTATGCACTAATGGAAGAGGTAAATATCTAGGAAAACAATAACCACTTAGCAGAATAATAAGACACGAATCTCCAACACAAAAGTTCAGATTGGCGCATCTGGACCGAAAATGACATTCATTTTGCAAGTCATCAGACACAGAAAATTGGATGTCAAAACCTAACCTTGGTTCTTTTTCACTTGCCGAACGCAAGAAAGATGATATATGTTCATCAACAGCTTTCTTATTCCTTATATCAACCACAGTTGTCTATATTTGACAACCATTCAGATTGAACGATTCTATGCGTACGTCATTCATTTCTACTGCAAGTATTGACAGAAAAGGACGAAGACTATTTACAGGAGTGTTGATGAATAGAATCTCGAAAGCTATCCTGGGGTTTTTAATGCAGTGAGTACGCTCGATGCCTTATATCTACTCATTTTTCCATACTTGAAAATCAATCAATAAGGAAAATTTGTTAGAATTCTAATGGACTTAGGTTTTGTTTGGTAAAAATAAGCTTAGGCTTTGTTTAGTAAAAATAAGCTATAAGATAGCTTATAGCTGAAACTCTCGTTCAAATGATGTGTTTGGTAAAATTAGTTGTTGAAGTGGCTGATAAGTGTAAAAGGACATGTTTTTATTAAGTTATATACTCCCTCCGTCCCAAATTATAAGAAAAAAATAATAATCATGTTTATTAAGAAAACTAAAACATAAGAATTTAAAATATTGTTTTTTGTGTTTTTTTTAGAAAAAGTTTCATAGAAAGATGTAAAAACAATTTTCATTGGCTATTAGTTATGAAAAAAAATGAAAGAGAGAGAAAATTGAATATAATTTTCATTTAATTTTATGACAATAAACAAAAGTTTTTCTTGGAAAAAAGTTTTTTTTTTAAAACAAGATTAAATAGGATAAAAGTTTATCTTTTTTGCTTATATTTTGGGACAAAGGGGGTATATATAGATACACACATATTTTTTTCTAATGTATTTATTTTTTAATATCTTAATTTATGGTTAAATATGTTTTTGATCATTATAAATATTTGACTTAATTGCATGAATGATCCCCTAATTAATTTTCAGATTACATTTTAATCCCATAAATTTTAACAGTTTGGTCCCTTTGGTTTTGCTATGTTAGTAAAATTGATCTCATCCGTCAGTTTTTCATGTCTAGATTTTTTGATATGATTTTAACCATTTGATTGCATGCCCATTATATTTAACAGTGGACTCTCAACACTTAATTTTTTTCATTTTTCATCATCTTCTCTCTTCTTCTTCCTCAAAACTTCATCATCCTTTTCCAAAAAAAAAATTCTTCCAAAAACGTTTACACCCAAAAATAAACACAGGTGGGACATTGAACTATCAACCTTCTCAGACATATCGTTAAAGATCTCAATTGCTTGCTGCACATCTCCGCATATGCCATACATATTGACAAGTGTTGTTCCAATAACCACATCACATTCAATATTGTTTTTTCTTAAATATGCATGCACCTATTTCTCATGGTTTATAGAACCCAGCAGAGCACAAGCTGAAACAACACTTGCTATTGTAATCTTATCCGGTTTAACCACATCATCACTACTCAAAAACTGCATTTCATGGAAAAGTTCCAGCGACTCCTTTGCAAGGCCAGCTTGAACCAACCCTGTAATAATCGAATTCCAAGTTATAATATTTCTTCCATTTATCTTCCTAAACAAATTCAAAGCCATCTTAGATCCAACATTTTGTTGCGTTCAATGAAATTGCAGAATTCGAAATCCAGAATTGGTTGGGTTTGTCTAGAATTCAAATTTGTAGAATTCGAAATTTAGGGATCTTAAAGAATTTGAATGACAACCGTGAGATGCATGTGATGAAAGAAAAGTTTCGATTTTGAGATTCAAAGGGGATGGGAGTGATTGATAACAATTCGCGAGAGATATTGAGATTCAAAATTTTGAGTTATGGAAAAATAGTTTGTTGATTCTCACAATTTGGTTTTGAGTTTCCAAGATTTATGTTGCTGGGAAGTATGATGATCGGGTTGTATTTTGTTTATTTTGGTTTTCTAAGTTTTAAATTGATGATTTTAAATTGGGAATGGAAAGATGATGATAAACATGTTATGGGTTTCTGTGTTATTTTGATAATATGATCAAAATGAAGAGGGGGAGAAGGGAAGAAGACGGAGAAAGTTTAAAAAGATAAGGTGTAGATGGTGCACTATTAGAAATAATAGACATACGTGATTTAATGGTTGTATTTTAAAACAAAACAATTGAATGGTTAATACAAAAAAAACAAACGAGGTCTTTGGCGGACCACTCTTAAGTTGGTCCAATATAGACATTTGGAGATTAAAGTTAACGGAGTAAAACAAGAGGGACCAAAACGTTGGTTTTACGAGGCATGGGACCAACGTGTAAATTGAAAGTTATTTAAGGGACCATTGATGCAATTAAGCCTAAATATTTAAACTTTTGGTCTTTTTTTTTAGTACTAAACTTTTGGTCTTAGTCTCTAAAAAATTTCTTCAATTTTTAATCCTCAAAAAAATTTCACCGACAATTTTGATCTCTGCTTTTATAAATCCCAAAAATAAGAGGAAGATGGAAACAAAATGTAAGCTAAAATATATAAATTTTTACAGCGTACAATATGCTAGTTATTTTTGTGTGGTGTACAATAGGCTTTATAACAAAATATAAAGCATCTCTTTAAAAAACATATATATAAAGCATTCCTTAAAAAAAATGGCGTTTATTTTTTAAGAAAAAACGTGGCAGGTTTTATTTTTTTAGGGGAAAACGTGGCAGTTATAAACATGAACATGGGTAGTGTGTTATTAAAAAAACAATTAATTTAAATTAATAGGGTTAATATTGGAAGAAAATATAAAAAGCTACTAGCTATAAGCTCAAAAGCTACTTGAAATGGATTTTCAAAAAACACTATAAGTTAGAGGGAAAAGTTTTTTACCAAACACATCTTATTTTATCAAAAACAAGCTTATAAGCTAGTCCAACAAACTATAAACTAGCTTATTTGTGTTACCAACACAACCTTAGATTTGTTGCATGCATTCACGCACTTACACATACACATAGATCGTCTGTTACGAGAAAATTGGAAGGTTCAAATTCAAACTTGATATTTTTGAATTATTAAATAAAAATAAAGAAAATGATAATAAGTGTCCTTAAATATTGTTTAAACATTCAAAATACTCCCTCCGTCTTTAAATGAATGAATCTAAAAAGTTAATTTTGTTTATATTTAGAAACGGATGAAGTAGTAACTTTTAAATTGGAAATTATTTAGTTATAACATTTATATGTATTTGACTTGTAATTGCAAGACAAAATTTCTTTTTTTATGGGTTCCTTAAACAATGCACTTTGACACTTGTTAGCAAGACCCAAAAAATAAATATTCTCTAAGAGTGTGTTTGAATGGGGGAATGTTTTGAGGGAATGTAACGTTACTAGGGAATTAAAAATTGACTGCTCCAAATTTTTAAAAATTATTATTTGACAACTAAATTTTTTTGAAATTTACAAATTGACCTCTAATTTTAATTTTCAAATTTGGCCCAAAAAAAATTTAAATTTATAAAAGTTACCCAAAAATGATGACATTTGAATTTTTTATTACTCCACCCAAACAAAAGTATTGAGAACTGAAAAAAATTTAATTAATCATTTAAATTGCTTAAAGTATCTCATCACACGACCAACTAACGATGTTTTAACCGTGTGATTGCATGAAACATTGATGGCATGGAATCCAAAATTTCAATTCTAATTTAGAAACCACACTTTGATTCAAGGCGTGGTGGATACACAAAATTAGCCTTTATACTTTGACCCAATATTTATCTAGTTCACCCCACCTTTTTGAGAAAAACGTTCTCACAACCAAACATAAGTGCATTACGGGAACCCTTCTATGACAAACATGGCGGAAATGTTCTGATTTTCCATGGCAAAAGTATCGAGTTTCAATTTTCAATTTCATGGAAAACGTTTCAATTATGTGGACTTAGGGCAAAACATAGTTTTTTGATTGAAAGTCACTTGTTATTTATTTTGATATTGTAAAAACAACAATGGATTTGTACAGCTTTCCGTATAGATAAACATACTCATGAAAGAAAAAAATTCTAGGGATTTGTAAAATTTCTAGAAAACGTAATATTGTCGAAAACAATGGAGTATGTATTTCTTCTTCAAAAAAAAATGGAGTATGTATTCCGAAATTTTGTCGAAATAATAATATTGGAAATACACCTGAAAGAAAAAATTCTAAGGATTTGTAAATTTTCAAAAACGTTTTATACTGAACTTTTTTTTGAAAATACATCTGAAAGAATATCTTGTAGGGGTGAACTCATGTTGAATTGAGAATTGTTTAAAGTGAGGGTGAAAAATTAATGTATAAAAGATTAAATAGTAAAAAAAGCAAAATTGAATTTTTTGAATATTTGTAGGGGTGAAAGTATATGTGTTGCGGTGTAGGATAAAATTTCCTAAACCGAATTGTGGTTTGCAAGGTCTAAGTTTTGGCAAATAAAAAAGTTTAAGGCCCCAGTCTACATGTTACATGCTATAGGCTTATTTTTGAGCCTGGTATGCCCTTTTTTCAAGAATATTTTGTCTCGTAAGCCTATGTAAAGACATGTTAAATAAGTAGTTCTAACCCATATTTATATAGATTAAAAAACTAATTTTGCAGTGTATTACTTTATATGATAATTTATTTATATTACATCTTATCTTATAATAATAAAAAAATTAAATCTTTCAAAATTTATGTTAGTTAATATGCTTCGATTGATGAAAATAAATTCCATAAAAAGAAAAAGTATTTTCACATTTATTTTAAATAGACCTATAAAGTTTTGATTAGGGTCTAGAGGATGGATATTTTAGCTAAATAGATATTTTTTTTAAAAAAAAAACTTTTGTCAAGTCTTATTTAAAAGTATAACCTAGTCAGTTTGACCTATTTACACCTCACATAACACATACACGTGTGATCATGTTTGTCTTTTATTCATATATAAACAATTGTTCAATAATCCTAAAATGTGAAAAGTTGATTATATTTAAAAATGGTGGGAGTAATATATTAATACGTGTGGTACGAGAACGGAACTTGTTAAACAATTTATCAAGGGTTGGATCTCATAAATTCCTACGTATGAAGAAAATTTGGTTGAGACGAGAACACACATTCTCTATCTAAAAGATTTTTCGATGGAGATTAGTCACCCCTAATTGATGTTGGAACTTCAAACCATGGTTAAAATAAGTACTATAATAAACAAACGTCGGACACTATTTTTCCATGGTTGTCATTTTAATGATAGTAATAATAATTTATCTTACATTAAATCAAATAACGCTGTCTTAGGTGTAGTGGTTCTATAAGGTGTAAATTTTAAGTTCAAATACTACTATTCTAACATGGTAACTAAAAAAAAATAAAAATTGTGAGGTTCCAAATCAGGATTTATTCAATTGACAAAAATTCACTTCATAACTTAGAACAAAGAATTCCTTCAAAAAAGATAGAACATAGACTTGTGGAGCGAGGAGCAACTGCTGGATCATGAACGCTATCATACTAATACCTAATAACCACCGGGAAAACCAAGAGAAGATGTAGCAATCTGTTCAATATTTGATCAAAAGATTCAACTTCAGTAATCCGACTAAAGTGTTTAATTTATTTGTGGCAAATAACATAATCTAATAAGTTGCAAATCCCATTCCAATTGATTTTAAAGAAAAGGCTAAATTACTGATGTGGTCAGTTAAGTTATTTGTTGGATACATTTTAGTCCTATAAGTTATTAACGTTACAATTTAATCCATTTAAGTCATCTTCCGTCAACCAAATAAATCTCACCGTTAACTCAATGTCCAAGGTGGATACACATTGCAAGTTGTCACATCACCGATCATATGTGAATATTTAATGTTTTGGCAAACGACTGACGGTGGAGATTTATTTGGCTAAGAGATACTAATTTAAGAGACCAAATTGTAACGTTAATAACTTATGGAACTAAAATATAACCAACAAATAACTTAAGAAGCAAATCATTAATTAAGCCTAAAATAAAATAAAGATGGCCGAGCGAACCTAGAAACAGGCTTAATCAACATGGATTAATTAATATTAGAATCCAAAACCAAAATCAAATCCAACTGCAGAAACAAAACAATGGAAAGTACAGGGAACTTGATAAACTAAGAATGAACACTAAGCAATGTGTTCCCAATCATATAATAAGAGTAAACATTAACAGTAGCAAGTTTAGCAAGTTTTTTGCCAAGATAACTTTGACCCCAATCCTTGAACAACGTGGTTAAAGGCCTCTGATTTCGAAGATCAAGCTTATTGACGGCAACAGCTAGTTCATCAACGCCGCAAAAACTCAAACTAGGCGTCTTCCTAACACTAGCAGCCAAGGGTCCAAGATCCACAGCATTTCTGCATCTAACCCCATATTCCTTCTCAAGCTTAGCCAAATTATGGTCTATACCAACACCAACAAAAGTATAATCGGGAAGACGAAGAAAATTAAGCAATGATGTGGGAAATGAATCTAAATGACATAGCTGAATAATAAGACACGAATGGCCATTACATAGATTTAAGGTTGCACATTCGGTCTCAAAATTGGTTTCTTCTTCTGATACCTTATTTTCACACAAAGACAACTCGATATCAAAACCGATAGCCTTTGGTCCCTTAAAATTTACAGGATGTAAGAAAGACCATAGAATATCGTCGATCACTTTCTGTTTATTTGTTACAGTGGTCTCTATAAGGACTCCGTTCAGCTGAAACTTCTCCACGAAACCCATGAGTGATAGTTTTAAACGATAGAATGAGTAGGAGGAGCAGGCTTTGAATGTGTGTGGAGTGGTGTTGTGAATGTGTGACCTTTAAATAGAATTGAAAAGTCCTGAAGGGTTTCGGTTACAAAACTGGAGGGTTTATCTCATCTAGAAAATTGCGTTTTATTCTTTTTGATAAAAATAAAATGCATTACTTCAAGTTTCGAAAATAGGTGAAATTAAATACGTCAATTAATTCTAAAATTGGAGCTGAATTTGGATTTATTTTTGGTAGTCAAAAGGGTGCCCAAGCCAAGAAACTCTCCATTTTGAAAGTCTTAAGTGCCATTTTAATTTTTTTTAATAGGCTTAACAGAAGTTTTCATCCCCTAACTTTTACGAAGTTGCAATTTTGGCCCCTAATAAAAAAAATACTAAACCGCCATATAAGTTTTGCAATTGTAGCAGTTTTGATCCCAAAGCAAAATAAAAATAAAAAAAATAACACGTGGCACCTCACTTAGGGTGTCACGTCAGCGTAGACCGAGTCAAAATTTGTCTTGGGGTCAAAACTGCCACATATGCAAAACTTAGAGGAAAGTTTTGTAGTTTTTTTTCTTAGGGGCCAAAATCGCAACTTTGGAAAAGTTAAAGGGTTAAAACTAATATTAAGCCTTTTTTATACAACACAACATCTAATTGAAAAATGTAAGGTTAATGATAAACCCTAAACCGCCATCTAAGTTTTGCAATTGTAGCAGTTTTGACCCCAAAGCAAAATAAAAATAAAAAAAATAACACGTGGCACCTCACTTAGGGTGTCACGTCAGCGTAGACCGAGTCAAAATTTGTCTTGGGGTCAAAACTGCCACATATGCAAAACTTAGAGGAAAGTTTTGTAGTTTTTTTTCTTAGGGGCCAAAATCGCAACTTTGGAAAAGTTAAAGGGTTAAAACTGATATTAAGCCTTTTTTATACAACACAACATCTAATTGAAAAATGTAAGGTTAATGATAAACCGAATGAACTTGAAAATACTTCAAGGTTTAATTCGCTAATTAGTTAATTGAATTTGATTCGTGAAAGAAATGACTTGAACTTGACTCAAAGGGCATATATGATACAGTATCATCGTACAGTTTAATTCTTTGGGTGGATCAAAGAAATGAGTTGAACTTGACCCATCCACCCGTTTGTTGTTTGATTTCACCACTACCTTCATAAAATTTCGATTTTTTGACCAAAAGTTGTTAAATTGGAATGGTTTTGACCCTCAGTCCTAATCGATGCATTTTAGGATCAAAGGACAGTGACCCGAAACAATTCTTGGAAGAACTCATAGGGAGGTTCTCCCTCAACAACTATTCCAACCTTCTGAAACAATAGCTCTATCAATACGACTCATTGTTTGACCATTTGTTTGATATCAAGTTTAATTACGACCAAGAGGATTAACATCGATTAACTCCACGTTTGTCAAAAAAAGTGTCGAAAAGGTTCATTTCGAAGACCACACCCGACGATTCTTCCTCATTCTTCCCCTACCATCATCTAGGGGTGGGAATAGGCCAGGCCAGGCTATGATAGGCCTGAGCCTGGCCTACGAAAAAAATTTACAAACTTAAGTCTGGCCTATGGCCTATCATAGACCGTTTTATTGGCCTGGCCTGGCCTATGTAAAAGTTTAGCCTGTCCTGAAAGCCTACTTCCAGGCCTACTTTAAATTAAGGTCGTCAAATAGTTCATTTGACCTAATAAATAGGCTAAACAGACCTTAAAGCCTACTTAAAAACCTATTTCACTACAAGCAAATTTTAACAACATTAAAGCCTACTTAAAAGTCTATTACAACATAGCCTACTATGGGTCAGATAGGTAGAGAAAAATATGTTTCTATTTTTAATGTATGCAATTATTTTAATCTAAAAAATATATTTTTTAGTAGATAGGTATTAATAGGCCGACCTATCAGGCTTAACAGACTTTTCTGGAAGCCTAAGTCTGACCTATTTAATTAAACAAGCTTTTTAAAAAGCCTAAGCCTGGTCCTCTCTATTAAAAAGACCAGGCCATAGCAGGCCAGGCCGCAGGCCCCGGTAAGTCGGCGTAGCCTATTCCCAACCCTACCCTCATCCATGTGTATCACCGCATTAAAATCTCATATAATACACCAAACATCATCTCCAAAAGTGTTTTTAACCAACCCAAGATTTTCCAACAACCTTTTCTTTCCGCTATATCGCATTTTGAATACACCAAACACCATCTCCAAAAGTGTTCTTCTTATGCGTTCTCCATTACAAACACACACCCACAATACCTTCTCCCACAAAAGAGAAAAGAAAATTAGAGTTTGACTTCCTCGATAAAGAAAGAATACCATCACTACTTCCCACGGTCGGAAGAAAATCTTAATCACAATCCCCACTTCCTCACAAGCTATAACACAACGAGTCCAATACTGCTTCAAGTTTAGTTTCTTGAATTGTCAAAAAATTTACCTTTCAAAAATTCACCAACTCCTTAATCATATTTCTCTCCACCCTCCCCCTTTAAACCTTTAACATTGTAAGAGAACACAATTGATCACCATTGTCTCTCTCCCTTAAATTGTCCTTCATCACTTCTATATCTTCGAGTTCTGCCAATTTATTAACAATTATTTTGTCTGTTATTTGATACGAGAACCCTCCATATTTCTTTCCAGGCTAAAAATCTGGGTTGCATCTAAAACTTTTTTACTTGAATCATCCACATTAACCAATGGAGATTCTGGTACCCAAATGCTCGATTCTTCCATTATCAAATGTAGCCGCAAAGTTGGTGTTACATGGCAGCTAGGCTTCAAAACCTCTACGTGATCGCAACTTGCACCACCACCCCCCCCCCCCCCCCCCCAACTCCAGCCAACACCAATTTCCGTCCCAAGAGTACCTCCCTTTAGCATACCTCCATTGCGTTTTTGCTCAATAATTTTGAGTTGGACAAAGTTTCTATCAACACTTTTTACGAACACCATAATTCTTCTACTTTTGTTTCAGATTTCATTATTTTAATATAATTAATCATTGTTCAAATAAAGTGGATACTCTTTTTCAGAGCGAGGAAGAAGAAAAAAAAAATGCATGGTATGTAGAAATGTCTCGCTAACAAGTGTTATGTAGATACTTGTAAAATATTTACAAATAAAATCTTTTAAACTTCTTATTAACTGTAGCTTAAAAGAAAAACCGATTAAAAATAGAAAAATAATGGGATTTGCCCTCTATTTGTACGGAAAGATAAATAAACAACATGCTGCTGTACTTAAACGAAAGGTTTGGACCCTATTTAAAAGAGTGCATATATCGAGGGAAAAAAAAACTATCCAAACAAAACACGTAATATTTTTTTATGAAAAAAAGTACTCTAGCTAATTCCCCCTACAACGATTGCTTCAAAAAACAAAATTTCCCCTTACTACAATTGGAATGAATAAAACTAAAAGAATTCAACGACAAACATTCATTAAAAAAATCACCAAAACTAGCAAAGACGAACAAGACCCGTATCAAGTCCGCCTACAACATTAGATTGATTCAAGGTGCTCCCAATCTTGAAATAAGAGTAAACATTAACAGTAGCAAATTTAGCAAGTTCTTTGGGGAGTGGATTTGGATCAGTGGTCCAATAGTTATGAGGTGCAGTTAAAGGCCTGTGCTCTTTGAGATCAAGTCCATTAACCACAAAGGCAAGTTCATCAACGCCACAATAACACAAACGAGGCATCCTCATGGCAGTAGCAGCTAATTGTCCAAGTTCGACGGCATTTCTGATTCCAAACCCATAATGCTTCTCCAGCTTAAGTGAATCGTCTTTGATGCCAACTCCCACAAATGTAACATTGGGATGACGAAGGAGATTAAGCATTGATTGGTGAACTGAATCACTTGCCCAACTCTCGAGTTTACGGAAATGATTTAGCTGAATTATAAGACACGAGTGTCCTTCACAAAGTTGTAGGGTTGCGCATTTGGACTTTGCAAAGTTTGCTAGAAACCAGTCGACATCAAACCCGATGACTTTGGTTTGATGATTGTTAGAAAGGCGAAGGAAAGACGATAATTGCTTCTCAATATCTCTCCCATTAGATGTTACTATTATCTTAATTTGCTCTCCGTTCAGCTCAAACGTCTCCTCATAATTCTTGGCGGCCATGTGTGTTGTAGAAACAAAACGGCAAATTCTATTCTCTATATAAAGAAAGAGTATAAACCTTGCGATAAGATCAAAAGGCTTCAAAATGGAATTTATTTGCGGGTTTTTCTAACATGTGCAATATTGCACATGTTAAGGAAACTAAAAATAGTAACTTTTCATTGAAAAACATTAACTACTTTATTAAAAAATTATCTATTTAATATAGAATACACAAGTTTCGAGACAAATTTACCATTTTAAATTTTTTAACAAATACAAATTTGCACATGATAAAAAAATTCTTTATTTGAAGTGGACTTCAATCACCGTTAGGTCGAGGAACATGTAGGAAATTGGAGTACCGCTTAAGGGAATATGTGAAATTAAAAACCTTTTTAAAAAAAAAAATTCTCCAACTTCCAAAACTCAGGATTTACCTCTTGGTGGTAAAGTTCAATACTAATATCTTAATCCAAAATAACACGGTCTTTTAACAATTTTTATTTTTTTAGGGTCTTACTAACCGGTGCTTCTGGGTACTGGTTAAGTAAACCAAAAGAAGAAAGTTTTAAATTAAAAAATACATTTTTATTGACTTTTAAAGGATTGACAACACAAGCTCCAACGCAGTACATATTATATTTGGTTCTTAACCGATACCCGGATTAAAAAATGTACTCCGTAAAGAGAAATTATACCAGTATTATTGAAGATAATTAATTTTATTAGCGGTATAAAAAAGTTAAATTAAAATAATTAAAAAAGGGAATAATAATAATAAATAACAAAAATGGCATTAATATTTCATCGATATAGTAAAATGACATAAAATAAGATTATTATTTTTTGTTAGAAATGAAGTATAATGTTAGACTGAGTAGCTACTAGCGAGTTCTTCAAGGACACATTGCTAAGCCTCGTATTTGGTAAAACCTATATGTTAGCTGATAATTGAACATAGGGTGTATTTGTTTCAGCTTTATAAAAATAGATAGATTTTGGACCGTCAATACTCCACAAAGGGATCACTTGCGCTCTACAAGGGTTCATTGGCCCTCTACAAGAGTGTCGCATAAGCCTTGGCAAAAGGCGCGCCCCTCGTTCTTGTCTCTAAAACCGCCTTTCTCGTATCTTAGGACTAAATATTCGGCCAAGATACCCGATTGACCTAAGTATGCGCGCTTTCTATATCAAAAGTGACTTAGGATGTAAGTTACTAAGCAAAAGTAACTTAGGGCTTGAGTCACGAAATAAAAGGCCCAAGAGGGCTATAAATACCCCTTTGATACCATTCTCAAGGTATGACCTAAACATATACTAAACCCTCGTTATGGATATTGTACATTTAATGCCCACTGTGGGGCCTCAACAAAACTAATCTAGGCTGGATTTAAAAACCTCATAGTTTTCTCAAAAAACAATGGTATACGAAGACCAAACCAACGTCGGTCGAGATGTGGTGGCAGCGATGAAACTCCAGAGAGTAGTTGATGTGGCAGAATATGATGGCCAAAATCAAACTTCCCTAACAACGATCCAACAACACCAACAAGAACATGACGGCCACCATTAAGAAGAGGTGGACGAACCTAATCCTCGCCCGTTATCGATATAGATCAAGAACGCTCCCATCCCATAAAACTTTAAACCACCATCTCTATTGACCTTCGACGGCAAAACAGACCCCATAGAACACATGGCAAAATTCAACACACAGATGACTTTCATAGGGGCTTCTGAATCCCTTAAGTGCAAGCTGATATCGGGGAAACTTAAGGAGGTTGTCCTACAATGGTACATGAACCCTTCGCTTTTTCCAATTATAGGGTACCAAGATATTACTCGAAAGTTGATCCATCAATTCTCGGGGAGAAAGCATCACAAAGTGTCGACTACTAGCCTTTTGAACGTTCATTAGGAGTCGAACGAGTCCTTGCACGAATATCATGTCCGATTTAATGATGTCACGATCAAAGTGGTCTATAATAAATATCCCTCTTGTAAGATTAATTATGTCCCTTTGTCTTCCTTCCATCATTCAAAAATGATTAATAATAAATATTCACTATGGTCACTATTATAAGCAAATATTGTCTATTTCAGGTTTAGTAAATAACGAATGTAATTTGACTATATTATAAATCAGATACATCAATTATTCAATGAATTTGAAAAAGAAATATTTGTTTATAACGATGATTGGAGGGAGTATTACGTTGTAAACATAGAGTGATTTAGGATACTTTATTTTGCAAATATCACCAGAGAAGTTTTATGAACACTCTATTTCAAATGCTCTCTTCAACACTCACTTTTTTATTTTGCGAAACTTATGTAAGTTCTACCACTTTATGTGTGACCAATTTTCTAAGTATGAACCCCACATTAATTTGATCCAATAAAATAGTGAGTTATAGAAAGAAGAGTATTAATGAGTGTCCTTATACATTTGTTAAAGTACTAAAATAAATAATTGTACAACAAAAAGTCGTGTAAATATTGGTAAGGACACTCACTATGTAAAGATAAAGTGAGTGTCCTTATGTAAGATGTACAATTATTTATTTATTTCTAGTACTTTAACAAATGTATAAGTTCCTGAAACAATAAACAAGACTCCAGAGTTAAGCCATTATCTAGTACTCTGTTATTTATATAATAAGTTCCTGAAATGATAATTTTGGAGAAAGACAAATTAACACATACAAAGTGCAAAACATATCTTATGCGAGTAAACTATGTTCCTATCTAAAAGACTGTAAGGATTAAACTGAACAATAAACTTAATAATATCCCAACAAAGTTTCCCTCTGCTATGTTGAATTAAGATTTAACAGAGTACACTGATAAACTTAACCACAAGTTAATTAGTACTAAACAAAAACAAATGAGAGGAAATAACAGGATGCCTAATTTGGGGCTCAAATATATATCTGTCGTTATCCATCTGGGGACTCTAATTCTTCCTCTTTGGAATCCTTCCTCTCTATTTTCTTCTTCTCTTTCTTGCAACTGCTTGAGAGGTGCCATTTACATCTTTCTTCTCTTTATCTTTATTTCTCTTTCTTAAAGCCGCTTGAGAGGTTCCAACATCATCCTTCTTCTCTCTATTTTTGTTTCCCTTTCTTGCAACCGCTTGAGAAGATCCATTTACAGCATTACGCCCAACTGCAACGTCACATTGAAGTAGTTTACTCCCAATCTTGTAATAAGAGTAAACATTAAGAGTAGCAAATTTAGCAAGTTCTTTGCTAAGGCAACCCCAGTCATATGCCGTTGTTAAAGGCCTGTACTTCCGTAAATCAAGTTTACATACCACAAAAGCTAACTCATCAACACCACAAAAACTTAAATAAGGCTTTTTCATAACACTCGCAGCTAAAGGTCCAAGTTCAACCGCATTTCTACATCCAAAACCATATTGCTTCTCCAACTTAGCCAAATTCTCTTTGATTCCAACTCCAACAAATGTAAAATTTGGGAGACAAAGAAAATTAAGCAGTGACTTGTGAACTGAATCATATAACCAACTCTCAAAGGAATTGAAATTATTAAGGTGAATGATAAGACATGAGTGTCCATCACAGAGCTGCAATGTTGCACATTTGGATTTGGCAACGGTTTCTGGCTCAGTGCCATCTAAAAGAAGCCATTCGGCATCAAACCCGATAACTTTGGTTCGATGATTGTTAGAACGGCGCAAGAAAGACCTTATATGATTCTCAATCTTTAGCTCATCGGATGTTGCTGTGGTCTTGATGTGTACTCCATTCAGCTTAAACGATCCCACGTAACCCATGAGTGTTGTAGAACTTTACTAAGTTAGCAAGTCAATAATGAGTATAAAAGATGAGGCCTATTTATAGGCATATAACTTGCGGTAAACTGAAAAGGCATCATAGAGAGTAGAATCTCAAAAGGGTATGATGAAATTTAATGGGCAGCCCGAAGTTTAATTGCAGTAAGCTTGAGGAGTTGCATTCATTAACGTTTGGTCCAATACAGGAAATAGGAGTACAACTCTAGGGAACATATGAAATTAAATACCATGACCATGACAATTTATTATTATGCCGAATATTCATTTTTGCATCCAAAATGTCTTAGATCATTCTCATGCTTCAAACCTTGTGTCTAAAGTATTTTCAGCAACCTCGAAGATTGCTTAAGATTTTAGTGGATTATGATGTCTAAAATCTTTCGGTCTTCTTATTATCAACTTCAGTTTTCGTTCCTTCGTTAATAACATTGACAAATGTTTGTTAGATCTTTTTATGTATGAACCAATCTAATTTTCACAACTATTTTTCATTACCCCAAGACCTAAGGAAGCTACTCACACTTCACGGTGAAGAGCATAAGCATAATAAAATAAAGAAAACAAGAAAATAAAAGAGAAAAGCTAAGTGATACTCCATTCGGTAAAACCAAAACAGTACACTCTTTAAGAAAATGGTTTAGGTGCATTTAAGTCATTATATAAAACCACGTCTTTCCAATTTATCCTTGAAAGTAGTTTGGAAAGTGTTGAAATCATTGAAATATGAATAGTTATACCTAGTACTAATAGATTTAATTTAATGGTAAATATAGAATAGTAACATCAAATATAATAAATATAGAATTTTGCTTACATTTGAGACCGTCTGGATTTTCTTTGTTGCTTCCATACTAGACCAACGGGAGTAAGTACTACATTCATGCATACATTCACAAGTCTAGAATATAGACCAAATACATTAATTTTTCAATGTATCTAAAAAGTCACTTGTCTCTTATATATAGGACCGGAGGGAGTATGAGATTAATAAGATTTTCATAAAAAAATACTACATTCATGCATACGTTCACAAGTATGAGATTAATAAGATTTTCATAAAAAATTAAACTTTTTTATTACTGGTATTGAGCAAAACATTTCCATTTTTTAAATCAATTATTGTTTTTTATCCAAATTAACACTGAGAAGAATCAAATTTGATACCTTTAGAATGAGCAAACTTCAAGAACCAAATCCTACACCACCAAATATTGATATGGCACAAGTGGGGAAAAGGTTTATCCATAAAGATTGGCCAATCATCGTCTTCTTTTACATCCAACACAACAAAATCAACAAGTGTTAGTACTAAATTCCAAACATTAACTCGGACATCATTTAAAACACCTTCTAGATGTTTGGAAGAATTATCCGTAGGTGTTAAGATTGTATCGATTGGTTTTAACTCACCCATGCCGAGTTTCTTATAGATTGAAAACAGCATGGATTTAACTTATCATCAAAATCACAAAAAATAATCCTTAAGTTCATAGTTCCTATTAAGCAAATAATATAGTAACACTTTTTGATTCCTTTAAATTGGGAAGCTATTCACAATTAGTTAAGACATTCAATTCCTTTATCAAAATAATTTTGTCGATGACATTCAATTAACTATATATAATTTCAAAAAAAGATGACACTCATGACAAGACTTCAATGAGAGGAGGGTTAATGAAGTGTTGTTTGAATATTATTTTAAAAAGGTTTTTAGTATTCTACTCACTATTAGGTTCATCTATTTTTTGGGCGGATGATGTGGGTGGTTTAAATGACGGGATAGAAACATAAATTTATCTTTTCCCTCCTTGATTTCCTTATGATTACAACTCATATCTTCTTTTGAAAATACAACATATTACTCCCTTCGATCCCAAATCATAGCGGAAACACAATTTAAAGAATCTTAATCTTACATATCCCCCTTTATTAGGTGTGACACCTGATTGTATGCCGATTAGTTGCTTTGATCTTTAGCCCACAAAATCTAATAATATTCTTACAGAGGACAACATCGGGTCATGATATGTAAAAGACAGACAGACAAACAAAATTAAAAAAAAGCTTATAAATCATGATATGAATTCTCATGTCAATTCATGTTAGCTTGAACTATTAAGCAATACCCATTTTTACATCAGAAAAAATCTTAGGCTATTCTAATGTTTCCACTTAACCACACTATTTTACAAAAGAGTGTTTTCTGACTTTTTTTCCCTAGAGATTAAGCTAGCTTAAATCATTAATCCCTTCCATGACAAACATACATCAACATAGATCACCAACTACCAAAGACGACCTACAACATTAGATTGAAGAAGTGCGCTCCCAATCTTGTAATAAGAGTAAACATTAACAGTTACTAGTTTGGCAACGCTTGGCTGAGGGGTCGATAAGTATAGTCATAGCCCGTTGTTTTTGGCCTGTGCTCTTGAAGATCAATTCCATTCACCACAAAAGCTAACTCATCAACCCCGCAAAAACTTAAACGAGGCTTTTTCAGAGCAGCAGCAGCTAAATGTCCAAGTTCCACAGCATTTTTGCATCCAATCCCATAGTGCTTCTCCAACTTAGCCAAATTCTCTTTGATACCAACTCCCACAAAGGTATACTCCGGCATACTGAGAAAATTAAGTAGCGATTTGTAGACAAAATCATTGCTCCAATAATCAGATATATGAAAATGATTTAGGTGAATAATAAGACAAAAGTTTCCATCACAGAGTTGTATGGTCTTGCAAAAATTCCGAGTCTATGTATATTATCAGTTTTGAATATATACCACTCAGCATCAAATCCAACAACTTTGGTTTGATGATTATTAGAAGGGCGAAGTAAACTAGATATATGCTTCTCAATCTCTTTCGCATCATATGTTACTATGGTCTTAATTTGCTCTCCATTCAGCTCAAAAGTCTCCTCCGTATGTGTGTTGTAGAAACAAGATGTAAGTCAATTATCGTACTTGAGAAAAAAAAAAGACGAGGACTATATTTATAGGAGTATTTCTTTGTAGAATATCAAAAGGATTGCACCATGGAGTTTAATTGCATTTAGCTCGAGAAACATAGGAAATGCAAGCAATTCAACTCTCTTGAATATTTCGTCTCAAAAAAAATTCTCGGGAAAATTGTCAATTTTTTTTTGGGGAATATGTAAAATTAGATAACTTAAATATTTTCTCCTACTTCCAAAATTCGGGCTTTACATCTTTGGCAGTACGATCAATATTTTCTCCCCATTTTTCAAAAAGAATACTCTCTCCTTTCTTTTTATAAGAAAATTTTCAAAAAACATTTTGGTCATAAGAATGTATAACAGTTTTTAAGATGAAAATATTGCTAAAAAGATTTTTCTATCTCGTGTTTATTGTTTAACTTTTTAATAATAGTGAGTGTATTTAATTAATATTTTACAATTTTTTATAAGGGTATATTTATAAAAATATTCAGAAAATTACATTTATTAATGATTACATTGGTTTTAATGTTTTTTGGTTTTAATATTAAAAAAATTACATTAATTGCAATTTTTGTTTTTTGGTTTTGCACTCTTGAGTTTGCTTTAAAAATATAATAAAATACTTCACCAAGTCTAAAAATACTCCATTCGTCCTGTTTTTTTAATAATAAAAAAATATATTAAAACATCTATTCTAGCAATAGATTAAAAGACAAATACTCCTAAATATATCACACAATGAAATGCTTCTAAATAAAACCTCTTTTAAACAATATTTAACCAAAATAAACTAAAACTCTTCAAAAATGTAAAAAATATTTAGAATCAATATAACCAAGACGTCTTGTAGATTAATCAACCATTGATTCAAGTCATAATCAAAACTCTCATGCTTTGATTTAAGTCACGATGACACTTGAATTTTAATTCGATCAATAATGTGCATCATTGTTGACTTGTTGTTTCCTTATGGCTAAAAAGCTCATAAATGCATTCTTTCCAACTCACCTAAATACAAACCAGATAAGATCCTCTTTATTTATTTTGTTCTTCATTTCTTCCATTTGAAGATATACAGACACAATTAATGATAGCGGAACTCAATGATATGATTCACTACCTATTTTTTGTGTTTATCTCTTTCCTAATTGCAATCTCCATTTCTTTTAATAAATGGAGAGACTTCAACCATTTGAAGACATAATTGTTGAGTACTCCATCCGTCTCAAATTATAAGCAACAAAAAAAAATCTTTTGTGCCAAATTAAAAGCAAAAAATATCAACTTTTATCATATTTAATTATGTTGTTTTAAAAAATTATTTTTTCCAAAGAGAAATTAAATGCAATGTGCATTCAATTTTGCTCTCTCTAACATTTTCTCAATAATCAAAGGTGTGTTTGTTTCAAGTTATATTTGTTGATTCCAAGAAATAAAATGATAGAAATGTAGTATATATGCTCATGTTTGTTACAAGATTACTAAATTTTACTACTATTGTTGGGTATAAAATGTTTTTGGGAATAGAAAAAAATTCCCAAAAAAAATGGTGGGAATAAAGCTCTCATGGAGATGGGAATAAATTCATATATAGTTACCTATTATAATTCATATTTTTATGGTTCCTAAGAATATTATAAAATTAACCAAACATATTTTTTCTAAATACCTTGGAATAAAATTCTCATCTTCCAAGGAATGTTATTCCTAAAAATAAATTTGATAAACTTAAAACAAACACACCCCAATAACCAATGAAAATTGTTTTTACATCTTCCTATAATACTTATTTCAAGGATAATATAAGAAATTATGCTGCAAACTATTGTGTTTTAGTTTTCTTAATAAATGTGAATTTTTTTTTACTTATAAAATGAGACGGAAAGAGTATAAATAATTATTGCACAATTAAAAGTCCTACCTGAAATGCACAACCAATGCAATATACTAACACACCCCAAACCCCAAACAAACCCCAAACACTTTCAGAGATGTTACAATCAAATCATATATGTTGAACACTTTCTTCATTCCAGCAATCGCTTATGCGCCATAATGATCATGAATTAAGAATTTCATGTCTAGCTAAATTATCCTATGTGAAAAGTTTATTATTCAAAAATCTTTATGCAAATAAGAAAACTTTCAACAAAACCACTTTACTCTACGTTAAGTCACTAAGTAGAGACAACTCATTTC
This sequence comes from Medicago arabica, assembly GCA_946800305.1. NCBI lineage: Eukaryota > Viridiplantae > Streptophyta > Magnoliopsida > Fabales > Fabaceae > Medicago > Medicago arabica. The sequence continues at coordinate 51,966,625 of OX326965.1, read as the reverse complement.
ACACAACATGAGTCAACAATTGATATAATCCCTTGATAAATACTTTTAAGTATGTTTAAGCGTGTGTTTGGTTCGGTGGTGACCAGAATTGAGTTTGATATAATTGATTTTGACTAAAAATGAGTTGAATGTAATTGATTTATGTTTGAATATATTTACATAGAAGTGATTTGTACCAATTCAAATTGTTTGGATAATTTGTATCAAAATAACTTTTGAAAGTATAATTACTAAATTAGACATCATTTATATTATATATAAATGTAAATTTGACAGAATTACCTTTAAATTTTTTTCTATAACAAAACAGAAAAGTTTTTAACACAAAAAAGTTGGAAAAGTTATAATATATTTTTTTAAAAAAAAGAAGTTATAATCTTTTTTTCTTTTTCCAACTTACCCCTTTTTTTGGAATATTGAGAAACAAAATACATTTTGCATAAATCTATGCGTTTTCAAGCCAAAAAAATAAAAAATAACAATAACATAAGCAAAGAGCAGCAACCAAGATAAAAAGAAAATAAAAAAGGTTTCTGGAAGCGGAATCTACTTGAAAGAAAACAGTGAAGATGAAGAGCAGATTCATAAAAGCAAAGATAGAATAGTAACTAAAACAGTTGTTTCATAAGAAGAAGAAAATAAATCAGTTGGATCTGTGGTAAAAGAGAGATGGAGGTGAGGGCAAATAAGGAAGAAGAAAAGTATTTTAATTGCCAACCAACAGTAAACGTAGAATTGATTTGGAGAAGTTAGGATTTTGAGCTTCTCTTAGAATTGCTTTTGGAAGACTGAATTGATTTGAGAAATGATAGCCAAACATGTTGCAAAAGGCAGAAATCACGATGGATGCTTGAAAACGTGCTTTTAGAGGTTGCAAACTAGCAACCAAACAGGCACTAAGCCTCCAGGACCACCCGTCAAGCACACTATCTTGCACGAGTACATTATTCTAGCTATAAAAAATTGTTTGTCCTCTCAAGCAAAAAAAAATCTTCCTCCACCACCACATACATCACACCCTAGTCTAACCATATCCACATCGGAAATATTTTTGTCAATTGCTAAACAAAAAAGCCTGTTAAATCTCTCACATATTCGAGCCACCCTTTCAACCGAGGGTCATACCAAAATGATGTGCCCACATCATTATCCACCCCATCTCTTATTGTAAAACCTTCCACGCGAGCATTAAAGTCTTATGAACCATCTTACTTGTCCTTGCTCCAATCCATATTCATGAGATAACACTTTGAAACACAAACCATCGCACACCCAACCCGTATCAGCCTGGTCGCACATAACTTCAACATTGTTACTCACATCCTCCCCCCCCCCCCCCCCCCCCCCAAGATAATTTAGCGAATGTATGCCTTTTGTTTGAGTTGAACTCGAGACCTATGTGTTAAGTACCACAAGAAGGAGTTGAACCCTATAAATTATTGTGGTATAGCTTGAAAAAATCAATAATTCATGAATAATTGGAATCATTTACACCCCATGACCCAATTGCCTCTTTTTTTTTAAAGGACTCAATTGATAAATAGCGATAGATAATGGATATGGAGAGAAAAAATATGCCCTACTTTTTCAAAATATTGCAAAAATACCCTACTTTTCCAGGAACCTCCGATACCACACAACTCCCAGTTGCGGAGTGCCCTTTTTATTGTCCGTATTATACCCCACAACCCCCAGTTGCGGGGTACTTTCATAATTTTTTTCTTCAACTTTTTAAATACCCCGCAAGTTCATTTTGTGTGGTACTTTCTTGTTTTTTTTTTTAAATTTAAATACCCTGGATCCCACGCGCAGAATTTGCCTCCCACATTTTTTTCTTTCAAAATTTTATAATATGATAAAAAAATTAAGAAAAAACTTAATTGGAATAGACTAATAAAAATTATACAACAAATTAAATTAAAATAATTTCCTAAAAAAAACAACAAAATCTACAATTATTATAAAAAATATCATATTCCACACCTTCATCTTGCGACTTGTCTTGGATCATTGCGACGCGGCTGGGGAGTTATTTCACGGCGATTTCTTTCACGATGAATTTCTTCAGGGTCATGTTGGTCTTCATCATCGTTATTTGTAGTTGATTGTATCTGACTACTATGACCCAACGTCAATGACACATCGTGTTCTCTTGTAGGCCATCCCATATTCATAAATTGCTCATTGGAGTTCAACGACAAACAACTCAAAGACAGTCGACGATGGGACCATATGATAAGTAAATTGGTAGAGTCACAAAACAACGTGTATAAGGGTATTCGAGGACTCCTGGTCGCATCTATTGTGAAAGCATCCTATTAAAGGTTGGGGGCCTTGTTTGCTAAAAGAGGACATGAGGTAGCGGCAAGGGTAAATTCCGATGAGCCATTCTCAAAAAACATCATGAATTTTTTGAAGGCTGGGGTGATTAAATTCAACAGTCATCAAGTCACTCAGTTTGACCGAGATCGGTACACCTTCTCCGTTCGTGAAACCATCGACCATAAAGTAAAGATTACCAAAGGGAGAATACAAGGTGGACCTGCAAAATAAATGGTGTGACCTTGGAAAGTTCAGAGTGTTACACCTACCTGAAGTAAAATATTTTTACAAGAAAGGGGGATTTAATTCTGACCTGTTTAAATTTTCCCTTATAAAAATTTCCTTGTAATTTATAAATCACTATTAGTTTGTTAGTAAATAAATAATAACAGTAATGTTTGTGTAGTGTGTGTGATTTTGAATAATAAATTAAAGGAGAGAGAGAGAGAGAGAGAGAGAGAGAGAGAGATAACACAAGAGAGTTATCCTGGTTCACCAAAACCGGTTACTTCCAATCCCCATACTGATGTGAGATTATCCACTAGGTAGTTGTGTATTTATAAACTTAACACCAACTCCTCTTTTGTCTTCTTAATCCTTTTACACAACAGAGTAACTTTTACCCTTGCTAGATTTTCCTGATCTTTCCTGCAACCGAGTAAAATTACCTTTGCTTTTACACACTTGTTTTCTACAAGCTTTTACAACCAAACAAACAAACGAGTAACAATTACCCCTTGCTAGATCTTCTTGATCTATTCTGCAACCGAGTAATTTTACCCTTATTTTTTACACACTTGTTTACAACAAGCTTTTACAACCCAATAAGAAATAAAATTCTTACTTAGACCAAATTTAAAGTTTAGTGCTCAACTAAAAATGACTCAACACAAAAGAGTTATTTTTAGAACTAGAGAATAAAAATGAGAGAGTGAGATTTTGTGACTTTGCTTTGATATTTGCTACTTTCTTTCTCAAAAATTAGGTGCACGTTCCTTGCTTGTTGTATGTGTATTTATAGGCTCACAATTGCTCAAAGGAATTTGCTTTCTTCCTATTCCCACGTGAGGAGCGTATGGTGTAACACCCCGAAAATCCCAAATATAAAATTTCATAATAAAATCAGAGTATATCATATTCGAGATGTCACATTTCATAAAGATCTATTTAATAAAAAGAATAATAATTCTTCATCATAAAAATATTCAAAACGTAACAGCGGAATCATAATTCAAACTCTTTAAAAAGATTAGTTCTTCGCACCAATGTCATAATTAATTCAAAAACGATACATAAAGGAATAGAAACAAATGATAATCCCCATCCCGTTACGTATCAGAGCTCCTAAGACTCCACAAGGACCTCTCACATCGTCAATCCTACGCTTGGTCACCTGCACTTGCCCACGAGGCGGCAATTCCAACAGAAGGGGTGAGATTCACATCAATTATATTAACATATAACTCAAATATCTATGCTTAACAACAACAACGATATTCATCACATAGAACAGAAACGTCTCAAACATCCACATATACAAATCATCTTAAAACATTCTTCACATAACAAATCATCTCTTAACGTCTTAGACACAAGACTCGACAAATGCAACTCGACTATGCAACTCTAACATCTTAAACATCATGCATGTGGTACCAATATTTAAGCTTAAATAAGCTTCACCGTCGCTTTGAGCATAAGTTCCACCGTCGCTAATTATGCAAATGCATGAACTCGACTTATATACTTAAACAAGTTACACACAACATCTTAACATCATATACGACTCTTTACCGACACATGCAATTATAACAGTACATGGCAGCAGCTCAACACATTAACACATATTCACAGCACATAATCATTGTCGCAAATATCATTTAAACGTCATTCATACAACTCACTTAACAAGCATATAAATCATAGATTAAGGTCAACAGTTAAGAGTCATCTTACAGCATCATTACAGGTTGTAATTTAGGTCTTAAACATCTCTAATACTATCCAGAAGTCTACCCTCAAAGCCTCGCTCAAAACAGAGTTCTAAAACTCAAGTTATAGTGGTCTGAGACCACATTGCTCGCTATGGCGAGTGGTTCTGCTCGCCACGGCGAGCTATCAATTTTTCATTCTGCCAGTGCTCGCTACGGCGAGTGTTGTTGCTCGCCTCGCGCGCGCTAAAAGGGTTGTTCGCCACGTCGAGTGATGTTGCTCGCCTCGCGAGTTAAACTGTTCTGCTCGCCACGGCGAGCGGTCGCAGAACAGGTGCGGGTTCGCTCAAACCCTCGCTAAAACTCGTCCAATCTCTCATACTAAGGCTCTAATCATTTAGAATTATGATCCTAGTGTCTAACCTAGGTTCTGTAACATGTTACTACATCAGTTCACATCATTCTCTCATCAATTCATCACAAAATCTACCAAAACCCTAACTTAAGAACTCCCTCTAAACCCTTCTCAATCCCTTAGTTAATCATAAACAATGAATTACAGTATAACATAATTGAAGCTAGGCTCACCCTTACCTGGTAATATTGCAGAATTTGGGTTCTCTCTTCTCTAGCCACTTTTCTCCCTTTTTCTCCAAAAGTCTGTAACGTACTGACTGTTTCTCTCTAACCTAATTTCCCTTTATACCTCTTTCTAATCTCATTAATCCCCACAACTCTATCTAATTCAGAAACAGCCCCACAACTTTAGTATTTATTTTTATTTTCAACCTTATTCTATTAAATAATAAAATAACCCGCCTAATAAAACCACAACATAACACATAAATCACATAAATCAAGTAAATATATTCTAACTCGACAATTAAATCAAATAATCGAAACGGGCGTTACAACTCTCCCCAACTTATAGAATTTTCGTCCTCGAAAATTTACCTCATTCAGGTCTGAGTACCAGCCAAAGCGAAAACTCTCCCAGTAGTCTGAGCCTTCTTCGGCTTCTTGCATTGCGAACCAACATGACCTTCTTCATTACAGTTAAAGCACACAACATCATCAAACTTGCAGTCTGGGGTAATATGCCCCTTCTGTCCGCATCGGTAACACCTCTTTACATCTCTTGTACAAGCATTACTCTTGTGGCCCTTTTCACCACAGCTATAGCAGACCATCCCAGCAGGAGCATCTTCCTTCTGAGGTCTCCTCTCATCATTCACCTTCTGCTTACCCTTATTAGCCGGGGCGCTGTAAGGCTTATCACGATCTTGTTGGCGCTTACCCTTTCGCTCCTTCAGAACCTTATAATGAGCTTTGGTGTCCTCCTCATAAATTCTGCAGCTACTTACCAATTTGGAGAACTGACGGATCTTCTGATACCCAATTGCTCGCTTCACCTCAGCACGCAAGCCATTCTCGAACTTGATACACTTGGAGAATTCAGCAGTCTCAGCGGTGTAGTGCGGATAAAACTTAGCCAGCTCAACGAACTTAGCAGCATACTCCGTGATTGACATGTCGCCCTGCTTCAGCTCCAGAAACTTGATCTCCTTCTTTCCGCGAACATCCTCTGGAAAGTATCTATTCAGGAATTCCCTCCTGAACACAGCCCAAGTAACTTCACCCTCGTTCTCCAGGTTCGGACGAACACTAACCCACCAGTCATCAGCTTCTTCGGCCAAACAATGCGTACCAAAACGAACCATTTGAGGTGCAGTGCACTCCATTACTCGGAAAATCCTTTCAATCTCCTTGAGCCAAGTCTGAGCTCCATCAGGATCATATCTGCCTCTGAAGGTAGGTGGATGGTTCCTCAGAAACGTCTCCAACATTCGAACTCCATTGTTACCACCAGCGTTAGGTTGTTGCCCAACAGCTTGAGCCATAGCTTGCAAAGCAGCAGCGAGGGCATCATCGTTTCTTCCAGCCATCTTATTCCTCTACGAAGCAAACATAAGTTAGAATAATATAACTATGGTATTCTAACTCTAAGACATCGCCACTCGACTCTCTAATTGGCCGGACGGACCGACCTGCTCTGATACCAATTGTAACACCCCGAAAATCCCAAGTATAAAAATTCATAATAAAATCAGAGTATATCATATTCGGGGTATCACATTTCATAAAGATCTCTTTAATAAAAAGAATAATAATTCTTCATCATAAAAATATTCAAAACGTAGCAGCGGAATCATAATTCAAACTCTTTAAAAAGATTAGTTCTTCGCACCAATGTCATAATTAATTCAAAAACGATACATAAAGGAATAGAAACAAATGATAATCCCCATCCCGTTACGTATCAGAGCTCCTAAGACTCCACAAGGACCTCTCACTTCGTCAATCCTACGCTTGGTCGCCTGCACTTGCCCACGAGGCGGCAATTCCAACAGAAGGGGTGAGATTCACATCAATTATATTAACATATAAGTCAAATATCTATGCTTAACAACAACAACGATATTCATCACATAGAACAGAAACGTCTCAAACATCCACATATACAAATCATCTTAAAACATTCTTCACATAACAAATCATCTCTTAACGTCTTAGACACAAGACTCGACAAATGCAACTCGACTATGCAACTCTAACATCTTAAACATCATGCATGTGGTACCAATATTTAAGCTTAAATAAGCTTCACCGTCGCTTTGAGCAAAATGCTCCACCGTCGCTTTGAGCATAAGTTCCACCGTCGCTAATTATGCAAATGCATGAACTCGACTTATATACTTAAACAAGTTACACACAACATCTTAACATCATATACGACTCTTTACCGACACATGCAATTATAACAGTACATGGCAGCAGCTCAACACATTAACACATATTCACAGCACATAATCATTGTCGCAAATATCATTTAAACGTCATTCATACAACTCACTTAACAAGCATATAAATCATAGATTAAGGTCAACAGTTAAGAGTCATCTTACAGCATCATTACAGGTTGTAATTTAGGTCTTAAACATCTCTAATACTATCCAGAAGTCTACCCTCAAAGCCTCGCTCAAAACAGAGTTCTAAAACTCAAGTTATAGTGGTCTGAGACCACATTGCTCGCTATGGCGAGTGGTTATGCTCGCCACGGCGAGCTATCAATTTTTCATTCTGCCAGTGCTCGCTACGGCGAGTGTTGTTGCTCGCCTCGCGCGCACTAAAGGGGTTGCTCGCCACGGCGAGTGATGTTGCTCGCCTCGCGAGTTAAACTATTCTGCTCGCCACGGCGAGTAGGTCTGCTCGCTACGGCGAGCGGTCGCAGAACAGGTGCGGGTTCGCTCAAACCCTCGCTAAAACTCGTCCAATCTCTCATACTAAGGCTCTAATCATTTAGAATTATGATCCTAGTGTCTAACCTAGGTTCTGTAACATGTTACTACATCAGTTCACATCATTCTCTCATCAATTCATCACAAAATCTACCAAAACCCTAACTTAAGAACTCCCTCTAAACCCTTCCCAATCCCTTCGTTAATCATAAACAATGAATTACAGTATAACATAATTGAAGCTAGGCTCACCCTTACCTGGTAATATTGCAGAATTGGGGTTCCCTCTTCTCTAGCCACTTTTCTCCCTTTTTCTCCAAAAGTCTGTTATGTACTGACTGTTTCTCTCTAACCTAATTTCCCTTTATACCTCTTTCTAATCTCATTAATCCCCACAACTCTATCTAATTCAGAAACAGCCCCACAACTTTAGTATTTATTTTTATTTTCAACCTTATTCTATTAAATAATAAAATAACCCGCCTAATAAAACCACAACATAACACATAAATCACATAAATCAAGTAAATATATTCTAACTCGACAATTAAATCAAATAATCGAAACGGGCGTTACATATGGTGCATGTGTGGGATAAAACATTACAGCTCATAGCCTTTGTGTTCTCACGTGTAGCTTTGCTCTTCATTTCAATTGCTTGTGGTCCCACAAGGTAGATATTATTTCTTCTTCTCACGTGTGCCTAGTTTAGAGCTTTCCAACCAATTGTGTTTCATGCACATCCAAATGTCATGGTTTGTGTGGTCCAATTGAGAATAATCCAGTTTGTAAGATATCAACCTTTTGCTTCTTAGTTCCTTTTATGGCAGCAAAGCCTTGTTTTGTTTGTACTTGCCTTTCACATTGGATTGGAAATGTAGTGGTATTGGAGACAAGAAAAACTAATAGCATAAAAAAAATTATGGTATGTGTCCACGTGATGCTTCAAATGTGGGCAAGTCTATCCAACTTCATCAATTGTATTTATCTTTTGTTTTTTGCTTTGTCCATGTGTGAGAGACTTAGATATTTCTAAAGAGCGCATTATTTTATCCTTTTCGAGACAATGTTCCTGAAGCTAAAAAAATGCTCGCACAAAGATGTTAAATACAATAGTATCAGACTCCATTTATAAAATAAAGTCTAAATATATTTTTTCATCTTTAAAACTAAAAGTGGGGATTTATGAATATTTTCTCAACACTACCATGTTCACATGTCATTGTCGCATGTTTTAGCTTTTGTCACGACTACAAGATTTTTGTCGATTAAAAGTTCACGAATGAATGTGTATATGTCGTATACAACATCCATTTTGACGTGGTTCACCACCAGCAATATTGGCCTGATTATGTAGGACTAAAGGTGGTTCCCAACAAGTCCATGTGTAGGGCAAAGAAATGTCGTACACCAATTACTCGCATAAGAACCGAGATGGACGATGAGGAAACTGCGAGAAGATGCGGCGTGTGTAGGATGCCTGGTCATTCCAGCAAAGATTACATTAATATTACACATCAGTAGCAATCTAGTCTTTATTTATTTTTAGTGTATTGGGTATTTTTTTTATAAATATTATGATTATTATTATAACTAGACTTTTGACCCGTTCACGCACGGGTCCTATCGACCATAATAGAGATCGATAAATGATCTTTGACCCGTGAGATACACATGCATCTATCAATAAACAATCTATCAATAAAAACAAATTATATTATTAGAGATCAAATATCGCAATCAAATTCGTCTCAATATGTCCTTAATGTTATTTGATAGAGAAAACAAAATCTATTAAAGACTATTTATTTATTTAATCACAATATAAGTATCAGGGCAATTATTCTCTTTTTTTCTTTATAATTAAAAAAAACACTCTCTTCTTTTTTAATTATAAAGAAAAAAGAATATAGTATTTATTAGGTTAAATTGTTGCTAACATAATGCAGCATTTTAGAGAGAAATTATTAGGTTAAGTTGATGCAGACCTTATAAAATTAATAAATAAGGAAAAAAAAAGTCTAGAGAAACAATAGATATATACAAACGATGACACAACAGGATCATAATGAAAAGCTTATCAGTGAGGAGAAATAGTAAGGATTGTTGCATTTTTGATGGAATTGTTAGGTTAAATTGTTGCTAACCTAATGCAGCATTTTAGAGGGAAAATACTATACTTTAACCCGTGCGATGCACGGGGTTTTGCAGTTTAATTGTTTTTGAAAAGTTTTTTTTAGAGTTTCATGCATAGTTATTAAATTGACTATATTATTAGAAATATTTAATAAATACAGTAATGTTTTAGAAAACACTAAATCGATTCATTAATTGATTATAATATGTATATAAAGAATAAAAATGAAATCAGAAATATATATATTCCCTAATTTCAAATTAGACATATATATTGCTTATAGAAATGCTATAAGTAGCTATCTTGAAATAATGATTAATAACGTAGACAATTTGTCAAAAAGTTTAGTCATGCATTAAACTTAGTGGACATGGTTTGGTGAGAAGTTTTGTTGTTGATAATAATAACCATGTGGGTACAATTAATAGGTGGTTAGTGGGTTATGAATAATGTGATAGCGGGAAATTGAAAAGGGATTTACTGGTTTGTTTAAAAGGGTGTTTGATATTGGTATTCAAATCAGTAGAAACAAAATTAAATCAAAAAAATTGTCTCTGACTTATCGGTCCAAAATTGTAAGAAAAAAATAAAAATCACATTTATTAAAATAACTAAAACATAAGGATTTAGAGTATACTCTTTCAAAATAAAATAAAATTTAGAGTATAGTTTTTTGTGTTTTCTTTGAAATAAGTTTTATAGGAAGATGTAAAAACAATTTTTATTGGCTGTTGGTTATGGAGAAAATGAAAGAGATAGAAAACTGAATTTAATTTGCATTTAATTTCATGTGAATAAACAAAAGTTTTTCTTAAAAAATATAATTTTTTTTAAATCAATATTAAATAGGATAAATGTTTGTTTTTTTGTTTGCTTATATTTTAAGATGGAGCGAGTATTAAAGAGTGAAAGTTCAGAAGAATGTGTGCAGCGTAGGTGAAGCTGCTATAAAACGCTTTCTTTTTACAATAATACAAAGACGGATGCCTCAAATTGTCTTGATTGGTTGGATTGTGGTGTTAAGTCCAATTATTTGAACTAATTATGTTATGGTTATTTAAATTTATTCTAGATATTACAACTTAAAAATCCCAAAACTTTATCCCAAATCCAAAAAAAAATGTTATGGTTATTGAAATTTATTCTAGATATAACAGCTTAAAAATCCCAAAAATTTATGTCAAATTCAAAACATTTTGAGATATTAGGTATAATTAAAATATTCTGAGATATTACGTCTTAATTTTTTTTCTCGTTTTTTATGTAGTTTAAAAGGTGTTTTACCTGTGCGTTGCACGGGTATACACTCTAGTGGAGTAAAAAACCATAAGAAGAATTGACCTGTTATTTTTATTGAAGAAGAATTAAGGCAGGGTCTTATCTATAATGCATTTGTGTAAAATATAAGGTTATTAGTTTGCTTGATTGATAATAACCGAGTTTGTGGATTTTATCATACTTTACGAACATTTGAAGAGAAGCAATCAACTAAACCATCGGATTATGCATGTTTTCCAACATGAAGATGCTAGTTTTGGCCATCACGATGACAGATCATATATCTTTCATTGTTCTCAGTCATAAATCATATATATTATAACTTGCTTTCATCCACCTCAAAGATTCACGCCATCTTTACCATTTCATGTGACTGCAAAAAATTTCAACTTTGTTCCCAAACCATGAATTACAACATGCCAAAATAAAACAAAATCAACAACAAAAAATATAAGTAGATTGTAGATGCTTACATTGTGAAGAAAGTAAAACGAAAATATAACTAAATTATACAACAATTGATTTATGAACATCAATGAATAACAATTGATTGATGAAACCAATATCAAACTAAATAATAACCAAGTGAATTACGATTAAAAAGAAGGGAGAAATAGATGGACTGATAAAGACATGGAGTTCATAGGATTTGATTGTTCCGGCGAGGTTTTCTTGATACTTTTCTCGACAGGAGAAACAAAGTTTCGCATCAATGATGACGGTGGTCGAAGACGACATAGCCATGGAGGAAATGAGACGAAAATTAGTATTGAAATTGGAATGAGAGATAGATGTAGAGATGGAAGTCTTGTTTCTAAACTCAGTGGTAGAGATTGGAATTCTAAAGGAAAATGAGAGGAAGAAAGATTAAATCATTTGTGGCTGTTTGGTGTTTTGGGTCTATTAGACACGGACAACTATGTGCTTATGTCTGTTTGGGATCAGAACTTTGGTTCTATTTTGTAGCTCTCTATATGGCACTGTCTTTCTCTTCTTGAGTGGGTTTTGTGTAGTTTTAATACATTTGACTTTCTCTTCTTGAGTGGGTTTTGTGTAGTTTTAATACATTTGACTGTTAAAAGAAAAAAGAAAAAAAATGATTTGTTGGAAAATGGGAGAGAAACAACAAATGAAAAGGGTTGAATTTGAACTGTTATTAATGCTTGATGGAAAAGGAAAAAAATTGGAAATAGAGATGGAGTTGTGATCAGCCATGATGATTGAATGATATACTAGGGATTGGAAAAGGCAAAGGAAATTGTTGGTAGAACACACATCTTTCTTACTAAAGCTTGTCTGGTCAAGCAATTGTTTAACCTAATTTTTTTCCTCCATCACCTAAGTACTTAATTTTTGTTAGTGCTTTCCTACTCAGCAATCTAAGTTCAATGTTGAAATTTCCCTCCCACAACCTTTAGATTGTTTAGTAGGAAAGCACTAACAAAAATTAAATGCTTAGGTGATGGAGGGAAAAAAATCAGGTTAAACAATTGCTTGATCAGACAAGCTTTAGTAAGAAAGATTAGGTTAAGTTATTGCAGACCTAACAAAATTAATAAATAAATATCAGGGTAGCCAAGTTTGCATGAAAATTAGGGTATTCTTTTTGTAAACGTATTAAATAAGTGTAATAAATATTGTCAAAGAAAAAAAGGCATAAGTTTACAAAATATTGTCAAAAAAAAGGAAAAAAGGTACAAGTGTACAAAATATTGTCAAAAAAAAGGCAACATGATAGGAATGAAACTAGTGCGATGCATTTTTTTAGTATTAAACTTGACCATCGACCCGTGCTAACGCACGAGTCATATGAAAGGTAACATTTGACGGTAATCGGTAACAAAATAATTTAGATGAATGTCATGATTGTCATATAATATTTCATAATATTAAGAAGCATAAACGTTGGTACTGTACTATAACATAATTTTCCATCACATCGTCATTGATACCGTTACGTAACATAATAGGTTAAGTATAGCAAGACGAGTTAACATTTATAAGTAAAAGATTATGTTAAGTATAGCTAGACGGGTTAACTATTATTCCTTTCCCAAAAAATAACATATAATTAGGAACATAATTTTATTTTACTTTAGATAAACATTAAGGGTGTGTTTGTTTCAAGAATTAAATTTACATTCCTGGGAATAACATTCCCTGGAACCTTATTCCTAGGAATCTTAATCCTATTAAAGTGTTTGTTAATTAATTTAGTTTTCCAGGAATATTTTTAAATATATTTAATTTATAATTTAAAACAAAAAAAAATAAAAGAGTTAAAATAGTGTGAAAGTGGGAAGTTATGGGTGGTTACCTCTTATTCCCTTGGGAATAAAAGATTCCCATACTTTACCATGAGAATAAAAAATGGAAAAATCATGTGTAAATTTTATTCCTAGGAATAAAATATACCTAGGCATAATTTATGAAAACTTAAAACAAACATGGGAACCAAGGATTCCCAATGTCACATTCGTGGGAATAAATATGTAATCTATGAAACAAACACTCACTAAATGCAAAAGTGTGGAAGGAAAAATTAGGTTAAGTATAGTGAGACGGGTTACCATTTAGAATTAAGAGATAAGAGATTTTGATTAAATTAAATCTAGGGTTAATATAGTAAAATCATGCGATAGAATTAGGTCAAATCTAGAGTCAATATTGCGTCCGGATTAACATTTAGAAATGAGAGTTTATTTTGCTTTGCATAACAATAGGATATTTTCATAACAATTAACATTTTGATAAGCACAAAAAATTTACTAACACTCTGTATTAAGAAAAATAGAATATTTTGTTAAGCAATGATATGTTATTTTGCTTTGCATAACAATAGGAGATTTCAATAACAATTAACATTTTGATTAAATTAAATATAGGGTTAATATAGTAAAATCAGGAAATAGAATTAGGTTAAATCTAGGGTTAATATTGCGTTCGGGTTAACATTTAAAAATAAGAGATAAGTGTACAAAATATTGTAAAAAAAAAGACATAAGTTTACAAATATTGTCAAAAAAAAGGGGGAAAAAAGGCATAAGTGTACAAAATATTGTCAAAAAAAGACAACATGATATGAATGAAATTTGTGCGATGCATTTTTTTAGTATTAAATAATTGTACAAATTATTGTCAAAAAAAAGGCAAGAGGATATGAATGAAATTGGTGCGATGCATTTTTTTTAAATAGAATTTGTTTGGTCAAATTAGATTAAATCACTGCTAAACTAATACAGCAAATTAGAGAGAAAATATTAGGTTAAGTTGCTGCAGACTTAATAAATTTAATAAATAAGAATTACTCTTTTTTTAAGGATATAATTACTTTTTTATTAATGCATAAATTAAAATTATCAATATAATGTTCAAAATAATGCAACAAATTATTAAAAATACTTGCTATTGCAATGTAAATAAAATAATAATTTTTTAAAACATATTAAAATGAAAATTACATAAAACAACATTAATTAGTACATCACGAAATTAAAATTACAAAAATTAAAATTCATTAAACTTAAGATAACATAACCTAACACACGATGACTTAACATAATCTACTCGTCGTTAATTTCACTTTCAACAAACAAGTACAACGGGTCTAATGTCCTCCACTTCAATGTCTCTTTCAAGAGTCTTACAATCGTACCTTAACTTCCGGTCATTGTGGACATCATCCAACGAGTAGTACGCCTCTACATGTACAATATGTTTCACCTTTCGAGTAAGATCATTATACAAGTAGAAAAAGTAGTCGAAAACATCTATTAATTCTAATAACGTATCAACAGGATCTATTATCCAACTAGTGAACGGTCGATTTATATGCCCAAATTTAACGATGGAACATATTGCATTCGACATTGTGAAATTTTTTGAAATAAATCATGTTCCCCAAAGTCAGTTATAAGTTGTCCCCACTACCACAAGATACCCCACATCACAAATGTGAGTTGTGGGGTATTTAAATTTTTAAAAAAAAAAAAACAAGAAAGTACCACACAAGATGCACTTGTGGGGTATTTAAAAAACTAAAAAAACATTATGTAAGTATCTCGCAACTGGGAGTTGTGGGGTATAATAAGGATAAAAAAACCCCGCAACCGGAGGTTGCGTGATGTCGGGGGTTCCTAAAAAAGTAGAGTATTCTTGCAATTTTTTAAAAAAGGTGGACAAACATGTATTTTTGGTAATAAAGTATGGCAGAAAAAAAAAAAAAAAGGGATATGGATATATCAAGGAAATAACCGTTGTTGTCTTCTTGTGCAGAATTGGGAGGATAGAGTGTGTTTGTTGACTCTTTTCCAAATAAAAGCAACTTTTCAAGTTTCGACCATTGACAAAAGAAAACCCTTTATATTCCTGTCTTTTAAATTAAATTAATGACAAAGAGAGAGAGAAAAACAATTGTCTATTAATAAAACCGAAAAACCTTAAATTCTTGTCTTTTTTTTATTATTATTTTGTTTTTTAAAATGTTTTGTCTTTGTATGAGTGCGCCTGCGTGCATCAATAGATTCCTAGTTGAGAATGTTTCAAAATTACCATCGTTTCTAGGGTTCTACCCTTTGACTTAAGGTACCTTCTTGACCCTCTTTTTTTCTTCATCTTCTTTTCAATTCATATTTGCCATCTTGATTTTTAATGCATTGTTTTTGAGCTATCTGTTTAAGCTATTCATTATTGAAAATTGAATCTTTGGCATGATTGTGAAATGGGTTTTGTTTTTGAGTGATTTGTTCAAGCTTTTCATTATTTAAAATCATATCTTTAGAATGATTATGAGATGGGTTTTGTTTTAATTGTTGATTGAAATTGATTTAATTAGATGGGTCGTGCTATTCAAAGAGAGAAAGAAAAAGAGGTTGAATTTGACATTGAAAGTGGTGAGAACACAAGCGAAGAGGATACAAGCAATGATGAGAGAGATTCAAATTCAAAAAATGGTTTTCCTTGGTCATGGAATGGGGTTATGAATTTAGATGAATCAGAAAAGGGTAAAAATGGAATTGAAGCATCATGTAGCAGTTCTTCAAATTATGGTGATGTTGTTGGTGTAGATGAATGTAATTTAGAATTGTTGGTGGATAAAGGTTTAGAACATGTTAATGGAAATCATGGAAAACAGAAGATTAAGTTTACTAATCCAAGAAAGCCTCAAAAGCCACCTTTGCCTCCTAGAGGTCCATCTTTGGATGCTGGTGATCATAAGTATGTGAAGGAATTAGCTGAGCTTGCGTTGAGGAAGCGTGCGAGGATTAAGAAAATGAATGCAGTTAAAAAGATGAAAGCAAGCAAGTCGCCGTCATCTTCGACATATACAAATCTTTCTGCTATGGTCATCACTATTTTTTTCTTCCTTGTTATCATATTTCACGGTAAATTACATGTTCCTTTGCTGGGTCTGTGTTCCATATGCGGTAATTAATGCTCATTTGGTTTCGATTAAATTTTAGATTATTTACTTTCAAGCATCTCTCTATTTGCAAATATGCTTACATCTCAAATTGGTGCCGTGCCAGCCATATATGTAATCTTTCCTATTTGAACAGAACAGCTAAATAGTATCTCTATAAATTCTAAATTGTCAAAAATAATGATCAATGGAGCATAGAGCTGCCTGCATCACTTGCGGCTCTTCTAACATTTGGTTTAACACATGCATTTGTCACCTGATTCTTGTGTTCTTTACGATATTAATTCTTGTG
This sequence comes from Medicago arabica, assembly GCA_946800305.1. Classification (NCBI taxonomy): domain Eukaryota; kingdom Viridiplantae; phylum Streptophyta; class Magnoliopsida; order Fabales; family Fabaceae; genus Medicago; species Medicago arabica. The sequence continues at coordinate 51,949,944 of OX326965.1, read as the reverse complement.
TTAAGTGTAAAGGTGTCCTAGAATTCAATTGTATTTGTAATTAATTGCTTCAGTTCTGCTACATCTCAAAATATGGTCAGTTTTTCTGACTACCACAACTAATATCTATCTTAATTGAGATAAAACATTTTCAAATTTGTGTACTGTGTAAAGAGCAGTCAAACCGGCAATGTTGTATGGTGTACGGAGTGTTGGGCGCTTAAGAGCCAACACGAGAATCAAGTAAGTGTAGCGGAGATGAGGATGTTGCGTTGGATGGGTGGTAAGACTAGATGGGATAGGATTAGGAATGACACCATTGGAGAGAGAGTGGGGGTAGCACCTATAGTAGAAAAGTTGGTAGAAAATAGGCTAAGAAGATTTGGGCATGTAGAAAGAAGACCCATAGATGCCATCGTTAGAAGAGTAGATCAGATAGAGGAGAGTCAGGTCAAAAGAGGTAGGGGAAGACCTAGGAAAACTATAAGAGAAACCGTTAGAAAGGATTTAGAGGTCAATGAGTTGGATTCAAATATGGTTTATGATAGAACACTATGACATAATTTGATCCATGTAGCCGACACCACTTAGTGGGATGAGGCTTGGCTGTTGTTGTTGTGTAACCTAGTCATCACTTAGATCATATGTGGGATATCACTTGGGGTTTGAATTACTTCTATTGATGTCCTATAACTTTTTACTTTTTCAACTTCTCTAAGGTCATTGTAACAATAACAAGCTCTGTTTTGAAATCAAATCTGCTTAGGATTCATACAAAGATGACACAACTTATGATTGTTATTTTGTTTAATGTATGTATTTTGCAAAGAAGTCTCATATCTGATTTGATATATTCATCTCATGCTCACATTCGTCTTGAATCTGCAATGTATTTTATGTTAGTTGTTTTACAGCTATAAGGGTGTACCCTGATACTGAATAATCATTTCACATTATACAGAGTGGATTTTGTGGTAACAAATGTACATTATGTCATAAGGAAACTACTATGACCAAACATAAATTACATTATTTCCACTTCTGTAATTGCGAATTTAATTTTTGTACCTTCTTAAATCTTGATTGAACATCTTGAGACATCAGAAACTTACTATAAGGCCAAGGACTTGTTGTTATTCTTTCAATGTGTTAGAAAATGACCCATTCCTTTATAAATTTTCATTGTGGTCACTGCCTTTCTGCTTTGAAAGGGCCTAAAGTTGTGGCACAAAGAATGCTAATCTATGGTCGTACTGCTTTGTTGAAGTGCAACTATAAGGATAAACTATGTAGCACCTACACTTTTGGTTGAAGGTGTGCCTAACACGTGTCAGTGTCCGAGACCGACCCATGTTACATTCAATCACTTTCGTTTTTTCAAATTATTATCAGTGCCAATGTGTTAGTGCCGTGTCGTCGTGTCAGGTGTCCATGTCTGTGTTTCATAGAGGATAATTGGATGTCTAGGATCAGCATTGTTAAATAGTTTCCTATCAAACTCATCTGACATTGCTCTCACAAAAGCATCTAAATCTTGCTTTTAGCAAGAAATTTTCAGTTCATTCAAACCCAATTGGTATCTGTCTTCTAATACATCAAACTCTAAAGTTTTAGATGCATCTCTTTTCAAAGTTTTTTCTTAATGAAATACTGATTTAGCCAAGACTTTGCTTTCAGGAATCAAATCTGTGAGTAGTGCATCTGTTGGGTTAACAGCTTCCCCTGAGTCAGCGGTTGCAGCAGCCGAAGGTTTAATTTCAGTTCAGTATCCTACGAACTTCAACGCCAGTAATGGAGATGAACCTGGCTCTCACTTCCCAAGTGTGTATTCTATCATATAATTCTTTTCCAAAACTGTGCAATTGAAGGGAAAATTAATGTATATATGGCGATGTGATTGTAAAAAAATTGCAGTAACTAATTTTTTTTTTTTTCCATTTGTCTATATTGATGCAGGTATGCAGGAAGGATGATATGAAAATTTTGAAGATTCTTTCCTTCGTTCGCAATGTGAGTTTAGGCTATTTTTCATTAGTTTGATTTGTATGTGCTTTTGTACAGCCATTAGGAATTTCAGTTAGTTTGCTTGTACAGTGACGTGTTTGGTAATTTTGGCAATGTTTTTAAAAAAAGGACTTCTGATTAGATTGTTCATTGTTGTCTTTGCCAACTTAACATGTTGAGGTCAGTTGTTTGTTTTTGATCCACCTTGGTGATGATGATGACAATATGACATTGCTGATTTCTCTTAAGGATTGCATGTTTAGTTCTGATTAATTTTTAGGTAGTTTATTTTTATTTTTAAATTTCAATAGGTGAGATTTTGATTTTCTCCTAAGGAGTGTGCATGTTCTAAGTAATTTTTCTTAAAATTATTTGGTTAAGATTTTGATTATAAGTCACTTTTAATACAAAATAGGCTAATTCAAACAACATTAGGATACTAAGATTTGTAGAATACCATAAATCCATAATGCAGAAGTTCTGCTTTTTTGCAGCCATTATTTTTTAGTCCGTATTGTTTTTGGCATTTGAAAATGCTTTGTTGAATCCATCAATTTACTGTGTAAAATTCTTCACAAATTATGCCATGTGCATCAGTGCATGTCAGAGAATAATTAGCATGAGAAAAGTTATTTTGACAACCTAAAAGTTGTTGGACACCCTATTTTTATAGGGTTATCATTTTAATAATAATTTTCTTTCTTTATTCAAACCAACACTTGTTTTAGGTGTATTTTTATACGGTGGCCCAATAATCGTCAAATTTTAGTTATTCAAATATAACACTATACCTAGTCGACTATCTTGATTAAGGGAAGTTTTACCCTACACTCCTACGTTTAAATCTTTACCCTGATATTTCATCCAAACAGCCTATTTTACCCTTTTTATATAAAGTAAACCTTTTTTTTTTTTTTTTTTTCATTTGTTCCACGTTAAAACTTGAATCCATAAACTTTTTTCTGGAGAAAAACTTAGAAATTTGTTGAATGATAATCAACTTTTTATTTCAGACTTTTGGTAAAACTTCAAAGACATCCTTTCTTCTTCTCATTTGTTGACAACAAGATTTATCAATTATCATTCAACAATACAAAATTCAGATCTATATTTTTGTCAAATAAATTCAAATCTATCATTCACTGCCATGTCCATTTAACGCTAATCATTAAATTGATCATCCAACACAAATCCATTTCTAAGTCCAAAGACACCCATTTCGTGATTGCGGCGTCGTATATTGGATGATGTGGGTCGTTATCTGTTGTCGTCGCCCCCTTTGGTGAATCTTTTTAACATAACCATCTCTTCTGCAATTGAATGGAGTAAAGCAATTTGTAATTGAGACTTAGTTTATCAGTAATTAGTTTTTTCTAAAAGTTAAAGTAACCATCCAAATTCATTCCTAAAGAATCTTGGTTTGGTACTTTGAAAAACATCTTGTTCCATTAACCTAAAAGATAATTCATGGAAAAGATATTAAAGGTTATTCGGTTTTAAAATTGATCATCCCGAAAATGTTTTGGAAAGTTTTCTAAAATTAATGTATAAATTTGCTTGTGGGGGTGAACTCGTGTTGTAAGTGAGGGTGAAAAATAAAGGGGTGATTTTGGAATTATTAATGATTTGTTGGGTGAAAGTATATATGTGAGGGTATAAGGTATAATTTCCTCGATTAAGCAATGGGTAAACAAATCAAACTATTAACAGAAGTTACAACAAAAAAATGCAAAGCCCACATTTGTTCTTTTTGGTTGAAAAGCCCAACTATACAGAGATTCAACCCTAAAAATTGCTCTTCTTTCAATAAAAAACACTCACACTCACTCCCATACAAACTGGCTAAAATACCCTTCTAACTCACGTTCGGTAAGCTGAAGTATTACCTAAATGAGTTAACTCACGTTGGGTTAAAATCTACATGAGTTAACTCACTCTGGGGTTATAACCTATATGAGTTAATATAGCGAACATGACTTAAATCACGTTGAGTTTATCATCTACGTGACTTAAGTCGCGTATGGAGTATTTTAGTCGGTTCGTATGGGAGTGAGCGTTTTTTTGTTGGGAGAAGAGCAATTTTCTTCAACCCTTGGTTCATTTTCAAAGCTAATCCAAAACTTAGATGCACATTTGTTAGAATTTTTTTATGCCTTCACAAATTATCTCCCACCCTCATATTCTCCAATTTTTCACCTCCTTTCTCCATTTTGCTGGAAATAAATATGTTTTTGGATAGCTCTAAATTTGAGTTTCTCGTGACATATTTATATTCAGGAATTGAAATATCAGTTTTTCAGAATTTAAAGAGAAAACTAAAAAAATTGTGTTTTCTTTTTCTTTTTGCAAATTACCAAGGTTATAACTGTGGCTAAATATTTTTAATATAAAATGTCGTTTCAAACAATTTAGATTGAGCTTTTTGAAATTCTGGGGTTAAAGCTCAAATTTTAAATTGTCCGAGATATTTATTTGCTTCAGACAACTCACAAAACTTGGTATTTTAGAAAACAAAAGAAAAATATGAGTTTCCGGAGAAAATAATACTCCCTCCGTCCCGCAATAGATGACACATTTGAAAATATGTAATTTTGACCTAACTTACTTTGACCGTATTTTTCTACTAATATACAAAGATAAATAATATCATATAAGATGTCGTTAGATTCGTCTCGATGAGTATTTTCAAAATATCAAATTTTCATAATTTTTTCTAATATTTTATTCAAGATGTTTAAGCTCAAAGTTATGCATTGACATGCGTAATAAGGTCAACTGTGTCAAGTAATAAGAGACGGAGGGAGTACTATTTAAAAGGGATAAAGGATATTTTGGAATTTCTTACAATAATTGTGAAGACATTGGGTTATACAAAAAATCTGCGTTATACTTAGGGGTGTTCATGGGTTAGGTCAACCCAGAAAATCCGGTCAAACCCACCCAAAAAATCTAAAAAATATGGGTTGGGTTGGGTAATTGGGTAGATATGGTTTCTAAAAATGGAAAACCCATAAAAATAAATATGTTTCGGGTAAAACCAGACCCAAACCCAAAAAACCCACTTACCCAATAATGTTAATATTTTTTATCCTTATTTTCATGGGGTAGAAGAAAATTATATTTCGAAAACATACACATTGTACCCTATATATTGAAAATCAAAACATAATAGAGTTACAAATTAATATGTTGCACGTTTTGGTTATTTTGATACTAATACAATTTTATGTCATCTAACTTTAGTTTGTTGCATGTATTTTACGACGAAGTTTATTATTTGATATTCTATGATGCATAAATTTATAGTAAAATAAGTTAAACATTTTTTTTAAGAAAATTAAAAAGTAGAGTATTATTTTAAAACAAAATTATGAGGACTTGTCAGTAAGTCATTTAATATTAAAAAAAATAGAAAAATAAGTTGGGTAACTCATTACCCAATCAAACCCAACTCAAAAATTAGTTGGTTTGCCCAAACTCACCCAATAGTATAACAGATGGTTATTTTACCTCACCCAAACCGGAGTACCATATTTAGTTTAGTTTTAGGTTTGGCCAAACCCAACCCAAACCCACCTACGAATACCTAGTTATACTAACATCTGAGTTGAGACCAAACTACAACAAGCATGGGTTTTCCACCAATAAAGTGCCTCAGCTACCACCGTTGAAGTTGTTCTACATATCAAAGAATAGAAAAAAAGTTATGGATAAATGTACATATAGATCACCGAAAATCTTAAGCGATCCAAGTGAGAACCAGTAATAGATTTTTGTATTGTGTAAGGCATTTTTTTGTTCTAAAGAATTGTCTAAGGCATGATGTTTGTCATTTTTTTATTGTTAATCTATTAATTGTGAGTTAAAAGTCTCATGTTGGAGTAAGGAGGATATGTCAAACAACATGTAATTAAGAAGATCTATATACTTAATATTTCAAGGTTTTTGATGCAGATGTGGTGTTCAGTCTCACTTATGTGGTTGTTCTTAATTCAATGTGATGATTCAATACATTGTTGTTCCCTTAAAAGTCCTACAAATAGTATAAGTGTTTGATTCGACTTATTGGGGTGCATATGTGATTCCTAGTGTTAGATCAAGGACGTGTCCCACTTGAGTGAGGGAATGTTGATGTATTGAGTTAAAAGTCTCATATTTGATGGAAAATGAGACACTAAACAATATATTAGTGACAACATTCATATACATTATTTCTTAAAGTTTTTGATGAAGATGTATTGGCTGTTCGTAACCCAATCTGATGAGTGATGATCCAACCCAATATTGCTTTCGTGGAAGTCCCATCATTTATAAACTATGTTCGGACCTTATTTATTTTCAATTGTGAAACTTTTTTTGCTTTCTTCCCGATAAGAAGCATTGCATCTAATACTCTCTCACACCCAAACAAATAGATTGTGGGATCTACTTTGCGATTGGAAAGTTGGGTGTAGGATTAGATTTGACATTTATTAACATGATTATAGACTATGGTAATTATAGGAACAAAAATTTGTAAGTGTGTATTTTACTACTAATAAATTATTTTTAATGCTTAATCAAATCTAGGATAACTTAAGATGTTGACAAATATCATGTTCCAATAACAATTTTATACTCCATCCGTTTCAAAATACATATTCATTTTTGAAAAAAAATTTGTTTCAAAATACATGTCCTTTTGATAGTTTAAGGATACATTTTGTCTATTTTACTCTTATTTACCAATTAATTGGATTCTAGATTTTCTCCACAATAATTATTTTCCACTAATAAATGTTGACCCAATTTTAAGTGGATTTACTCATGCACTCTCCCAAGAAGAAATGACTACTGGACTCTCTAGCCATTTGATTGACTTTAATTAATTTTGGTATTGATATTGGTATTGGTATTGAGAGTAATTATGAGATGAGGTAAATAAATGTAAAATGGAGGAAAACAAAGACAAAGTTATAATATGAACTTTTATGTTAAACTAGTTTGTTCTTGGTTACTACAATTTCTTCAAAATGAATATGTATTTTGAAACGGATAAAGTATCTAGTAAGTGAATTGTTTTTTTTTATCAAATGAATTGAACCTAGCCTTCGTTTCGACGAGTGTTGGCATGATTATTATCATGTTCCAATAACATTTTCACCGTGACTTTATGAAGCAACTAATTGGAGTTTCTAACCATTCACAAGTCCAAATTGTGATTTCCATAAAATCAAAACACACTCCGTTTTCGTTGACTAGTAATCATTTTTCATGTTATGACGTGATTGAGGGTAACTAGTTGCATAGGATGACAAGTGCGTCAAAAAAGTGGGACAAAAAAAGATTCATTCAAGTAGAAACAACCTAGTTTTCACCCAAGAGGTATGTGAAAAAAAGATTCCACCCAAGAGGTATATGACTTTTCACCCAAGAAACAACCTAGTTGTCGTTATTTAGTAATCCCTCCGTTTTACAATGTGCACTATTCACTTGACTTACTTTGACCATTCTTTTTAACTAATGTATAAATACAAATATTAGCATGTAAGATGTTGTTTGATTTGTCTCGATAAATATTTTCAAAATATTAAATTTTTATAATTTTTTACTTTAGATAATTAAAGATATTAACGGTCAAAATTGTGCATTGGGCATATGTGAAGTGGTTGACTTGAACATGTATTTTGAAATGGAGGGAGTATATGAATAGAACTTTTCGGTATTGTACTTGCTTCAGATCTTAGGAGAATTCATCTATGCTAATCAACTCAATAACATTCATAACAATAGATTCAGTAATCTTGGGACAAGTTCTTCTATTCATATATACTTAAAGCCTGTAACATCCATTCTTCGTGCATATGGACGAATATTAATTCACATTTCGTGCCCCATAATTAGAGTATAAATTGTGGCACGAACATCAAAGCAACTAGATAGAAATTATGAACATAATTACTACTACGATATGATGATAAATTGATGGGATGGATGCATAAGGTGATTTAATTATGGTACATAACCCCTTGTAGATTCAAGCAGCAGGAACACCGAGAGGAATGGGAAAATTGGAGGCAAAATCCATGATCCTTCTTCAATCTATTTTCATGGGTTTTGGTCTTGACGTTATGGTGTGTATGGTCCATATTAGCATGGCCATATACCTGTGTTGGACCATTTCCTCCTCTGACCATTAATACAATATACAAATATAATAACAATTTAATAAAAGTCAATGAAATAGACCATATCTTCTCATAGATTTTCCTATAATTTTTGGTCGTGCTAAGACAGTAAGACATATTAGGGAAGTTATTTTTTGTTCACTTTAAACTTTTTACAAGTGTCCTTCTTTGTTAGTATTTCCTATTTCTTATTTTTTTTTTAACCCTCCGATTTTTATGGTAAAGATACTCTTGTAATCTAGAGTTCGATCGGAAACTCCTAAATATATAATTTGTCCTCTGCGAATTCATTAACCACTTAAGCTACTCTAGAAGTCCTAACTGAAGTATGATAGTCTAGCTCGACTTAGTGAAGGTGTGTGGAAGGAGTTCTTGATGAGAGAGAGATTATTATTTATTATCAAAACAACTAATAATATTATTTATTATCTCATCACTAATATAGGATCCTTTTGAGATTATTTGAAAAAGGTAAAAATGATTTTGTCTCCTAATTGCTTATACTTAAGTTAGGATTTCTAGTTTTTAATTTTATAATTGATTTTTACAAACATATTTATAGTTCAATTTATAGTTCAACTCACTTTTACATGAATATATCCAAACATAAATCACTTTTAGTTCAAAGTAATTTCTAACCAAAATCAATTCTTCTACCGTACAACCAAAAAACACGCTTAGTGTTGTGGGCTCCTCATGAGCCCTAGCACACATCTCATAGACTCTTAACAAGGATCATTCCCTTTCAAGAAAAAAGCAAGGACTACTCATGAAGCATTAATATACCTTCAATGTTTGTATTTAAAGAAGCATGGGGTCATTGGCTACCCACATGAGAGGTATTGTGTTTTCCTTTAATTGGCCATCCACATTCATAAGACCATATCGAATTGCCAGCTCCAGCAGCAAGCACCACCCATGCGCATTGTTTGACAGATACTTCAAACCGTGGTCGGCACAAACGTAACCGCTCATTTTTCATTATTTTGCGTTGACATTCACAATTTCTCATGCACCTTCCATTGATGTTATCCGAGCAGGAGATACAAATTTTGTCTTTATCTCCTGTGCTTTGATACGCATTGAACTGCAGGAGAAGTAGAACAATACAGATTTTCTTTTACCTAAATACAGTTTGCACAATATATATATACACACATACATATATATATATACACACACATACATACATATATATATATATATATATATATCAAGTTTAAAAGTAGTTTATAAATAATACGCTTATTATTTCTACGAGACGTCTTTTATAATACCCAAAACTGTGAGAAGTTCGCATAAAACCCAAAGCAGCTAATACTTTGAAAACTCGTTATTTTGGATTGGAGGTTCATAAGTCATAACATTAACGCATTAGGTAGAGGTTGAACTTATGCCAAACTCAAGGGCTGACCTACTCTTTAGCCCCTTGGCCTCAAATGAAGGGACGTTGTAATTTTTTAAAGGCTTAAATATGTAAAAGGTCTGCAATTTAGTGCATTTTTGGTTTTCGTTCCTGTAAGTTTTTTTGTTCTAAAACGACCCTTGTATTTACCAAACGTTTTGGCATTCGTCCCTGCCGTTCAATTCCATGAAAAAAACGCTGAGCTGGCTAACGGAGGTTTATGTGGCACTTGGTGACTTGGCATCAGTTGATGATTGGGGTTAGTATAGGGACTAAAATCAAAAACGCATTTTTACATAGGGACTAAATTAAAAAAAACGTAATTTTCAATTTTTATTGGATACATTCTTGCTGCTTTATGCGAGACTTGTCTTCCAACTCTGCCGTCCAGAGGGGAAGAAGAAGGAAAAAACAAAGAGAGAGGGAGAGGAAGAAGAAGGAAAGAACATAGAGAGATAGATAGAGAGGGAGAGAGGAAGAAAAAGGGATTTTCAAGTTTTAAAATTCAAAAACTGAAAATTACGTTTTTTTTAATTTAGTCCCTATGAAAATATGCGTTTTTGGTTTTAGTCCCTATACTAACCCCAGTCATCAACTAATGCCAAGTCACCAAGTGCCACATAAGTCTCTGTTAGCCAACTCAACGTTTTTTTCACGGAATTGGACGGCAAGGATGAATGTCAAAACGTTTGGTAAATATAAGGGTTGTTTTAGAACAAAAAAACTTACAGGGACGAAAAACAAAATTGCGCTAAATTGCAGGGACCTTTTACATATTTAAGCCTTTTTTAAATAAACTATAACAATTTAATGAAAACTTCGAACAATTTTTTTTTTAGATATGGAATTTGATTTCTTTTTTCGAGAGAAATCTATAACATATGCGCCCTATAATTTTATATTATGTACTTGTTATTTGTAATCAAATACGAAATGTGGTTAAAATATTGGGTTAATATGCTTTTACTCTCGGCTATATAGGTGACATTTGGTTTACCCCTGTAAAAAAAATTGTAGATCTTCCCTTGTAATTTAAAGATTCTTTTGAGAACAGGCCCCGTAAGTGGGCGGTGGAATTGGTCCCCTCGAATTAGTCGGTAATTGGATCGCATACCGAGTTTTCAAAAAAAATAATATTAAAGATTCGTTGGTTTTGAACCTTCAGTGCATATGACTGCGCAATTTTGCTGATATGACAGGGGGTAAACCAAATTTTGCTTATATGGCAGAGGATAAAAGCTTATTAATCTATAAATTTTTGCACAGTCATATGCACCCAGGTTCCAAAACCAAAGAATTTTTAATTTACAAAGGGGATCTTCAATTGTTTTTACAGGAGTAAACCAAATGTCCCACAGGGACTAAAAATCTATTAACCCTAAATATGTTGTAAGAGATTTTCATATGATTAGGCATCATGCGAAGCTAATTGAAATTTATAGGTGTTGGGAAAGCAAGCAAACGAATATCTACACTAGCAGCACTGTCGCATAAAAGAAAATGAAATTAAAAAATACAATCACAAATTAATTGTGTTTTGACACTTATACCTACGGTCATAATCTCACAATCCTCCCTTCATCCAAAGACTCGTATGTCTTCACTTTATCATCACCTTCATTTTCAAAGAGTATAAGAGCATTCTCACAAATTAACAAGGAATATTCAACTTCAATGTGTAGGCATAACAAGTATATTTAAAAATATTTAGCCTCTCTTCTAATGAATAACACAACACGCTAAACTTATTCTCTTTCTCCATTGACCGAAACCTTGACTTTGATACCAGTTGGTGAGAAAGCAACAAAATTAATCTATACGCTAGAGGAAGCAAACCCACAAAAGCCAAAAAAAAATACAAAATACAATTCACAACTTGAATGTGGTCTGACACTTTATTCAACCTGCTATCTTTACAAGGACAAAATTGCAAATCTTCTCATACGAATTTTGCGCAGACAAAAATACAAACCCTTTCAACAACAATTGTAATTTTTACAAGGATAAAATTGTAAGAAAGCCATTCTCCCCCTGCAAAATACACTCCCGTCCTGCAGGCGGGACGATTTTGCCTTTGCGTATGTTAACTAGCGCAGCGCTAGTTAACATGCGCTGCGTGAGTTAACTAGCGCAACGCTAGTTAACTCGCGCAACAATCTGTCTTATACAAGGCAGAACGCCTCATTCATCATCTAAACCTCAAAAATTCTCCAAAATCTCTCTAAAATCACCAAATCCAAAATTCCTTCAAGTTCAAATCAAACCACACTTCGATAACAAGTAAGTTTTCATAATCAAACACAATCAACCTTTATGTTAGATTTTTTCTCTTAAATTAGGAATTTTTAAGATTTAGGGTTTGTTTAAATTTTTGTTTTTTTTTGTCAAGAAATCATACAATGTTTAATTTCTTATTGTGTAGATTTGTAACAATGGTCGGGTGGATCGACGTTCGTACACAATTCAATGGCGGAGAACCTCAGAGGTTGAAGGTTTGGTGCCTTGGTGTAACGTTATGAGGTCTCAAGGATCAGCTGAATGAATTCAACAAAGGAGTAAACCCCCGAGACACAAGGAAGGTGGAATACGTTCGGTATAAACGTCCAATGCTCGACGATGGAAGAGTATCATTCACTTGGGTGGAATTGACGAACGACGAAAACGTGACGACCATGTTTTGGGAGCACAACATGTTTCAGTGGATCGATATGCGAGCAACGTTGGTGAGATCAGCTGAAGATATCATCAAAAGTTTGATTCCGCCAAAAGATCTTGATTAGGTGGTGGTCGTGATTAGTTGGGAATGCACCTTCAAACCACAACAATTGTGTTACTCTGGATGGGGCAATTCAAACTTGTTAAACGGCAGGACTCCAACATTCGTTCGGAAGTGCTTTTGTTCCATTAGAAATGTTAAATTCATGTTGGCTTCGTTTAAATGATGGTATTGAAGTGTCAAGGTATGGACATCATTCCGTTGGCACTTGGATACTATCATTTAAAACCAAGACCAACGAGAATTTAACATTTTGAATGAAACAGAAGCACTTTCAGGACGGACGCTGGAGTCCTGCTGCTTAGCAACTTTGAATTTGCACCATTCAGAGGTAACACAATTGTTGTAGTTGAAAGGTGCAATTCCGAATGTAATGTCATGTAACGATAGACCATATTTAGGAACTTTATGTAATGTAATTTAAATGTAACTTTTATTCGAATTTATTTAATAAGCAACTTTATTCGATTCCACGCTGAGTTTAATTAGACTTTTTATTCGAATTTATTCAATATGCAACTTTATTCGAATTTATTTATTACAATTCTCTATTAGAATTCACGCTACGTTTAATTAGTCTTTATTTGAATTTACGCTATGTTTAATTAGTCTTTATTCGAATTCACGCTAAGTTTATTTAGTCTTTATGCACTTTGAATTATTCATTAAATAATTGATACATTTAACAAAATTCATTAAATACAAAATTAGAAAATAAAAGCAAATATAAAAACATCTCATTTTATTAATCAACTTCATGCAATAATTGATACATTGTTACATTGATACATTTATTCGAATTCACTAAATAATATACTTATTTTCTTTTGGGGTAAAAAATAACCAGTCTTCATGGGGTAAAATAGTGAGCAGCCTTCTTGGGAGAATACATCATTAACCCTTAATACATTTATTCGAATTCACTAAATAATATACTTATTTTCTTTTGGGGTAAAAAATAATCGGTCTTCATGGGGTAAAATAGTGAGTAGCCTTCTTGGGGGAATACATCATCAACCCTTGAGATAAATCTAAATCTGGTTCTTTTTATACCCAAAAAAGAAATTTTTTACCCACGGTAAAAATATTTTGGGGTAAAAAGAAGCAAATTTAATTTTATCTCAATGGTCGATCACTTCCCCAAGTCGGCTACTCACTATTTTATCTCTAGAAGACTGGTTATTTTTGCCCCCAAAGAGACTATTGAAATAAAGAAAAAAGAAAAGAAAAAAAAAAGAGAGAGAGTGAGGAGAGAGAGAAAGTGAGATGGTGTGAGGGAATAGGGAAGTATGGAGGGGTATTTATAGGTGGGAATGGTAGTATAAGTTATAAAAAACATAAATGTGGTAAAAAAACGTGTAAATGGTGTTAAAAACGTGTAGATTGAATGTTGAACAACTGACCACCGTCCAAAAACGTTTGATCATCTGTTTTGACCACCGGCCAACGTGCGCAACTTAACTCGCGCACGTGCCAGATGGTGCGTGAGTTAACTTGCGCATGGCGCATAACTTGCGGAGATGCATTTTCGGTAGTTTGGCTGGACAAGAGTGTTTTGTACTGGATGAAGAGTGATTTTCAAATTGTAAACCCTCTTGTTCCGAATTAGGCCAAGGTCTAATCCTTGGACCTAAAGTCCAGTCACAAAGCTAAAGCTCAATAAGGCGTCTAAACTCACTCACATATCACATGCACCGGTAAAGAGCCTTGAAGGACCAAATAAGGTACTTAGCGCCAATTTGAGCCCTCCAAACAATCTATAACGGTCACCCCACATTTGCACCATTAAGCAACCCAGTGCAAAAGCATGTACACATGGAGATAAACGTTAAATCATTTCAAGACCTCACTGACTTGAATTCTAAGGGAGAAAAAAAAATGTGGTATAAGTTATCACATATTCCCTCCGTTTTAAAATATAAGCAAAATTTGTTTTTTAGATAATTCATTTAATGATGTATGTGGTTCATAAACCACATACATCATTAAATGAATGAACCTAAAAAATAATTTTTGCTTATATTTTTGAAACGGAGGGAGTAATTAAAAAACATTTGTGATTTGTTTCTATTTTCACCTTTTTTCTTTGCTTGGCATTGAGCAGGTCAGAAATATATACTAGTGGTGTGTTGCAAATTTGTGTTCTTGCCAGGATACTAAATGGTGTGATTAATATTTTTCTTTGCTTCGACAAAAAATAAAGTTTTTTTTCTTCACAAAAATAATGTTTTGGTTGGTTAATGTTCAACATTATGGTAGCTGATTAATATATAATAGCTCTACACTACCGATGCCTTATATATCTAAGAAATATTATAATATAACATTTTTTTTTTTGAGAAATAGAATGAAACTTTAGAGTTATTATACAAAATTAGACAATTAACAAGAGACTTTTGAGAAGAAAAAGAAAATGTCTACAACAAGTGGTAAATTGGTCTGAACATTTTAAACAATGGTCGTAATTCAACCTCTAACAGATGGTCATAATTCAATCTCTAACTTGTCCTTATGGAGAAAACAAAGTTGTATGTACTCACCTTTTTTTAACCCACAAGTGTCTTAAGATCAAATATTAACAAATTGGCATAAGGAAACTTTGCAACCATTTATGGAAGGTGGGTAGATTTTACTACATGGTGTTGGGCTTAGATTTTCTATTTTGTCGGAAGGGTTTGAGTACCCCTTTTTACTCTCTTTAATAAGAAAAATTGTTTATAAAAAAAATAGTGTCTTAATTACATATGTTAAAAAATTAAATATATAAATATTGTCATAGAAATTGCGTATCAAACTCTTTTAAAATTTAAAAAATTAATCCTTTTTTCAACACAAAACATTTAATATGATTTTTTAACTTATGTCATTAAGATGTCTGTTAGAAAAACCTATAACAACAAAAATGATCCAGTAATAAAATCAAAATATTAAAAAAAAAAATTATGTTCAAATTCCAATGACTATTTTTTTCTACAAAATTTCCAATGATTTACACACTTGAAAATTGATAAAGAAAAATACTGTTGGAAACTTGATCAATCATTCTTCAAGAATTATTACAATGCATAATTGCCTGCTATAAGAGCCACTTGCCGACTTAGTCATTTTTTTTTTTTTAACAGTTAATTATTATTTCTTTTTATTATCTACATAAAAATCAAATTGCATGGATTATTCATTCTCTACGAAACCGGAGTGTGATGACAGTGATTATAGTCAACAATGGCTTATTCTTAATTAATATAAAATGAAATCTAGCTAATGACCATTAAGAAAAAGCTGCTCATATATCATATGAACTAGTCCAAAAATAATACTAGTATATGAACTTAGGAACTTGGTCAACAAATTAAAAAATAGAAAAGTGTAAACAATAGTGGTCAAATCGTGTCAAGCTGGCTGTTGAGAGTCAAGTTGCTACTCGTTGTAATAAATGAGATGTATCTGTATAGTTTAGTTCTATAAATACATGGTATTCCCCCTTCACAAAACATCAACATACAAACATATAACCATACCTAAAATAACTACTACTGAAAATTCCCTTATCAAAATATGGCAAAATTGTTTACAGCATATTTCCTCAAATCTCTTTTCATCTTTTGGTACCGTTTTCTCTTTAGGCAACTCAAAAACCTAATAGTCTTCCACAGAACTATTAGCAACACTTTTGCTAATACCACACAATCACAAATCAAATACCAAAAATTTTCATCTCTTCTTAACCGATCAGACCTCAATGATCACACATTAGTCTTCGACGTCGAAAACACTTTGCTTAAATCCAATTCTTTGTTTCCGTATTTCATGCTTGTAGCATTTGAAGCTGGAGGACTATTTAGAGCCATTGTTCTAGTTCTTTTGTACCCTTTAATCTTTTTATCAGGAGAAAAAATGGGGTTGAATATAATGGTCATGACATGCTTTTTGGGTCTCAAAGCAGAAAATTTTAGAATTGGAAGATCAGTTCTGCCAAAATTCTTCTTGGAAGATGTTGGTTCAGAAATGTTTGAGGTGATCAATCAAGGTGGGAAGAAAGTGGGTGTTAGTAATTTACCTCGTGTTATGGTGGAGAGTTTCTTGAAAGAGTATTTGAAAATTGATTTTGTTGCTGGCAGAGAGCTGAAAATGGTTTGTGGTTACTATGTTGGGTTGATGGATGAGACAAATAATATGCATGATTTGAAACAAGTTCATGAAGGGAAAGGCTCTTTAGATATGATCGGTATTACAAGATTCAATAACATTCTTGACGATGAAATTTTCTCTTCTTGCAAGGTTTGTTTTTCTTAATTAATTACTACACTCTTCGAACAATTATTTTATTTTAATTATTTGAGTCATGTTAACGATGAAATACAAGTCAAACATTTTAGTAAAATTATATTTACTTTGATAACAAATTTTAATTCCGTCAAACATTTTTCCTTGACAATAGTATATCAACCATTTGTGTCCAACTATCTAGTTAATTTTTATTTTAAATATTAATCAAATATTTTTATTGTTTAATTTATTTTCTAGATATATTGGACCTTCAATTAAATAATACAATAATATTTTATCGTTTAATTTCTTTTCTAGATATATTGGACCTTGAATTAAACTAACACTTTGTTTTGTCATAACAGGAAGTGTATGCTGTATCAAAAGGTGACAAAAGAAGTTGGAAAAAGCTAGCAACAAAAAAATACCCAAAATCACTTATTTTCCATGATGGAAGACTAGCCCTAACACCAACTCCATTAAAGTCATTAGCAATGTTAATGTGGCTTCCATACGGAATAATCCTTTCCGTTATTAGAATCGCACTTGCATTCACACTTCCATTCAAAATCTCAACTCCGTTATTAGCATTTAGTGGAATCTGTCTCACAACATCAATTCCCGAAAATGCCCATAAATCCAACGGTCACGGTCATCTTTACGTGTGTAACCATAAAACCTTATTAGACCCACTCTACATTGCATTCTCATTACAAAAGAATTTAATTGCGGTAACTTATAGCGTAAGTAAAATGACTGAGATGATAGCACCAATTAAAACGGTGAGTTTGTCAAGAGATAGAGATATTGATGCAAAAATGATGAAAACATTGTTACAACAAGGGGATGTAGTTGTGTGTCCAGAAGGGACCACTTGTAGAGAACCATATTTATTAAGGTTTAGCTCTTTGTTTTCTGAAATGTGTGATGACATAACACCAGTTGCTGTTAATACACACGTCAGCATGTTTTATGGTACAACTGCTAGTGGTCTAAAGGCTTTGGACCCGGTTTTTTTCCTCGTCAATCCTTTCCCGGCTTACACGGTTAAGTTACTGACCCAAGTTCGTCCTTCACAATTTCCACGCGTTAGCGAGAATGCTGAGGAATGTAGGTTTGAAGTGGCGAACCATATTCAAGCAGAGATTGGTAACACTTTGGGATTTGAGTGTACTAAGCTTACAAGGAAAGATAAGTATTTGATGTTGGCTGGTAATGAAGGGGTAGTTTTCAAACGAAGGAACATCAAACCACGCAACAGTCAACAATAACCAACTTATTATTAGATGTGACGAAATGAAAATGAAAGAGTTACTTTCGTGGACCTAGACAAAATAATGTTCATCTTTTCTTTATTTGATTTAATTGATTGTTGGTTTTTTTTCTCTCTTTCAATCTGTGGTGTATATTTTGTACTACTACTACATAATGCAAAGCAATGTTGATTCTTATCTAATATACGGAGTATAGTCCTTTTGATTTGATCTGTCAAAATTAAAATCTATAAAGTCGTTTAATTTGCAATTAATGTGGTGTGAGGCTTGCCACCGCCTAAACGGCTAAATTTAATTAACGCAATGTAATAAGTGAATAATAAAATATCTGACCGATGGAAAAGGACCCTTCTCCTCCTCTTAATTATTCATAAATCATGCTAACAAACTTTGAGTTGAAACTTTGATGAAGAAAAACAAATTAATCTAAACATAAAAAGAGTTTGAGTTTTGTGAATTTTCGATTCAACGGAGGATCTATGTCACAGTCCAAAGTAAACAAATAAGGATACAAATAACATGTGTTTCGTTAAAAACCTTATAAGATTACTTAAAATTTAGGTAAAGGAAAAGAGAGCAAAACAAAAGTTTGAGTCCTTGTACCCTAATTTATTTCGGTTAAATAAATATGAAACACAAGAAGAGATAGAGTCCCATCAAAGTTCAAACAAAATCATTATTCTTGATACACTTAATTTGAATAGAAAAATATTGCATACCGGATGTAGAAAGCGAGTAAGTAAACAATGTTTAACGTACGATACTAGCTAGTAAAAAATACGTAAATGTAGCATCCCACTATATGATTCTTATCCAATTCAAACCTCTTTTACAAAAGAAAAAATATATACTATGTAGTTTCGGTTTTGGGTAAGTAATACTATCTGACTTGTTTCAATCCTAATAATATGATCTATCTTTTATTAAAAATAAAAAATAAAAAATCTTGTTATCATAAGTTTAACTCAGTTGATAAGGACATTGTTTAATATATACAGAGATAAGGATTCAGCTCTACTTCTCTATATTATGAAAGCTCCCACCACTAAGTTACTTGATAAAAAAAATCTAAAAATATATACTTCGCGTGTTTATGCGTCAAAAAATAAAAAACAATGATAGCACATATCCTCAATTGAATATCACTTTCCATACATGCATGTATCCATTCAAATCATCACAATTCACAAATGCTCTTTGCAACTAACATTCGTTAAATTTATGTTGGGCGTTGTTATGTGGTTAAGAAATAATGATAAAAAAACGTCACAAGTGGCAAAAAACTTGATATTTTTTTGGGCAAAGTCTTGCGTTCAATCTAACAGAAAAATATTCCATCAAGGGTGGGGGGCTGAAGCTCTGTGATAAAGGATAACTGGTTAATAACAATTTGGCCGGTTTTACGGTAAACTCATTTTACAATCAACTTTTTTTACTGTTAAGTGTTAACCCTCCGTGGGGATGGCAATGGTTAAGGTACTATAGTGCCCATCTGAATATTGTCATTGGGAGTTTGGATGGAAGGAGAATGGAAGGTTTTGGATGGTTGAAAATATAGGAAAAAATGATAAAATCTTTTACATTTTTTGAAAGAGTAGTTTTTTTGGAGAATGATAAATTAATGTTTCTGATTAGTGGGAGAGATGCATGTCTTAGATTGGGGGGGGGGGGGGGGGGGGGAATGGGGAGGCGTCGTTTGTTGACGTGAGAGGAGGAGTTAGTTGGGGAGGTTAAACTTTTACTCTCTAATGTGTCTTTGCAGACTTCTAGTTCGGATAGGTGGTTATGGCACCCGAATACAAGTGATGGTTATACAGTTTGTGGTGTGTATCAAATGCTCATGCAGCAGGAGATGCACGACCATGATGACATCTCCGATGTGGTGTGGCATAAACATGTCCCGTTAAAGGTCTCTATATGTGTGTGTGTGACGGCTCCTTCGCAATAGGTGACCTACAAAGGACAACTTACAGCGGCGCGGTGTTATTCCCCTTGATGCTCAAGCGTGTATTTCAGGTTGTGGTTAAAATGAAACCGCTAAACATTTAATAATACATTGTCCAACTTTTGGTTCTCTTTGGCAACTTGTGAAGTCATAGCTAGGTGTGTATTTAATGGATCCTCAACATGTCATGGATCACTTTCATCAATTCATACATTCTTCAGGAGGGCATATCTCTCGTCGTTCATTCCTTCACATGAATTGGCTTTGTTGTATTTGGATTTTGTGGAGTGAAAGGAACCATCGGTTGTTTTCTAATAATGTCAAATCTATAATGCAACCGATGGAAAGGGTAAAAATCACTACATTTTCTTGGCTGAAAGCTAAAAATGTATGCTTTCCTTTTGGTTACCACAAGCGGTGGCAGCAACCCCTTGTTTGTTTGGGGATTGGTTGACTGTTGTTTTACACTATTTTGATTTTTGAGGATTGAATGTTGTATTTTCGTTATGTTTCTTAAAGCACTCCTTGTGCTAGGAAGCATAATCGTTTGATAATATATTTCATTTTGGATTGTTAAAAAAAATGTTTTTGATTAATATATTTTTCATTTTAAGAATATTATAACTACATAGCTTAAATTTAAAAAATTAATGCAAACTCTTCAAAACCTCCCTCCAATACAATTTTATAATTCCTCGAGATGATGAGCATTTTGTATATTATGAAGAAAAATGAACCTCCAAAACTTTTTCCTCTCAACATTATTTATTTCTTCCACTTGCCCATTCATTTTTTCAAAACCCCTCCTCTTCTTTCTTTCCAAACTCGCAAACAAAGTTCATGGCTACATAATTATTAGTGTTATATCCATATTTGTTACTTGCACTTAACTACAGCGATAGTTCTCATGTAGTCATTTATCTTCTATTTTATAACAATTTAGTTATTTATCTTTATTTTTATTTTTGTTCAGATCATTTCTTTTACAACCTGTCTCTGATTTTTCTTTCTCAATTTTTCGTTCAAAGGACTTTGGTGTGTCTTTTATAAACCAAAATTTTTTAGTGACTCAAACAATTATTAGATGATGTTTTACTTTATGTGTGTGCCCTACTTTTTAAGCAATATATTGTTGCTTGACAAGTTTACGTAAGTTTTCTTATGTTGCATATCCAATTTTCACCGAAGAAGAGAGGTAAAAGTTCACTGCAATGTGAAAGGAAATGACATATAGAAAATATAGAATTAAATTTTTATGTTAAGATGACGTGTCAAATGCTAGAGTAAATGAATTTCAATTGTCATTATGTAAAATTAATTTATTAAAACTAAGGTTAGATTAATTTAATATTTTAAATTTTATTAATTAAAATTATATTTATATATATATTTACATTGATAAATATTTATTTATATATGTTGGTATCAAAATCCTAGGTAATCTAAATTTAAATCCGAATTAATTTATACATTCCTCAAAATGTTACAATGAATATATATATATATATATATATATATATATATATATATATATATAAACACACACACACACTAATGATTTTAACATTTTAGGCATTCTCAATTGCTTTCGAAATCTTATTTGGAATTTTGCATTTACAATTGATTTTTAAAGATGAACGGTTTGAAAAAAATCCGAGTTTTAAATTTTACTAAAATAATCATTCAATTTTGTTTAACTTTAAAGAGAACTTTACATTACAAGAACTTCTTCTTCTTCTTCTTAAAATTGGAGGTCTAAGAATAAAATAAGAGAAATGCTAACATGTAATTTTTTTGGAGATTAATGTACTCAAAACATTAAAACTTGAAAAACTAATTTTTTTTTCTATAAAACTTACCAATTACTACTATTACTATTTTAGAATCCTTAACAAGTGTTGTCCTAATGACACTTGTGTTAAAAAAAACTTAGTATCCGGTCTAAGAGCTGACTAATTCGATGGGACCAATCTCACCGCCCACTTGCGGGGTCCCTGTTTAAAGCCAGAACATAGCTCCGTATGGACTTAATCCACCGAAATTGACACTAGAGGGAATTGAACCTGAGACCTTGAGATGAGCACACTCCAAGATCCCAAGTCAACCACTAGACCAACCCCAAATTGGTTTGCCCTAATGGCACTTGTTAGCAAGACTCGTAAAATAGTTATTAAAATTAATTTAAAAAATAATTAATTTAAATTTACCCATAAAGTTAGCAAGTTCAAAGTTTCAAACACACGCCAATTGACCCTGCGGCCAAGAACAATTTGAGGAATGTACGTGACCTGCAACTCTATAAATGTTGTCATAAATGTTGCACCCTTAAAATGCGAACCTGCACACAGATAGAGCAATATGAAGAGATGATGGGAATGGCCAAATTGGAAGAGATATACAGATTTCTTTCATAAATAAAATATTATATCCATACCTACCTTATGTGAAGTATATAAGCATAAATTATCATAAAAAAGGAAATGTTAAAGATTGTATTTGGACATTGGATAAAAGGATAAAAATAAAAATATTGTATTAGAAAATGGTAAAAAGTAATGAATTTAAATTTTTAAAAGTTAAAATATTGTTGAATTGATGAATTCAATGCAAACATGTTACTTTTAATTTCCTTAACCATCATTGTTTTGAGGGCACTGGTTAGCTAGACATAAAAAAAATACTTATAAGTTATAAGCTTACAACAGCGAAGTTAACTAGGTACTAACGTGGCTGACCATTTATGTTGTTTATATTACTTTATCTTGTGTAGTAGTATAAACCAAAACCATGTTCCAAAGGCTATAATAGCCGCACAAAAACTTTGATAATGTGAAATGTGATGCTACTTTTGCCGCAGATCTAGGGAGAGATTATTGAGACCAAGTTGCAACGTTATGAACTACTAATTCTTCAACATCATGAACTTATGATTAAAAAAAATGTTCAACGCTTTTACATCAATATTGATCTGGTAAGCGAGTCTGTGCCAGTCTTAGTCGTATAGTATTAATAACCTGTAGAGATGGAATTGAATGTGACTGCATGCATTTGCCATAAGTTTGTAATATGCATGCATTCAAAGGATACAAAGATCCATAACTTAAGGCTTCAACTCACTCAATACTCCTTCACTATTTGTTTTATTTGTCCCCCTTAAAATAATAATATAATACTTCCTTTGTAGTATAAGAAAATGCTTCTCGTTTAGAGAAGTTTGGTAAGAAAAACAATAATCTAATGTAGCAACATGTAACACTTATACCTGGAAAAAAAAACTATCATATAGAGATTGATTTAAAGTTCAATAATTTGGTCATCAGCAACTAATGGTTTGGCGACATTTTAAAAATCGTCACTTAATCGCTTGCTCGCTCATTTTAAAATTTGGTTTATAAATACAATCACTAAATGGCGAATTTTTAGTAAACAGCCACTATTTTATGTATGGTGAACCAATCAGATTGATCAAGTATCTTACTTTTGTACAAAAAAAAAAATTGGTACAAACTTTTGTACATTCTTAATTCTTTCTTAAATATATCTTATTGATCAAGCTTGATCACCTTAAGCTTGTATAAATCTTTCGTAACTAATAGCACTATACTAGCCCCGTAATAACTATCATATTTGAAACCCAAAAAAAATAATCGAAAAGAGTCACCGTTAATTCCCAATGTAATTTTAATTTTGATAAAAAAATTATTACTCCAATGACAATTGACAATGGAAGAAATACACCAATGATTAATAAAAAATAAATTAGTAAAATCATCATTCTCAACTAATGTTTCATGCAATTTGAACTTAGTTCGAGTCCTATAATGCACATGTTGTCAAGAGTTGAGCAGATCTTGTACAAGAATAATGACACCTTCCACCAACTTTGTTTTGCCAATTTTACCATCCCAAAGCTTGGTGTTCCGTTTTGGCCAAATACTACTTTCATGCAATCATAGCAAACATAGACATTTGATAATTAAGAAACCCCTCGAATGGGGTAGGGTATTAGATCATTCATTGTTGACAAAAGAGATACATTTTACCAACACTTAGAACGGTCAAAGAACAAGTGCCAAGAGTTTTCAGTCACATGTTCACAACATGTATATAGGCAAGGGGCGTGCAACGGTTAACACTTAACACCTCAAGTTTGCATGTTCTCTTTGTTGGGGAGGCAATACATCCCAAGTGTCCACATAAAAGTTGTGTACGTCTATTTCAAAAAAGAGCGATGCTATATGTCGCGAGACATATGCTCGCGAATATTTCACGATAAGCTATTTGTTAAGTGTTAAATGCCTTTTTTAAAGTTTAGATAACAAAATTGAACCACCACCGCTCACAAATTAATATCCTCTAAGACACTTAAGAGTTAATTCCAAAAAATGGACAGGTGTTAAAACACACAACACTGAATGTTAAAGAAGAGGTGGGAAGCTGGCATGAAGGGTTGTGTAAGAAAAAAGATAAGATACCAGTGAAAAAAGAAAGTGACAGTGAAATATAGTCGATCGGGATGCTTTCGTGATATTAATGTTCGCAGTATATAGCATTTTCCTTCAAAAAAATAAAAATTGCACCGTTAAAATGTAAAATAGTTTTACATTGACATTTATTAATAACTGAGTAACTTACCATTAGTTTTAAAACACAGGTATAAAACATGCTTACGTGGTAATAAGATAAGCATGAAATATCCTCAACGGGGATGGATCAAGCTCAATTGTGATGGAGCGTGCAAATAGAATAGAGATCGATCGGGTTGTGGTGGCCTACTTCGGGATGCTTATGGTAGATGGATCAAAGATTTTGTCCGTATGATTGGCGCTTGTGATGCTCTTCATGCAGAGATGTGGGGTATATGTACCTTGGTCTAAAGTTGGTTTGGAGGGACGATATTTCTCAACTTTGCGTTGAAAGTGATTCAAAGTTGTTTATTAACATGATAACAAATAATTGCAAGATGAATGAGACAACACATGTGCTCATTCGACGTATTCAAAATATTTTGAATCGTAATTGGTGGATTCAAGTTCATCACACTTTGAGAGAAGGCAACAGAAGTGTTGATTGGCTTTCCAACTTCAGCCTTACCATGAATTCTTGGAATTTTATTCTTTTAGAGACCCCTCCTAGTGAGCTCAACAGTTTCCTCTTTGATGACATCTCTGGAGCTTGTATTCCTAAAAATGTTCGTTTAATTGTTTAGTTTTCTCTTCTGGGTTTCGGCCCTCTCTTATACCCAAAATAAAAGAACATAAATTCTCATTAGATGTAGATATAAAATTATTTTTACACCAAAAGTGTAAAACTATTAAACTCTAAAAATTAAAATAATGTTAATGTCATTACGAAATTTCAATTATGTAAAAAAAACATGCGTTTGGACAAAATTATTTTTACTAATTGTTAGCGTAAAATATGATTTAATATTAATGATAATAACCATTTAAAAAAAACAGGGGGATATAAAGATTTTTTTTTTTAAAGAGGCAAAAATGGAATTTTATATTAACAACAAAAGCATCGTTCTTTCCACACAAGGTGTGCTAGAAGGAAACGACCTTAAATACACAAGAGTTCAATCGAAGTAACAGCTACCATAAACCAAAAACAACTAGCCTATACCCAAACAAAGCAAAGGACTAGCAAACCAACTATGAATCCCGAAGACATAAACATTGTTTGCTGCCTTTAACCACCAAAAGAAATGATTTTGAACTTTTTCAAGCAGTTGGTGTATAGAATTTTTCAGTGTTATTGAATTGAAAATAAGAGTTCAACAAAGATGCTCTATCCATATAAATAGTTTTACACTCTCGCATCTAATTGAGGTTCTAGTTGATAAAACAACTAGCTATTAACAAATGAGCTTTTATACGGCGTGAATAGTTGATAAACTAACCGATTGAATTTATAACATTTAATAAAACTAGATTTTTGACTCGTGCTCCGTTCAAGTTTATTGTAAATGGATTGACATACGAATAATAAAATGCAATATATAATTGGTAACAGTGAAAAAAAAAGTGGTAAGGTCACGTCTTTCCATTTGTAAAGCTCTAAATATCAAAATATATAATTTTTGTGTTGTGTGTGAAATTTTTACACGGCTTAAGGGTTTTTTTTTGTTGAGAGAAACACGTTTAGGGCTTGGTATATATAACCAAGTTTACATGGAAATTAGGGTAGCCGAGTTTGCATGAAAATTATGGTATTCTGTTTGTAAACGTATTAAATAAGTGTAGAAAATATTGTAAAAAAAAGGCAACATGATAGGAATGAAATAAAGGCATGAAATTGGTTAAAAAAAATATGTACAAAATATTGTCAAAAAAGAGCATGAAATTAGTGCGATGAATTTTTCTAGTATTGTGTACAAAATATTGTCAAAAAAAAGGGCAAAAGGATAGCAAAAAAAAAGGCAAGAGGATATGAATGAAATTGGTGCGATCCATTTTTTTAGTATTAAATAAGTGTACAAAATATTTCCTTAAATAAGAAAGTGTACAAAAAATTGTCAAAAAAGAAAATCCAAAAAAAAAGTATAAAATATAAGGCATCAAACGTGATCATCGATATGCTCATAGTTTCTAGAACAAACGTGCAACATCAAATAAATGTAGAAAATATTTCCTTAGAAAAAAAAGAGGCAAGAGGATAGGAATGAAATTTGTGCGATACATTTTTTTAGATGGAAACCTAATAAAGCAAATGAACGGGAAAAAATTAGGTTAAATTGCTGCAGACCTAACAAAATAATAAATAAGGACATGCTCATAGTTTCTAGAACAAACGTGCAACATCAAATAAGTGTAGAAAATATTTCCTTGAAAAGAAAAAGCAAGAGGATATGAATGAAATTGGTGAGATGCATTTTTTTTTAGATGTAATTTGTTAGGTTAAATAATTGCAAACCTAATAAAGCAAATGAGCGGGAAAAAATTAGGTTAAATTGTTGCAAACCTAACAAAATTTATAAATAATGATGATTTTTGACCCGTGCTCCGCTCGGGTTTATTGTAAAGGGATTGACATACGAATAATAAAATGCAATATATAATTGGTAACAGTGAGAAAAATAAGTTGTAAGGTCACTTCTTTCCATTTGCAAAGCTCTAAATATAATATATGATTTTTGTGTTGTGTGTGAAATTTTTACACGGTTTAAGGATTTTTTTTTTAGAGAAACACGTTTAGGGGTTGGTATATATAACCAAGTTTACATGGAAATTAGGGTAGCCGAGTTTGCATGGAAATTAGAGTATTCTGTTTGTAAACGTATTAAATAAGTGTAGAAAATATTGTCAAAAAAAAAAAGGCAACAGGATAGGAATGAAATAAAGGCATGAAATTGGTTCAAAAAAATGTACAAAATATTGTAAAAAAAAAGGCATGAAATTAGTGCGATGAATTTTTCTAGTATTGTGTACAAAATATTGTAAAAAAAAAAGGGCAAAAGAATAGCAAAAAAATGCAAGAGGATAGGAATGAAATTGGTGCGATCTATTTTTTTAGTATTAAATAAGTGTACAAAATATTTCCTTAGATAAGAAAGTGTACAAAAAATTGTCAAAACAAAAATCCAAAAAAAAAGAAGTATAAAATAGAAGGCATCAAACATGATCACTGATATGCTCATAATTTCTAGAACAAACGTGCAGCATCAAATAAGTATAGAAAATATTTTCTTCAAAAAAAAAAAGGCAAGAGGATAGGAATTAAATTTGTACGATGCATTTTTTAGATGAAATTTGTTAGGTTAAATAATTGCAAACCTAATAAGGTAAATGAGCAGAAAAAAATTAATTTAAATTGTTGCAGACCTAACAAAATTAATAAATAAAGATCAGTGGTTGAACTAAATATGAAATGGCATAGTGGATTAATTTGGCAAGCACCGTATTTTGTAGATGATAGCTTCTATAAGGTCATAAAACTAAAAAGTTTTGTTTTGTAACAGTAAACCAACTTATAACTTATTTTTACTCGCTTATAGCATTGTTTGATAAGCAACTTCGTGTATACCTTAAAGCTTTTTTCTCACATTTACTTTTGTCATCTTAATTTAAAAAATAAATATTAATTAAACATATTGTAACTAATATTTAACTTTTTCAATTAAGATAACAAGTAAAATTGAGAGGAAAAATGATAAATTACAAACTTTAAGTTATAAACTACTTGAATTAACTTATCGAAATGTACGCCATAATTATTTAAAAAGATTTTTGTTGAAAAAATTTATATTTCATTGAGGGGAAAGTGATGTTAATGTTATAACGAACATATAAATGCATGTGCATGTGGCACACGGGCTTGGAAGCTACGTACGTTATGGTTGGGTGATGGAATGGAATAGAACTTTCAGCTATAGATGACGATACTTCATAATATAGTAGAGTCGTAATAAACGAAATAACGAATTCATGAATAGTAGGAAATCAGTTTTGGAAATGATCAAACAGGAGGCAATTGTTTATACGTCAACCCCCAACTATTCTTTCCATTGCTTTCAAACAACCACCAACTTGTTATGGTTTTCAAAGATGTAAAACACATGCATCCCCACAATTCTCGTTACGAATTTGGGAACTGTATTACAAACAAAATATGAAAAGGCTACACCTTTTTGCTTGCATTTATAACATGCATATTTTTTTTTAAAGAAACCATGAAATAGGTTCTTATCACGGTGAGTCATTCTTATATTAATCTTTGATTCTATTAGTTTTTTAAAATGATCTTTATCTTTGTTAAAAGTTTCTTAATTAAGTCACTCGTCGTGTGACAAAAACATAGATATGAAGATCTAATTAAAATTTTGTTGATAATATTTCAAAATAGTCTTTGTCAAAAATTTCTCAATTAAGCGTCTTGTCGTGTGACAAAAACTTAGGGACAATAATCTAATTGAGAAACATTTAACAAAGATGATGACTATTTTAAAATATTAATATTAACAGAGTTAGGGATTAATTTGAGAGTGACTTACAAAAACATGACCAAATTGGTGGTTTACTCTTTTTTTTTCCTTTCTAACCATCTCGTTTTTAGAGAAGTGAATCTTGGTAATATGAAGTTTAATTGTAAAGTAAATATACTCTAATGATCAATAATTATTCGATCACGAAAGAATTCTCTCAAATGATTTTTTTGTCAAATTTATTAACCATTTGAGTCTAATTACTTGATTTTATAAGGTACATGGTATTTGTATTTTTGTCCATTCTAAAATTATTTTGAAATTAATTAACTAACTACCAAAGTGTTATGTCTTTTTCATCCTTCTTTTTCTAGAAGTCTTTCATTTGTCGTCTATTTTTTTATTTGTTATCAATTGCGGAGTATCTCAACTAACTTGTACCATGTTTTTTTATATTAAAAAAAATAATATTTATTCATTTAAATCGATAGAGTATGTCCATACAATATAAATTTAAAATCGCTACAAATAAAAAAGATGAATTTGCGAACACATCCACAACATCCATATCAATAATATAAAATGACAAAGTACATATGCCTCCAAGTATGATTATATTCAAATCACCGGAATGCTCATATTTTTATATATGTAGCGTGGACGATACAAAAGTAATTGATTAAGTCTGCAATTGGTCAAAACTAATCTTTTAACCTGAATCAAATAAACACCGCATATTTAAGATGAGAAATCAAAAATACACTGCACAAAGATTAGAAATCAAAATAAACAAAGTCGTGCTAGACGACGAAATCACAAAAACAAACGAGAGAAAACTAAAAAAAATGTGATAATCACTTATTTAACTAAGAGAGAAAGAAAAACAATTCAAAGAGGTGATTTTGGGTCAAAGTCAACCCTAAATCATCTCTCCTTGGTAGATCAAGAAGAAGAAAAGTTGTGATAGTTTATGAAAGGAAAAAGAGAGAGAAAGAGAAACATGTAGTTTGTACCACGTATTATATTTTCAAGTTATTATAGTTATTTTTTATGTTCAAACCTTTTTTATGTTAACTAGTATCAATGTGATTGTCTTCATGTTTTTTATCGATAAAATAATTAAAATTTTATCAAATCCCTTAATAAATATTAAGTTTTTTTTTTGTAGTGTTTGTTTTTTTTGGTAGTGCAATATTAAGTTGTTTGATCGGTGAGGGAAAGAAAGAAAAATTAAGTGAGAAAAAGTTATTGGAAGAAAAATGTTACACAAACACTTGATATCTTTTTATATAAAAGTGTATATATTTGAAATTCTTCATTGCTGGATTAAATTAAGAGGGGTTATATGTTAAACATGTTTTTCATGTATTGTTTACTGATTGATATATGTTGACATTGAGGCATGCTTGGATATTTCAACACTTTAAGCGTGTCGAGGATAAGGGTTATCATGATGTCTTAAGGGAGGATCGACATTCACATGTCATGTTGTTTTCTCCCGTTACGGGTCAGGTTGTCGCATATTCGACAAGATTACACCTGGATCGCATACTGGGTACGATGTTATCTTATACCCGTACAAGGCACGCCACGAGGCTTGTTTGTTCAATAAAATTAGCGTCTAATTAGGATGGTTAAGATACGTACCTCAGATGTTCCTTTATCTTCCTGAACGC
Organism: Medicago arabica; assembly: GCA_946800305.1. Taxonomy (NCBI): domain Eukaryota; kingdom Viridiplantae; phylum Streptophyta; class Magnoliopsida; order Fabales; family Fabaceae; genus Medicago; species Medicago arabica. Next base: position 51,919,526 of record OX326965.1, on the reverse strand, counting down.
GTGTTGCATTAGTTTAAATAAGGACAAACTATTCTCAAACATCCACATCAATCTGCTTCTCCCACGATGACCCAACAAGAGGTGTCTCGACATTACTTACAATATCTTGATCATGTGTTGTCTGATCAGGATGCGTATCAGGTTGTCGTGACTGGTATAAAGACGACAACTAGGCATGAGATGATATTTTATCATTTCACATCCATACATCATACATGAACCATAGAATATACAGATTGCGAGGCCACCTTAGCAAGATGCCCTTGAGAAGGTTGATGATGAGAAGCAGGGGGGCCACAAGCAGCTTGAAACGAGTGCACAACTAGGACGCATCAAAGACCATGTATGAGGGATCATGGGCGGGAGTCAATTGGAGAGTAACAATCTGACTTCGTTGAATTTAGAGCAAATCATGCATAAGGTTCATGGATGGTTGGTTTATTGCGCGTGGGAGGAGGGGTGGCCATGCTACCCAGTAATTTTCGATTGTTAATGTAATATTTGGACAATTTCAGTTTTTCATTTATGTTTAAATAGTTTGATGTAGCCTTTGAATATTGGTGCTACTTTGTTTAACCTATATTTGATTTGTCTTATTTCATATGATTTTGCTAAATATTTTGCTTATAATTTGTTTTGGTGCATGTTTAAATCAATTTGGATTTCTCAATCTGCCAAAAAAAAGGTGTTGACCAATTGACATAAGCATTATTCATGTGTCGACACAATTCATATTATATGATTTGAACGATATAGTACATATTTGAATTATCTAATCCGAAATGTGTCAACTTATACATTGTATTTTGTCTTTGGAGTGATCTATTTGGAGATTTGACACGTTTCAGATCGTATAAGTCAAACAATAATTAGAGTTTTGAGTTGTATTTTCTAAATCGTATAATTATAAGTTTTGAATAAAGCGGAACAAAGTTATGTGTTTTCTGAATCTGTACGAGTTTCAGATTATATAATTTGAATATATATTTTTAAAATATTGGAAGAAGAGAGAAAGTTGAAAAAAGTAAATGTGGGGCAAAGCTTGAGACCTCCCAAATGTTTAGGATAACAAATTTTCTCCCGGAGTCGCCCCATAAAACTACTTTTACACGGTCTAATCAATAATTCAAATATTCGATCACCCAAGAATACACTGTTTAATACCTATGATTTATATTATTTATTCATTTTGATTTCTATTTTTCATTCATCTTTAAAAATTTGGACATCAGTCCATTTTTTTTTTCAAAATTTACAAATTAGTCTCTATTTTCTCAAATTCTGTTGATTAGTCCATGTATATTTTAAAATTTTACAATTTGGCCTCTCAACTATTCGTAAATCTAATTTTATAAATACATTTTTTTTAATTTCAGTCCAGTTCTCTTTTGATATTTACTATATTTTTTTACCCAAATAGTTTTGTTTTTTTTCAAGCGAACCAATTGTAAATTATATCAAATTTTAATATTTCTATGTTTCTAAATTTAATTCAGAATTTTAGTTACAGCATACAAACACAAATTTAAAGTATGAAACCACTCTATTCAACGAAATTAACATTAAAATTGAATAAGTTTAATCATTCTATTCTATATATGTAGGCCAAAAATTTAACTTAAATGTTTAAATTACCTAAACTTTGAAATTCTTTAGAATATTCAATTCAATTGTCCAAACACAATAATGAAATTTGGAAATATAGTTTGCCAACACAAAATATTCTTGAATTTCAAAAGTATACATTATTTTTTTAGATAGACGAAAAGACAAAACTACTATAATGGTAGAGTGAGCTCGAGAATTTGAAACAGGAAGAAAAAATTGTGGTTCATAAAAAAAAGGTGCTAATAGTAATGATTTTGCTTGATCAAAGACAAAAACAGAAGCCCAAACTAAAAAGTCCACATAAGAATAAAGAAACAGTAAAATTTCGGAGCAGCCACTGCCTCGTCTTCACAACACAACTTAGCCCTAACCTTAAACCAGGGCCTCCGTGTTTTTTCTAGGGTCTTCATTTTCACCCACAATTCCCAATATATTATTATTGTGGAATCTGTGCAAAAGAATTCAAGAATATTATTAGGGTTTTGATGGGTACAGAGAGGAAGCGGAAGGTGAGTTTATTCGACGTCGTTGACGACGCTGCCGCCAAGATGGTGAAAACTAACGGCGGTTTAATTGGCAACAATCTCATTAACCGTTGGAATGGAAAACCTTACTCGCAAAGGTATCATGAGATTTTGGAGAAGAGGAAAACCCTTCCTGTTTGGCATCAGAAAGAGGATTTCTTGAATGTTTTGAAGGATAATCAGACTTTGATTCTTGTTGGTGAAACTGGTAGTGGAAAAACCACTCAGGTTTGTTTCTGGATTTTAGTATTTGTTTGTTAGGTTTAGATTATATGGGAAATGATTGATTAATGAATAAACCATAGATTTAGTCCCTTAAGTAATGGCTGCAGTTTTAATATGGCGCTAATTAGGGTTTATATGTTTTTGAATTAGGGGGAAAATAGCTTATGCAAATTAATAATCTTTTATGTTAATTCCGTAAGTTCTAACTAACGAAAATTGTATCTTCATAACCTGATTTTTCATAAATTACCTTGACAAGCTTATGAATGATGCATAAAAGCTTATTTATATGCATAAGCTGTTTTGCTCAAACTCAAAAATAAGCCAATCAAAACCGGCTCTTAGTGTGATATGTTGAGTAGTAGTTCCTAAAGTATATGAAACCCATTAATTTTGTTCCTAAAAGATACAAAATCATATATAAACACTAACTAAAAATTATATGAACACTAATTGGCGCTGTGTTTAAAATGCAGTCATTACTATGTAGTCGTTTCATGATAGGTGATGATATATTTAGCTCAATTTGGCACTAAAATTGAAGTTAATGAAGCAAAAAGATAATTGTAGGATGGGGACTTGTAGTAAATACTAGATATGTTATGGGATGAGATTGGTTATATAACTGTGCGGGTTTCTAATATCGATTCAGCTGAAATTGGCACCAGAAATTAGAGTGGAATTGTATATAAAAATAATAGAGTAGAATTTAGTAGCTATCTCCGTTGTCCTTTTATGGGTGAAGATTGATTATCTAAGTCTGTAGTTTGCTAATTTATTTGCTTTGTTGTGTAATTTTGGGTGACAGATCCCTCAGTTCGTTTTAGAAGCTGTTGAGTTAGAGACTGCAGATAAGCGCAAGAAGATGATGATTGCATGCACTCAGCCTCGTAGAGTGGCTGCCATGTCTGTTTCACGCCGTGTGGCTGAAGAAATGGATGTGAGTATTGGGGAAGAGGTTGGTTATAGCATCAGATTTGAAGATTGTAGTAGTGCAAGGACAGTTTTGAAGTATGTTTTATTTTTCCTTGAAATTACGTTGTGTGATTGATTTGAAGCTCATTGTTATACTATTTTTATATTAACTTGTTTTTCCCATCTTTTTTATTCTGAAATGTAACTTTTTTTGCTCCCCCACCGCAGATATCTAACAGATGGTATGCTTTTGAGAGAAGCAATGACAGATCCACTTTTGGAGCGATACAAAGTAATAATTCTTGATGAGGCACATGAAAGGACTTTGGCTACAGATGTGCTATTTGGTCTTCTCAAGGAAGTTCTTAAAAACAGACCTGATTTGAAGTTGGTGGTTATGAGTGCAACACTTGAAGCTGAAAAGTTTCAGGGCTATTTTTTTGGTGCCCCTCTTATGAAAGTTCCTGGAAGGCTGCATCCAGTGGAAATTTTTTATACTCAGGAACCCGAAAGAGATTACTTGGAGGCTGCTATTAGGACAGTGGTGCAGATTCACATGTGTGAACCTGCCGGTGACATACTTGTTTTTCTTACTGGAGAGGAAGAGATAGAAGATGCATGCCGCAAAATATCAAAAGAAGTTGCAAACATGGGGGACCAGGTGGGCCCTGTGAAAGCCGTGCCATTATATTCCACTCTTCCCCCAGCTATGCAACAGAAGATTTTTGAGCCAGCTCCACCTCCAGTTAAGGAGGGAGGCCCCCCTGGAAGGAAGATTGTGGTATCAACAAACATAGCAGAAACTTCCTTGACAATTGATGGTATAGTGTATGTTATTGACCCTGGATTTGCTAAGCAGAAGGTTTATAACCCTCGAGTTCGTGTCGAGTCTTTGTTGGTGTCTCCAATATCAAAAGCTAGTGCACACCAGAGGTCTGGACGTGCTGGAAGAACTCAGCCGGGGAAATGCTTTAGACTTTATACTGAAAGAAGTTTCAATAATGATCTTCAGCCGCAGACTTATCCTGAAATTTTGAGATCTAATCTTGCCAACACAGTTCTTACATTGAAGAAACTGGGTATAGACGATTTAGTTCATTTTGACTTCATGGACCCTCCTGCCCCTGAAACCTTAATGCGTGCTTTGGAAGTGTTGAATTACTTGGGTGCACTGGACGATGAAGGTAACTTAACAAAGCTTGGTGAGATTATGAGTGAGTTTCCATTGGACCCTCAGATGTCAAAGATGCTTGTTGTTAGTCCCGAGTTCAACTGTTCGAATGAGATTCTTTCAATTTCTGCGATGCTGTCAGGTATGATTCTTTTCTGTTATTATTGCTTTGTGTCTGTTCAGAGTCCCACCATATTGCTAAGGGAACTTAGTTGAGTTGGGCTTCTTTTGAAATGGAAGCCCAGCATTTGTTCATGTGTGCGGGCAATGCCGTGCATTTGATCAAGATGTTCGACTGCTTACATGTGTGCTCAGTTGCACATGAATGCGGTTGGTGGAGTGTGTCCAGTTAGGTAGTCATCAGCAGCTGTCTTCTTTGGGTTCCATGCCCCCGGTTGGCATGTACCATAGGATTCTAAGTAAGTGCTGATGCAGATAGTTGCAGTTTCTCAGTATTCTCTCATGAAGAAAATGGTGTGCTCTCGCCTCTATGCATCTGCTGACCTTCTTCCGTGGACCTCGTCTGTGATAATCAATTTCTTTCTTTAGTACCCAATTGCTTTATCCGGCCTAGGGAGGCACAAAAAGCTGCGGATGAAGCCAAAGCTAGGTTTGGACACATTGATGGAGATCATCTCACACTCTTGAATGTATACCATGCCTACAAGCAAAACAGTAAGTGCATACCCCCTCTTACTTTTTTTCATTTTATTCTCAATAATCGTGCTGTTTATTTTTTTTTTCCTGATTCGAAGTTTATTAAATGTATGCAAATGGCTTTTCAGACGAGGATGCTTCTTGGTGCTACGACAACTTCGTTAATAACAGGGCGCTTAAATCAGCTGATAATGTTCGACAACAGCTAGTGCGTATCATGGCTAGGTTTAACCTGAAGTTATGCAGCACTGACTTCAATAGTCGCGACTACTACGTCAACATAAGAAAGGCAATGCTAGCAGGATATTTCATGCAGGTGGCTCATCTTGAGCGGACAGGACACTACTTGACAGTTAAAGACAACCAGGTTTGCTAAATTGATTTATATTTCTGTTTTTCATTTTGTATTGCCAAAATAGCTATTTGTCTAAGCTGAAGATTTGCATTCATATTGTTTTAATGATTCTGCTCTGGTATAGGTGGTACACTTGCATCCATCAAATTGCCTGGACCACAAGCCCGAGTGGGTTATCTATAATGAATATGTTCTTACGAGTCGGAATTTCATACGTACTGTGACGGATATTCGTGGTGAATGGTAAGATTTTATTGCTGTAAATTGTAATATCCCAACCCTATGGTTGTCCTAGAAAAAGACTTAGTTTTAGAACCTTGAGCTGGCAAAATGCAAATTATTTTTATATGATATTTACTGGGATACTTGTGTTCAGTAAAAATGCTGAAGCTAATCTGTGAATTTTGGACCTAGTTTAGATAAAAAAATTACAAGCCTTGATGGGGAAAGAAAGATTGATTTCATTTTAAGTGTTGGAGCTTCTTGCAGAACTTTAAATCAGTTTGTATACCTCAAGTTTTTTCCGAAGTCCCTCGTCTAACTTTTACACAATTACCTAAATATTTTTAAATAGTTGGAAAATGAATACGTCGTTCAGTTAGAAAGTTAAGCTACAAGCTATTGAACTGAACCATTGTTTATAATCCGAAATTACTGAAAAATCTGGTGGTACATGTGAAAGAAAATTCCTCTCATCAATGAATAACTTGAGTATACTAAGTGCAGAAGTAGACACAATTTGTTATTTTGAATTCTAGCCATTACTATGGACCTTAATGTTGCAAGACAAGAGAGCCAGTAATAATACTACGGACCTTGTGGTTTTTGTTTTCGTTGATGTTTTTGTGATGTACTTAACTCTGATCATTTATTATCTGACAGGTTGGTTGATATAGCACCACATTACTATGATTTGTCTAATTTTCCACAATGTGAAGCGAAGCGTGTTCTTGAAAAGCTTTACAAGAAACGAGAGAAGGAAAAGGATGAAGCCCGGAATCGTAAATGAAGCCTTACCTCACCTTTTCTGCCTTTGGATTGGGATTTTAATGTTTCATCTTCTGCACGTTGACATCAAAATGTCATCATGTTCCGGATTGGGATTTTGATGCTTCATCTTCTGCAAGTTGACATCAAAATATCGTCATGGGAATGTTCACTAGTTCTACCTCGTTATTACCTTTAAAGGACATGCTGGTTGTCAGTAATTTTAATGAAAGAATTGGCAGAGTTCCTTGTACTATTAGAGTAGTGACATGTTTTATATTCCTCGACCTTGTTCTGTTGTACCTTACAGATTTATTTGTTGGCTTCAAATTTGTTTTTTGGCATGTTTTTTGGCATGCTAGTGTCGTCAAAGGCTAAATTGCCTTGTCATTTTGCATTGTTCGACTGGTATATTTAGTAATCATTGATAATTAAGCATCTGGAATTATAAATTTTTGCTTTAAAGCAATGTCAAGTTCTGTTTTCTGCATTGGCTTCATCCAGATTCGCTAAAACATTTCTTTTTCAACACTATTGGTCATATAAGTTCAGTTTAACTCTGTGTTGGTCCTTTCTTTTCATGGAACCATTTTTTAAAGTGATGAAGCCTTTGTTTGGTAGCCACTAGCCAGTCGGTCACTGCCGCCTATGGTATTTAACTGAACTCAAATTGTGTCAGAAAAAGAGTGTGCTATATTAGTTGATTGTTTTGTGCTATATTAATTCATTTTATTCCACAATGAAATGGTCCATTCTTCAGTGGTTGATTCGATGCATCACTAAACCTTTAAGTTTTATGTAACAGAATTTATACTTTCAAAAGCCATTCCTCTGTTATTGTTTGTTTAATTCACAAGTGATTTTCAACGTTTGCTTGATGTTTCTATATTTTTTAATGAATTATATGTGGTAATGTAGAATGAAGGGTAGTGCTTTCTATAAAGTTGACCATCCAGAATATTATGATAAACCACTAATATTAGAATTTGTTCAATTCTTCAAAAATCTAAAACATTCTTTTCAACACAACTTTCCTCTTTAGATTACTTAACAAGTGTCTACTTTTTAACATAAAACTTTCCTTTTTAGATTCCTTAACAAGTGTCCATTTGTTAGCATGATCCTACATGTCTATTGCAATTTGGATATTTTCTCCTATAAGTTATATTGCAATTTGGATATTTTCTCATAATGGTTTTGAACAGCCGCTGCAAATCATGGAATTTCACAATATACAAGTAAGCTATTCTGGTGCCATATGGATATCCAAAATTCCATCCAAGTTTGAACACAAACTGCTGAGAAGGGTCTGGGAAGAGCTTTTGTGAGAATGTCATCTACTTAAAATTGAAAGGCATTTGGAAACAAGTGTCACCTACTAATTTAATCTTCACCCTACCATGAAGCAGGAAATTTTGATGTGTTAGTTTGCTTATGATGTGAAGAAGATTTCCTTCTTAGATTTAGTTGGGTATTGATGATAACAAACTCTCATCACAAAAGAAGAAAAACTATGGAGGCTCAAGTTGAAGAATGAAGATAATGGGACTTAGACTTCATAGTTATATTTTTGTAAGTGGGGAAATTTAGAAAAATATCCTAAAAAGTTGCATAACCTAATTCTCCCCCGTCTTAGGTTATAATCTGAACTTACATATGAGAGGATTGATTTTCACATTAGATCACTCCAGCAGTTAAATTAAAACATTTATAGGTCCTAAAGAAAGAAGAATATGATTCGTTGAGCCTCACATATGCCCTTGAGTATTTGTCCAAATAAAGAATAATAAAGAATAGTTAAAATGCCTCGGTTGATTTTTTATTTTTATTTTTTATATAATTCAGTTGAAGATTAATTTTAAAGGGACCGAATAAACAGTCATTCAAAATATTGCTGTTTGTTATGAATAATATTAATATGACGTGGATGTCCATATTTCATAAGGCTTTCTATGTTCCTTAACTCCTAAGAGTTAAGGTCTATATTCATTGTCAATGACATTTAGTCTTATGACCCTTCATGTACTTGTAACTTACCACATTTGTGTCCTATAAATAGGACTTATATCTCAATGTAAAGAACAAACTTGTGAAGTAATACAATACACTCTTATGTTCTCTCTTTGTTTTTTTCTCTCTATTCTTATATACTTTATAATATCTTGCAATGTTAAGCATTAATTTCATAACACGTTATCAGCACGAACCTCTAACAATTTGAGGTGATATTGATTCCTACTTGTTCTTAAAGGAAGTTTTATCCGAGAGAAATGAGTATGTAATCTAGTTAATATTTTTTAAATGTCTTGGATGAGTCAACTTGATAATTTTTTTTTTAAAAACTCAATATCCGATTTACGGATCGATTAATTTGGAGACCAATCTCAACCAGAAATTGTTGGCATTTGAAGGATTTTGAACAAAAGATCTAGAGACGAGTAACTCCTAAATCCCAAACCTTCACTACGAGACTACCCGAGATTGAGTCAACTTGATTGTTAAAAAATAAAAAAAGACTTTTTCTCATTTGTTTAAAATGCATAATTATTTCTTAAAATTTAAACACATAAGGTTATTTTTAATGATTTCTCAAGTTTAACCTTATAATTCCAAATAAAATTTTGGCATAAAGACGAACACAATGCTGCACTTAATTGTAAACGGAATAGTGTTTGTGTCCAAAGGTGTACAACGCCCTAGCTTCAAGAGTTCGCTTCTTTTCCCGGGTTAGAGAAGGGCGTGGACTCTGTTATATTTATTTTTCATGATCGGAAACCAAGTAAAAGGAATCCGAACCGTTATATCGTACCTCAATTGAAATATAATGGTAAGATTAAAATATGGTTTTGGTCCTTGTAAATATGTTTCGTTTTGGTTTTAGTCCCTGTAAATTTTTTTTGTTATTTTTGGTCCCTGCAAAATATTTTTGTTTTGAAAATAGTCTCTGGAGGGACTATTTTCAAAACCAAAATATTTTGTAGGGACCTTTTTAAAAATCAAAAGATTTTGCAGGGACTATTTTTCTCATAAATAGGTTCAGTCATCATGTGCCTTGTGTCCAAATCATCACAAAAGTGGGGTCAGAGACTAAAACCAAAACGAGATATATTTGCAGGGACCAAAAACAACAATTTTTTTATAGGGATTAAATTCAAAATGAGGCATATTTATAGGGACAAAAATCATATTTTAGCCTTTTGACAAATACGATTGAAATAAGTTGTCAAAGATTGTTTTAACTAATAAAGTAATAAGATAAAATTGCAAATATAGTAGTTTAAATGAAGAGTAATATTAAAAGTGAAAAATTCATGTATCCCAAATTTATGACCAAATGGAGTAGGAAACAAGTGTTTTCCATACTATCGCGATGTTAGGGACTATTAGATTTAGAGAAACAATTCTAAGATTTTTTTATTTCTCTTTGTCAAGTTACCTCAAACGGTAATTAACTACCGTTCACAATACTTTTTAAATCAATTTAATTATTTCTTAAACTAGTTAAGCCGGTTTAAAAGTAACGAACGAATTTAATTGCCGTTCGGATGTTTCTTTTAAGGTGCCTAAAGAGCAATACATTTTCTCTTTTAAGTCTATCATTCATGCTATTACAACACCATACTAGTAGGATCCAAACATAACACCAATAGTATGCTTGTAGCACATCTCATGCATGTGAAAATTCTCATCAAATTCAAACACTTGTTTTCTTTAAACGAAATGGGTTGTTCTCGTGTACACTTTCAACATTAAATACAACACTTAAGCAACTTTAGGTACATCACACAACAAACTATTGCAAAGGACTATTAAATAGACATATCCGAGTCTAGAAGGTAGAAACCTCAAAATTTAGGTTTATCTCCACTCAAACTTTTGTATAGCTCGTCTATCTCCACCTGTTTCAATGCCAACAAATTTATGAGCACATAAACATATATCTCTCTTTTTAAATAGTAGCATGCTTAATTATTAGTAATTTCATATAATTTGTTCGAGGTGAGAATCGAACCCGATATCATTCTTATAACTCCCCCTCTTTAACATACTTTATATCTAATTATAAAAAGACAACATCTTAGTAAGGAAAAGAAAGAGAATATCCAAATTACCTTATAATACTTGAGCATGTTGTTCCTTTTCTTTTTCAATGTTGCAGTTACCAAGTCTCTTTCCATATCAAATGGAAGCGGGTCTAATATTACCCCTTTAATATGTTCAAATCCCTTCAACTAATTTCACGAGGCACACAAAATGAAAAGGAATCAAGAAAGTTAGAGATTCATATACCAAACTTGGTAGTACAAATTTGCAAAATCAAAGTTTTAAACTTTTTTGTCTATCATTTGCATCAATAGTGCATGGTTTGAAAATCTTTGAAAAAAAACAACTTAAAGTTTCTCTGTTCGTACCTAAAGGAAATTTTAAATTAACAGGATTTACCACATAACACTGGATATAGAAACATACTCAATATAGTTGTAGACAAATAATCACAGAGTCACTACTAACATTTCATTATTATCCTACGAGTTAAATATATTTGTAGTCCATATAAAATTACATTTTATTTTATTTTATGCTTAATCCCTATAGAAATTTTATTCAATTTTAGTCTCTATTTTTATTCGTTTTTTCAAAAACAATATTACTTGCTGTCCCCGCATTTAATCCCTACGGCTACAAAAACAAAATAATGATTAAAATTGAACAAAATTTATGCATGGACTAACTTAAAAAATTCTGACTTTTATAGACTAAAAACACATATAATCCGTATTCTGTGTTACCTTGTTTCTCACGGCTGTAGATTTGAGCTCAGATAGCACATATTTCTTCAATTGGTCAAGAGAACAGAGTTTGGAGAAAGAAGATATGTGACCATTTGCATATGCCCACTTATTAGTAACATCTTCATTTGGAACTACTACTGCAACCAGCATTGACTTGAAGCTATTCCCATATACCCAAATCTTGAAGTAAAAAAGATACATATGGAAATGAAATAAATAAAAACTCTCAAAGACAAAAGTGTCTAAAAACCAGAAAGTGTTCACTTGTGAAAACAAATACTTACATCTTCAACTATTGGAGTGATTGTATAAACATTTTCAAGATACTCAAGTGCTATATACTCTCCTTGAGAAAGCTTAACAAGATTCTTCTTCCTGTCAATAATCCTAATAATACCATTAGGAAGCATTTCTCCTATGTCCCCTGAGGATACATACCAAACAATGACACACACAATCACATTAGATCATACCAAGAAGAAAGTAGTAGCAAAAGGTCAAGGGTTTGAACCCTCGTAAAGGAGAAAATACTAACATTACAACCAACGTACTAATATTTGTCATTAAACAAAAATCACATTAGAACGTGCCAAGATTTGCTAAAATAATAGAAATATTTTGAGGTAGGAGAAGAGAAAATCAACCTGTGTGGAACCATCCATCTATTATGGCTTCTTTTGTTAACTCAGGATTTTTATGGTAACCAGTGAAAACACTTTTGCCTCTGACACATATCTCACCACATGGAGGAGTTCCAAGAGGATTGTAACCCATGTCTGGAACTTCCTCCAGCCGCAATTCATTGAATACAGTTACAACACCAACATTGCCTAGCATGCACATTTCATCTGGAAATGTAAGAGTAGTTGGTCCACATGTTTCTGTCAAACCTGGATTAACCTTAATGTCAGTGTATCATTATATATTGTATAGCTCTCTACAAAATTTCAGAATGGTTCTTTAAATTATAAATCATAGATCATATTTGTCCAAGGTCCTTACCATAGCCTTGGCATACAAAGGCACAAGTAGTGACACGCAAGAATTCTTCAATCTCAGAGCTTAAGGCTGCACCTCCAGATATTATTAGTCTAACACGTCCACCTAGCCTTGCTTTGACCTAATGGTATGTTAAGGAGAAGGTTCAGAAATTGGTCCGTAAGATTACTAGTACATGCAAGAGAATATATATATATATATATATATATATATATATGTATGTATGTATACACACACACATAACCTTTCTGAATGCTAGAAGATCTGCAAGACGTGATGCTTCTCTCTGTTTGTATCCTTTGTTCATCCAGCCAAGTTTACTGTATAAAACACAAAATAGGATTTATTTTTAGGGAAAAAAAGATGTTAACCACCGAACAACCTCATAAAAAACCCATAATTTTAATATATTTCTATTTAAATTCTATTTGTTACATTAGGTAATTAATGGGGAAAAAATTGCTACAATTTTTTTTATAGAAACTGAAATAGAAATTTAATAATTGTATAGAATGAAAATTATATTTAATCCAAAATAATTCATAATTTTTTTTTAAGTTAGAAATAAATATAGGTAGTAGAATAACCACTTACTAGTTGTAGAGCATGCCAAAAACTGTTCTCCTCACTGGATTTAGTTGTGCCACTGCTTTCTTGATACCTGAACAAAATTGATTGAATTGTAAAATTATTTTCCTAATAAAATCAAATTATTATAAACAATAAATTTTATATTGTAGAGTGACCTTGCCTTCATAAACTTTTTCAAAAACCCGTGGTACACCAGCAAACAGTGTTGGCTTTAACTCACTTAAATCCTCCAGCAAAGCATTCAGATCCTTCATGCAAACCGTTCCATAAATTACAAGATTTTTAACTCACTTACCGAATATTATAGTGTTAATTAGTTAGAAGTAGTTAGGAGTTATTTACTCTATTGGTTAGTTAGTGTAGCTGGTTCTATTAATATATATAGATTAATATCCCTGGACCGCACCCATCATCAACATGTGGACCTAATGCACGTTTTGGCCAAATATGACTACGTAAACCTTTATCTTTCTTTTATTATCAATCAATATCGGTTATTATCAGTGTTTGTCTCAATAGTATTTTTATGAGTACCCCACCGATCTTGAATTTAAGAAAAGAAAAAAAAACATATTTATTAATAAAGTGATTGACCACATTTAAGTCATCATAAAAAATTACACTTTTTCAATTTTGCCCTTGTCTTAAAATTTTAGACTTTTGAACTTAACATACGAATGTGAAACAAATTGAATATAAATTAATGAGGATAAAATTAAAATAGTAGCATTTAATAGGATGATTTAGTTATTATTTTTTAAGGAAGGATGATTTAATTATATTTTGATTTACATTTGAGACCATCAATTTTTTCGTTTTGTTTCTTGAGCAGAAGGAATAAGTATGATTCATCTCCCTATCTTATCATTATTCTTCACTAAATGGTTTTTTAAGGAGAATGGCGCGTCAATATTTAAGTGGAACTTCAAAATTAATGACAACGTTAGATATTTCTTTTACAAATTTTCTTTAAAAACATTTTTTTTTCCAACTTTAAACGTAAATTTATAAACATGCTGACCATTATTTTGACTCAAAGACACATAATGAATATAAAAACTGAAATTTAGATAATATAGATAATTTAAATTGAAACGAATAAATAAATTAAATTAAACATATATTATATAATAAAATAAAAATATGTTTAAACGTGATATGACATTAATGAGATAATATATTTTTTCTTTAGAACAATAAAAATTAGATGATGAATGTACCCCGTGATAGTAACCAACAGATGCACCATTACGAAAAAAATATTCTTCAATACAACGATCAAGGATGTGAGCTAAAGGGAGGAAGGATAAATACACATCATCCACAGTCATCTACACAAAGTAAAATATGTGTCACATATAAACTATATGAAAAATGGTATAATTAATTAATTAATTAATTTCTATTTGTCACTAAATTAGTGTTACCTTGTCCTCAAATTGTTCCATGAAAAGATCCATTCCTCTTACTAAAGCCAGTACGTTTTCATGCGTTAAAACAACACCTTTAGGATCTCCACTTGTTCCACTTGTATACATTATTGTGCATATGTCATGAGCCAAAGGAGGACAAATACTTGACGGGTTTTCTTTTCCCTGTAAGATACGTTTCGTATTAATCATAATCCAGAAATAGAAAAAGCATTATAATGCATGTTTGGATATTTCTTCTCCTTTTGAAATTCCGTTTACCTCACTCCAAATAGATTAATGGAGTGTATCGTTAGATTGAAGGTACGTGTCATTTTGTCAAACTCACGGCTAATAGAGTGCATGATTAGATTGAAATTGCGTTACTTTAGTTTCAAATATATAAAGTTACGCTCTCTTATTGCGGATCAAGATTCCATGCAGTTTCGATACTCTTAAACATCATTGATCGCATAAATTTCATGCACTTATTGTGAATTAAAAAAAATGCATATTTTATGAACTGAATTTAGAGAAATCTCAATTGTAGGCAATTCATTTTCCCTATACCACTCCTTTCAGGTTGGATTATTTTATTTTTCAATTTTTTCCAAATAGCTAGCTAATATAAAAGGAAGTTGAAACATTAATCATTCCATAAATTCAATGATAGTAAATTCCTTAAATAACATACACCTACCTTTTGTACGAATTCATTCCATGAATATGGTTTAATTCCAGCGTTTGTGGCCTCATCTTTCTCTTCCTCAGTTAATGAAGTGAAGCCCACTATGGCTGTAATGTAACCACAAGACAACAACCAAACTTAGATAAATATAAATGCCTTCAATTGTTAGCTGGAACATATCAATATTGAAATTGAAACTACTAAATTACCTTTCAGTCTCTTAGAAGATTTACAGTCAGCATTCAAAAGCTGCAGACAATATATGTATTTGGTCAGTACAAAAAATTAATTGCTGCTCTTATTTAAACTCATTTAGAAATACAACATTAATAAATAATTGAATCAATGAAAAATAAAGTAATCTTTATGCTTAATTACCTCTTTAACCTTTTTATCTTGAACAAAAACATAATCTATTTCTGCATGATCTATGATAAAATTTATAGCACCAGACCCTGCATCAAAAGAACTTAATCAGGAAAAATGTGAACCATAAGTTAAAGAGAAGAAATTTCAATTGTAGTAAGAACTAAGAACTAAGAACTAAGAGCTTACCAAGTGTGTCATAGAGAGGGACACAAATGAAGTTTTGTGCAGAACAAGCCTACGCCAATATTATAAACAACGTGATTATGAATTTTGATATAAAAGAAACAATTGATAGAGAAAAGTTTAAGAAAGCAATGATTTAATAGAAGTGACAAACCTCCATTGCAATAATCCACTGTGGGCAGTTAGATCCATAAATTCCAATTTTTGAACCCTATGGCCACCAATAATAGACATTAAGAAGATTTTATTGGAAGAGAAACTACTATAATGTAAACGAACATGGATTGCATGGAGTCACAATTTAGCGAGGCAACCACATTGATGACCGTTTGATTAAGATACAGACGGTCTAGATTTACAATCTAAAATACAAATGCGAAATTTGGACTGTTTGAACGGTCTGATCTTGATTGAACAATCATCAGCGTGGTTGAATGCATGTGGTCATGACACGAGATTATGCCTCCACACAACTCAAATCAAACATTATGAGTGAAGCTGTTTTGGTACCACTTACAGATTTAGCACCACATGCTTTTAAAGCAGAAGCAATTTGTAAAACTTCGTCATAAGCTTCCTTGTATGTCTTCCAAACATATGGTCCTATCTATGAACATAAACCAAAAACAATTACCTCATCTCTTTGACAAATAGATATCCTAAGTTACATAACACTCAAAATTAAAAAATAAAATAAAATAAATTAAGATGAACCTTTCCATCAACAATTTTACGCCATCCCAGCATGCGGTTTTGAGGATGTTTTTTGACAGACGTACTGCAATTATTTAAGATAAATCATTCAAAAAAATATCATGCATTGATAAATCACCAAACCTTATAAAAAGTGAAAAGAAATACCTGAAAATATCCCAAGCAGAGGTGAAATCAGGATCCATTGGAGGGAATTCATTTTTGGAGAGAAGGTTACGGTAAACAGGACCAACAGAAAGCATGCCATTTTTTCCCTCCCTTCCTTCCTCAACCTTAACTGAAAAGCTCTTCATTCTTCTTTGTAACAAAAACCTGAACAAGACGATAAGAAATTAAAATTAAAAAAGGTACATTCTAACGTGAATGAATTTATATGGTCCATTTATTGTTCCTTATTAAATTACTATAATGATCACAATTTTTATTTTGACTTTTTTTTTAGAGACGGTTTTAATTTAATGATGCTAGCTGGAATCATATTATTAGCACTTTTTTTATACTAAAAAATCATACTATTATATATCAAACTCAAACATAAAGCATGAAATTCAAACTTCAGATTATATATAAAATAAAATGAAAAAGATCACAGAATGTGATGAATGAACATCATCAAAGAAATAAGATACATACTCAAAAAATAGCTAGTTGATCCAACGAGTGAGTGAAACCTTAGTATGTGAGGTGTGAGACATGCAACGAGATACTATTGATAATTGAGAGTGAAGTAAGAAGTTGAGAATTGTGTTCATTTATTTATAGTATAAAAAAGAGGTGCAGTTTTAAATATGGTTGTTAGAAAACAAATAAATATCAAGTAATGAGCACCACCTCTTAACATTGTATTAGGAGAATCCTACAGTGTAATTCATGATCATTCTTTAAAGCAGAATAGTGCTGTTCCATTTTTGCTTAGACCAAAGTTACCAATATTTTTACAAAAGAGTACGAAATTTAGAAATAATCAATAGTAGGATTTCGTGACCATACATACACTGAGGTGATGGAAAAAAGTTCAGCCAATAAAAATACTACACGTGCTACTAATTCGTACATTTCGGCCATTGAAAGCTTCACGTAGAAGTTGGTAGTAGTAGTAGTACCAACATTTTTGTTTTTTAAAACCACTTTCGGTAAAAGTATTTTGATAGTAAATTGATATAATTGTTAATACATAATTTCTATCTTTGTTGCTGAATATATGTTAGCATTTTTTTATTACTCTTTCTTTATTTAACTCTTTAATTTATCTTTTTATTATGTGATTAAGACAGTCTTGTAATATTGTACTCAATATATATTTATTTTCTAACCACCGCATTTACTACTGCACCTCTTTTTTATGGTATATAGTAAGAAAATTCTCAACTTCGTTCAGTCTCAAGTCTCAATATCGTCAATAGTATCTCATTGCATGTCTCACACCTCAAATTCCAACTACAGTTTCACTCTTTCTTTCCAAAAAAAAAAAAACTACAGTTTCACTCTTTTGTTGGAGTAATTAGCTAGTTACCGAGTGTGTGTCTTATTTCTTTCGTGATGTTCATTCACCGCATTCTTTGATAAAGTTTGAATTTCATGCTTTGTGTTTGAGTTTGATATATAATAGTATGATATGATTTTGGCTAGCACCATTAACTAAAAAAAATATTCTTTATTAATTGTCTTTTCCACACAAGATTTCTCTGTACCTCATAATTTCTCTTTTTCATACAAAACTAATTACCTTTATTAAAGTGTGAGAAATAGTCAAAACGTCTTATAATTTTAAACAAAATGAATACATACATATTAAGGTTTATATTCATGTGACACCATTTCAAAGCTTGCAACAAGAATAAATCAATGCCTAAACATCTAAAAAAAATGAAAAGACATTTGAATTATATCACATCACTATGAGCATACATCAGTTGATACTTACATCGTATTATATTGCAGAGTCGGGGCTCGAACCAGTGGCGGAGCCCTTCATGAGCTGGGATGGGCCACGGCCCACTCGACAAAATTAATAATTATATGAATATTTTGCGATATTTTAAATAGTTTTGTGACATTTTTTTGTTTTCGACACATCTAAATTCCTAAAGTGGTCTAGCGGTCCACCCAGAAAAGAAATAACAATAATGATAATTTTCTTTTATAAAAAAATAACAATAATTTTCTAATGATATATATTTTTTTTATAGATTTTATTATAACAAGCTCTAAAATAAAAACAACGAGATAGTGATAGAAAAAGATATACCAAATAAATAAATAAAATCATGAAAAAAATGTAACAAAATCAATTCTAAAAACTGTAATAGAGAAAAAATTTAAAAAAATAAATCAAATTTGAATTAAACATTGAATCAAATAACTCAATTATGTATTTGGGGCTCCTAACTTAAATTGGTAGGTCCAAAAAGCAAGCTTTTAGTTTTATTATGATAAAGTATTGAATAAGCTGAAGGGTTGGAAAGGAAAAAAGTTGTCTTTTGCTGGTAGAGGAGTTTTGATTAAAGTAGTGGTCCAGACTCTCCTAGTCTATGTCATGAGTTGTTTCCAAATCCCTGAAAGCATATGTGACCATATAGAGAGTGCTATATGCATATTTTGGCAGGGGAGTGATGAAGACAGAAGGAGGATACATTGGGTTAGAAAGGAAAAGTTGTTGAGAGCCAGATGTGATGGTGGACTGGGATTTAAATCCATGTATGATTTTAATCAGGTCATGTTAGCTAAGCAAGTTTTGCGATTACATACTAACCCCAACACATTGTTAGCAGGAGTTTTAAAGGCTAAATATTATCCCATGTGTGATGTTATTCGAGCTTGTATTGGTTACAATTCTAGTTATACTTGGAGAAGCATTCATAACACTATTTAGTTGGAATCGTAATATTATTAATGATATCTTTTTTGACTTTGAAGGAGCTCAAATCAAACATCTTCCTCTACTTGAAGCTAATTTACCAGACCAACTTATGTGGAGTTATCTAAGGTCAGGCAACTACTCTGTCATAATGCCGATAAATAATTATACAAATATCACTTCTTTCTTTTATAATGGTGATAAAACCTATTCTCTCAATCCATGTGAGTTAAGCATTAGGCAATATCTTTCTTTTACTTTTCAACCACCCATCACATTTTCTTGTGCTTATATGGAGCTTCCATGTATAAAAGAGTATTTCAGATAATATAACCTGAAAGCGGGAAAACATGTTCCGAATTATATAATTTGAAATGATTTTTTTTTTTTTTTTTGTAAAATCATATGTGAATTGCTAGAGGAGGGGACCGTAAAAACACATGTGTTGAGTTTTGACTCAAAATTTGATGTTCGTGTTTCTGCAAAAACTGTGGGCTTGTTTGGTTCAACTTTTGAAGGTTTCAGTTCTAGAAAAATTGTGGCACAATTTTGGATCAAGTTAAGATCAATTGTGGCTAAAGGTTGACGGTCTTTGAGTGAGACTTAAAGGGTCAAGATGTGATTCTTGGAGAATCAAAGTAGCGGTCTCTTGGAAAATGGTTGGTGCCTTTTGGGGAGTGATTCATAGGGTTGAAAAACATATGAAAGGTTGATTCATTATTGGGCAACTTGGTTGAATCTTGAGAGACCAAAATAGAAGATTCTTAGGAATTTAAATGCTAAGAGTTGGTTCATTTTTGGGTTAGATTCTAGAGTTAGGAAACAAATAGAAAACACATTGGTTAGTGAAATCATTGTGTCTCTTGGCAAAGGGAAGAGCTTTGAAAAAGTGGTAAAAATTAAGATTGTTCTTGGAGAGCTTCTTGAAGTTAATATCTTGTAACTCTTTTTTATTTCTCTTTATAAAGAACTTTTTTATAGTGAAGCTGAAAGATCTCCCTCTCCTACGGAAGTAGGTCATCGTTGGGTCAAACATGGTGAACAAATCCTTGATGTGTTGTTCTCTTTATAGCGTTTTTTGGTTCAATTGTGAGTTATTTCACACTTGGTTGTTAGTTTAGATCTACATCTGTTGTTGTTACTTGTGATTGTTTTGATTATTGGTTGTCACTGATATTTGATCCACACATCTAAGTTCATTGGTGTAAGTTTTGGAGTCCTGATTCACAACAATATGTGAACTGCCAAAAGAGGGGTTAATAAGGAAGAAATTTATATTTCAGATTTCTTTTTTTGTCTTAGATGAAGCGTTAATCCACTGAAATTTCGACATTTGCCAATTGAGCTAGGACTTCTAGACATATTTCAGATTTTATAATTAAAAAAAATGTCAAATACACTCGGATAACAAAATTCAAACGAATAAAATGAAAAAAATAGAGGCATATGAGTGTACGGTGAACAATAACATTTTAGTTGTTAAAAACTATATACACATTTATATATTTTTAAAGAAAAATGGTATCATGTGTTTTGAAACACATATTAAAAAATCAAATATAAGTAGCCGTCAGCATAACTCAGTTGATAGAGACATGCATTATAATATTACATGCAAGGGTCGAAATTCGAACTCCAAACACCTTACTTATTCATCTTAAAAAAAAAGTTAAATTTTAACAACAAACTACTTGACAAACATGAAAAAGAATGAAATATAAAAATTATGTCATTTATTTTTTAAAAAGTTGAAAATTAGTTCATCTCAATAAATGTTATTTAACACACAAAAAAAAAAGTACATACATACAGTAAACTGTGCTGTAACACTAATGGTTATTTTTTCGCAGCTCAAAACTTTGGCGCTTCGTTGAAAAAGATCTTCAAATCAAAATCATCAACTCAAAGGGAACAATAGAACATTGAATTCGTGATTAGAAAGAGTGGTTGTGAGTTCTGAATTTGAATTTCATAAACCCTACATATTTCCATGGATGTGAAAAATATCCTCGGAGGATTACCCAATTTTTCCTTCCCACTTCAGGAGAAGAATTCTAGCGAGGTACTTTTTCATTTTTCACCAAATCACTTAGGGTTTAACCAATTTAACGTTTTTTATTTTAATAATTTTTCTGGTGTTGTTGAATTTATAGGTGTTTGCACTTACTGGTGGATTTGCACCTCTTATGCCAGCAGTTGATTTGTCTCTGTTGAAAAAAAAGCTTCCTTCAGACAAAAAGGTATTTTTTTTTTCCTTGTTAGTTGTTGGAGTTGTGATTACTAATCAGTGTTGCAGTATGGTATATTTACCGTGTTTGAACAAAATTAGGGTTGGAAACGGGGTTGGGTAGCTCAGCTGGTTTGAGATAAGGGATCAGGGTTCAAAACCTGGCGAATGAGAAAAAAAAAAAATACTAACATAACATAACAACTAACATACTAACATTTTCATATAAAAAAATGAGGGCCGGAAAAATTTACAATCTTCTTGGCTTGTACGCTACTAGTTTACTAGTGATTAGTTATACAACATGTCAAGTTTGGTTTATTTCTTCTACATTGTGAAATGCATTATGCAATGAATGATCAAGTGAGCTAAATCATAGTTCTAAGTTGTTACCCTGTCTTTACTCTTGTTCCCTATAAGATATAGGTCTTGTTTGGATAGACAACTTAATTAATAGCTTATAACATAAGTGTTTATGTATAAGCTGTTTGTATAATAAAATATGAAATATAGTTAAATTGTTTTTATATAAACTATAAGCTGTTTTTATAAGCTATTCTGGGGAGCTTATTGAATATTGATATTAGCTGAAAATAACTTATACATGTCATTAACCCTTCCAAGCAGTTGCACAAATACTTATGCAAGTAGATAAACTGAAATAAGTCAATCCAAACTGGCCCATAAGAAGATACATTATTAGGAGGAAGAAGGAAGGATTCTCAAAAATAAAAAATTAAAAAATAAAGTGTGTAATAACTTAATAAGTTGTTCTTTGGTACTTGGCTACCCATTTAAAGAATTTTCCTTTACTGAAGAAGAAAGATTTAGAGTGATGTTTCCATGTAGCCAACCCCACTTAGTGGGATAAGGTTTGGTTGTTGTTGTTGTCCTTGTTGGTTTAGACTGTTTGGCACTTGTTTTCGGGTAGGTGAGTTCATGAATGGTCCATTCATGTGTGTTTACGAACCTACAAACCAATGCCTAAGAATCTATTGAAGAAGAAAAGTACCGGATAGGTGGATAGTACATGCTATCAAAAGTTTTACCTAATAACTGACATTGGGATGTTATTTGTTATATATAGAACCATTAATTTGCTCTCGCCTAATAACCTAAGCTTTTAAGATAGTCAATCAATGATATGGATATGGTATTGGATTCTCCCTAACCAAGTCTTCTAGAGGTTGATCCTTATTGATCCCATTGTTCTTAATAAGAAAAGTTGAATTTCAACAATAATTTGGGTGGGCCTGGAGATTGTTTAGGCTTCAAGCCCAAATGGCTCTTGTATGAGGCGTGTTAGATATACAGCAATTACATGCTTTTACATAACACCTTAAGCTTTTATGATAATTGGTTCAGGACATTATTATCACACATTTGATTTTTTTCCCCATTCAGGTCATTTGGCAATGGCTTCCTTTCAAAAATTCTGCTCGTAAAGATGATCTTCAGCTTCACCATTGGGTAAGTTCCTCTGTTAGTTTCTGCGAAATTTATGTTATCTAGGATCATGGAAATATTGTCTCTTCCATGATAGTCGACAACCACATTCCAATGCATATCCTTACTCCACCCAAATAGATTGCATGAAGTGTTTCTTTGGTTCCATAATTATGTGCCAGATTCACAAGAACCTCAATTCTGTTGCATTTTTAACGACACAGATATCAGGGGAATGGGAGAGAGCTAAAAAATCAATATGGGGTGGGGAATGGATGTGGTAACGAGTGGGTTTTGAAAGAATCTTGTTTGCTGCGGGGTCTGAAAACAAGTTATGAACAAAAAAGATTATATGTGTCATCACGTGTCTCAAGATGGACTCACATGGCAGAATATTGGTAACTGTGCTGGGGCTTTTCAGTGCTCCTAAAATGACAAGCCTCCATTGGCAGGACAATTAAGGCCCCAGCAGTGAGGGTTGCGTGTTTAATGGGAGGGAAAACACACCCAAAATATTTAGATATGGTATGGAAACACACCTAAAATATTTAGATATGGTAGACGTGTCATCACGTGTCTCTCAGGATGGACTTGCATGGCAGAAGATTGGTAATAGTGTTGGGACTTGCCAATGCTCCTAAAATGACAAGCCTCCATTGGCAGGACAATTTGGCCCCAACAGTGAGGATTCTGTGTTTAATGGGAGGGAAAACACACCTTAAATATTTAGATATGGTATGGAAAACTTGCTGAGAGCAGAGAGACTAAAGGGGCAGCTGAAAATATAGGGTATTGTTTTTCTTTTCTTTTTTGACATTTTCTTTGTTGAAAATATAATAATTTTTTTAAAAATGTTCACAATATGCTTTGATTCATTAATGGGAAAATAGGCTTTCCTCTTCATGATTTGATTCACAGTTTGATGATCACGGCAACTTTTATTGCTGCAGGTTCAAGTTGTAAATAGTGTTCCACCATTAGGGGACTATTCTTTTGCCAAGTATAACAAGGTAAGTGCCGGTTCAGTCTTTACCTTCATGCCTGCTCTGCATTTTTCTGATTTTCTATATTGACTCTAGGAAATATCTTGTACTTACATGATTTAATGTTTGTTTACATGCTTTGATGCAGTCTGTTGACATAACAAGATACACAGATGAGGAGTATGAGAAATATTTGGCAAATCCTGTAGGTATCATGTCTAGATTGCATGTATAAAATTGCATTGAACTTTGCTTTTGAGTTTGCTTAAATAACAGTTTTTGCAATATTTAATGCTACAACAAAGTGAATTTTACGTGATGTATCATGTTAAGGTTGATGTTGCTGTGTCTTCAATAACATGTATAGTTAGAATGTACATGAAAGGCCTTTTCGGTGTATAAAACTTAAAGGGTCTTGCTAACAAGTGCCCTATAGGAACTAGTTAAGGAAGCAAAAATAGAAGTTTTGTATTGAAAATAACAATTTTTAAACTTCTAAAAAGTTGAATACATTTTTTCCAACACAATATTTCTTTTTTGAAGAAACTAAACTAGCCCACCGAAATTGGCACCGGGGAGAATCGAACCTGAGACCTTGAGAGGAGCAAACTCTAAGGTCCCAAGCCAATACCACCAGGCCAACCCAAATGGGTTTCAACACAATATTTCTATATATTTTTTTTAACCAATGCCCTAAGGGTGCTCATTAGCATTTTCCTAACTTAAAAGTTGTTTATTTGCTAGTTGGTAGATCTTTTAAACTTCTCTAATGATCGAGTTAGCTGTGAATAAATGATAGATTATATGATCGATTGGAAAGGATCTATATTATCTGAACCTAACCATCACTTTGCATCTGCATCTTATGTACACTTTGCTGTACTTTCCATTTTATAAATCCACTTACCCTCATGCACAGCTGTTTTGATTCTTTATTTTATGAGTTGGAATTCGATATGCACTTGACATTCTACGGGTATTTTTACATCTGTCTCTGCTACAAAGTGTTTAATGTGTTCCTCTCTTCCATGAAATTATATTTATGTAGAAATGGACCAAGGAGGAAACAGATCAACTGTTTGACTTGTGTGAGAGGTTTAATCTCCAATTTATTGTTATAGCTGATAGGTTTCCTTCATCTCGAACTGTTGAAGAATTGAAGGATCGATATTATAGTGGTATGTGTATTGTGTTCACCGAACTATATATGCTGCATTCGGTTTACATTTTCTGTTCTTTGTAGTTTGGCCAATTAGAAGATGACATATTTTTTTTTTGTTATATTCTCCTTGCCATGCAGTATCCCGGGCTATGTTAATTGCCAGGAATCCATCTTCTGGGGATGTTGCAGTGGATCCACTTGTTCAGGTGTGGTCAACATTTTGAACAAGCTGTGCATTTTTATCAAGCAAAAACTCTCTTTTGTTCTTTTGAGCACACTGTACTTAGTAAAAACAGACTTTTTCAGCATTAGGATTTTGCAATGTGATCGTAGTTACTTATTCTTCCTCAATGCAGGAACCATATAACGTTTCACAAGAGATGGAGCGGAAACGAGCTCTGTCCCTGATCCTTTCTCAAACAAAGCAACAAGAGCGAAGAGATGAAGAGGTTTTTACTCCTTCCCTTCCCCTTTTGATTAGTATTATTCATATGGATGCTATAATTATACATTCAGAGAAAATGAAGTAAATATAGGTGTTCACTACTGTATTATATGCAGGTGCTTGCCGAAGCAAAAAGAATTGCTGAATTACGCATAACGACCAAGGTAATTTTTAATGGTTGGATTTGTATGACACTAAAAATTACAGGTGGAGAGGAAGAGGAGGGTTCTTATGAAAATAATCATAATGTTTTGCAACTATCTAATTATGTTTTCTTGCTTAGTTTTTCTCTTACACTCCTGCTAGTGAACCTCAAATACTAGAGGATGTTGCATGTTACATGTTTTTGCGCATAAACCAATTTCTTTTTATATAAATATATTTTTTTATTTGTTCAGGGGCCTGGGAATGAAATTAGAACTGTTTACTCATGTAACTTAATACCTAAATTTTCACCGAGAGTAGGTTATTGATAGTTTCATTGGATCAATTGGGGCAACAAAATATGTCAAATATAAATATTACCCAAACTTTGGGTGAACCGGTATTGGTGATTGGTGATATCTGGTATTTGATTTTGTTTCTTTTAGGTTGCCCGAGAGTTTGAGTTGGATGTTGCTTCAAAGGCTACTGCAGACGTTACAGAGAGGGCCAACCCCACTGAAACTGTATCTCCATCAAATACACAACTTCCACCGATAGTTGTGCCTTCCACAATAACAAATGATAATGCATCTACCATGGCTTCTCTTCGCATGGTAAGAGTTAACAGTAAGGTTATCAATTATTCACCCCATGTCTCTTTTCTGTTGACACCTTCCTCACTTCCACCTGTTCCCCTAGCACAAAAAAAGAAATAGCAGAAGCAAGAAATATAGAATAGCAAGGATTTTCGTGATCAAGTTTATGAAAAATTGACTGTAGAGGACTAGAGACTTACATCGAACGAAATCTCTGAAATCTTTTTCTTTTACCTTGTGAAACACAATTTTCAAGAATTTGTCGGATGTCTAATTATCTACACCACAACATAATCTGATAGTGAGATGCATTTCAGCTTTATGTCTATTCAAGAACCTATGCACTTGAACAAATGGTGCAATCTGCAAGCTCATCAGTTGGACTTCGAACTATCAAACGTGTTGATCAAACTTTGCAGGAACTTGGGGTTTGTCTATTCTCCTCTTTAATGCCTTTCTGATATTTCCTTTCTTCTCCCTGTTGTAGTTATGTAATAGTCCCTGATCAGTATTATAACATTATATGATACCCTTGCATTCTACATTTCAGGATGGCTTAAGATTTTTTAATGTTTGTTCAGCTATTGATTTGTTTTTTTTATTTTAACCCTCCGGATCCTAGGGGAAAGGGGCCATGGTAATCCGGAGTTCAACCGGAATGTAAGTAAAGTCTGGCCAAGGATTGTTCCAGTGAGGAATCAAACTCGGGTTCTCCCGAACATTTCATCCTTAACTGAAACTCAGTAACCGCTTGGTTAATTTGGGGGTTTGGTTTTGAGACTGTGGTTATGATTGAGCTAAACTTTCAAAAACAGTTTCTTGTTCAGCTCTTTTAGAGCTTGACTTGGCTTTCCTTAGCTCAAGTAGTGTCTTAGGGTGTGTTTGGATTGAGGGTTTAGGAGGGGAAGGGAGGGGAGGGTTTACTTTTCATTTTTAAATTACAGACACAGTGAAATGTTTTTTAAAAAGTTAACATATTAACATGATAAACAATCATATAATACTTCAATCACACTTAATTTATTTTAGAAAATCATATTATATAGGTCAAAAATAAAAAAAAACTTTGTATTCTACATATTTGGTTTGTAGCAAACTAAGTATATATAATATTAACATGAAATAAGCCAAACTCGTTTAAGCTCGAACATGGCTCAGTATGTTTTTGTTCATAAATAAGCTCAATTAAGCTCTTCGAAATGCCTCATTAGACTTTTTTATAGAAAGACAAACTATATTGATGTTGCTGATATGTTTATTTACCTAGCTGAGCTGCTTTTTCCATTAATAAATGTAGTCCAATCACCCTAGCAAAATACCCGTGATTCCCGATAATAATTTTAATTTCTTTGTACTATGATTGCAGGTCACTTTGAAACCAAGGGTTCCAACAAAAGCTGTTTGTGCAGAGCATCTAGAACTAAGAAATGAAATACTAACCTTGCTGAATCTTCAGAAACAGGTGCACTATGTGAAGAAAGTTTAATTACTTTACTAGTTAGAATGTCCACATAATGAAAAATGACATTTTCTTTTTATAGGATTACCAACACCAACATTGGTTTGTTCACTAACTCTTATAGACCTTGTCTTTAATTTGTTTTAGCTGCAAAATAAGGAGGCTGAAGGTTCATCTTTTCGTGATGGGTCACACTGCGAAACAGCAGGAACACCAAAGGTTAGATTTTTTCCTTTTAATTAAATTTTTATTTTGGTACATTTTCTTTCAGTGTTTTTAACGTTTTAGACTTGTGATTGTCTAAGCATATGCTATTCTTTTTCTCAAATCACGAGCTTGTGAATTTTAAACTGCTGACAGCGTTTGCATGGAGGTGGAGATCAGGATCGGACATTTGTTCCAGATACCACAAGTTCTGGGGGTAATAACAGATTAGTTTTGTTTTCACCTGCTATCTGATTTTCTCTAAGCGTTGGAAATTTCATCTACATATCATTTAATTGCATGCATGCAATGAACTGGTTTCAGGGGAAAGAATCGGTAAAAGGGATCAAAAGCGCAAGGTACGTATCTGCTTTTTGTATTTTATGTCTAAGTATTCTTTATTGTTCTCCTACATGCTTTTAGACCAATGCTAAAGCACATTATTTATTTATTTTATCTTGGAAATGCGTCTGGGCGACATTCAGAAACTTCATCATCACCAGCCCAATAAAAAAGACAGAAAAAACTAAAGGCTTCAGATGTTTAGCTCCCCTAGTAAGAGCTTCAATTCACCACCAACCTTTTGTTTGATTCTGTATAATCTTTTGTGCTTTAATGTCTTTATGTTGCTTTGTTAGTCCCCTGTAGTCACTAAATGAGTTTTGCATGCTTTCTGTTAGGTGGCAACCGGAATGGTGTTGCGATTTGTAGTGCTCTTTTGATAGGAATAATGAGTCTTGTAGTAAGCAGCAGTGAATTCAAAACCCCTGGCAATTCTGATTGTGGGTAGTTTAGTTTAGAAAATTATTGTTAGTTTTTAATATTCAGTGCTACATGGAGCAATGAGGTTCACATCTTTCATCAAATACATCCCCACAGAGAACGTGAACTTTATTTTGTGCTGGTGAAGCTTTAGAGTGATACCAGCCACCAGGTGCTATCAACCAACCAAGCTTATTAGGATTTGTATATAATTAGGATTAGAAGTTGTGAATATTCCAGAAATTTGCAGATGCTTATTTATGTTATCTGTTGAAATACCTTTAAGCCCGAAACTATTATATAAGGATGTAGAAATTGGTTTGTTAAGGAAGCTAATGAAACAAATGACAAGCCTATGGGAATATTATAAGGGAATGAAAAATAGAACTTGCAAAAGGAAAACAACATTCATTTTCTTCCTCATAATCATTGAAAAAATCAATTTTTTTCTTAAACATCCAAGATTAATGAAGGTGTTTAATTTGAAACCCCGTGGCATTAATGGCAGCTATGATAAATTAATAAGATAACATCAAATGAAGTTTGGAATGGCTGATTGATGAGCTTTTTTAACTTTTTATTTTCTTGTGAGAGCTCATTTCTTTCATCGTCACATCATTTTACCATAATGCTTGTGCGACATCATTATGCACAACGCCATTTCTGGGAAATAGAGAAAACCGGATTAGCTGAAAAGATGTAAATGTTGATTGTGATTTTTAAAAATATTGAATAGATGTGCAGCCTAATAGCCTTAGCTAAAGGATTACTGCCTCATTAACAGGGTATAGGTCATTTTGACATACTCAATACTTCCATGTAGGTGAGTTTCTTGCAGGCAAAAATATTAGAGTTAAACAATGTAACCTGTAAAATGGGAAAAATATAGCAAAGAACTGCATCAAGTTAAATTAAAAAACTTTACAGGGATATATCCTGATTCAATAAGTAATTAATTGTTTTTTAAAATTATTTGACTTTTGAAAAAATATTGTGGGATTTTTATCATTTCTTAATTAAAAAACATTTTCTTTTAAAGAAAAAGGTGTAAAGAGAACCTTTTAACCAATAAGTTAGCATTAGTCCAAGATTAAAATGCAAAGTCTATTCGTACCCAGAAAAAATTTCGAGGACTTTATATTGGAAATCCTGAAAAGGACGTGTCACCAAACTATGGCAATTCGAATCTTCCATTGTGTTCTCATCCAACACACTATGTGGACGGAGTTAAACACGATATGATAAAATTGCATCAACCTCATGGAATATTAGAAGAATTCATCTGTTCTCTTTTCATGTCCCAAAAACCAATCATTTTCTTCTTCGTTTAACTCCATGCTCGCACAAAAGGTGTAATATGCAATACCTTCTTTCATCTGGATCCCCTTCATCTCTTCAGGCTTATAAACTCCATACTCAAACTCATACAGCACGCAAACGGGGGCTGCTTAAGCCTCACCGTGCTGTCAAACAGCAGAGCCAAACTAGCGTTAGAACTTCATGGCCTCGTGTGTCACTTTCACTTTTCGGTGCAGGATTCGTGATAGGTCCACTTCTTGATGGACTCCATTCGAGAGTCGAACTCGTGGCGTACAAGTCTGGGGCTATTAACATTGGTCCACTTCACACAAACATCTGGGTAGGTTTCAATTTCAGTTTCTTGTCAACTTTTTCCACCCTAAAATATTAAAACATTGGTCCGAAAGAATGCATTTGAAAAAACTATATAATTTTACGTGTTTATATGTGTGCTTCCGGATAAATTATGCGGTCTGAATGAACTTTTAGTAGCGATGACGATGGAGGAAATAACCCTTCACATATTACCTTGTAATAGTATAATTGGCTGCAATTTTATCTGTCTTCTCCAAACTGATACTGATAGGTTCCTCCCTTGCTGGGCTTGTTTTACTGCTCGGTTGGTTTGCTTCAACTCTACCTTGACGAGAGGGTCTTAAACAAAGTTCAAGAGGGAAGTTTAACAAAAACAATATCCTCCCTGATGTAAGTACTCACTGCAATTTCGGTTACGTTTTAAAGAGCTTATTTGAGTTTATGGTATAGACTTGTAATAGTAGAGCTTACAAGAATATTCATAACTTCTTTTCAATAACCTATTCATATTAGCTTATAACAATAGCTTACAACATAACTTCTTTTCATATTAGCTTATAACAATAGCTTACAACATAAACATCAAAACAATTTTAATCAAATTGGTATTTGATTATAAATTTATAGGTATAACTTATAAATTCGCACTTCTTATTTAAGTTTTAGATCCAAATGCATTGTATGAAATCAAACATAATTTGTGGTTCTTTCGTCTTAGATTAGTGGCGTTGTTCATAGAGTTGAGTGCTGAACTATACAAAGCCGGAATAGCAGACAACATTGAGGCCTACATATTATTTGCAGCAGCAGAGTTCCTATGGTTTTTGTTGAATGGAACATGGCAAGGCTTCACCCTCTCATGCATTGTTGGGTTTGCTTGTCCACTAGCTGAGATACCCTTAATGAAGTAAAGCATTACTCTTTCCACTCCCACTGAAATTTTGTTTGACTATCAATGGCTACTGTATCTCTTTTCTTCTTTCAGGTTCCTTCATCTTTGGTACTATCCTCAAGCTAACATTGAAATCTTTGGCCAGGTAGTTCATGTTCCAACTGTCTTTAAGTTACAATCAAGAGTTTTGAGCTATGAACTACCAACACATCGTCACACATGACACATTAATAAGTATAGAAAATGAATTAATTGAATATAATTACTTGTGTCTGTACCGTATAGTATATAGTGTCTGGCATTACACTAAACCAAATGCGGCAACAATATGAAATGTCGGTGCTACAAGTTTCTAACACAAATTGTAACAAATTCTATTCTGTGTAGGGACTCGTTACCTGGACGCTCACTTGCTACTTTGTGTACACGCTGTTCTTAATTAATTTGTCACGGTGGTTCAGAACAGTTTATGCCACTCAAACAGAGGAGTCTGATGCATAAAACACTACTATGTAACATTGCCGTTTATTATATTATTAGCAACCAAGTCACAAATATTAATCACACATTATCCAAAGACATTCATTCTAATCTAACCTAAACACATTATCCAAATCGCATATATATATATATATATATATATATATATATATATATATATATATGATACTGGTGCACATGCATTTGGGATTTTCCTAGATTAATGTAAGACCTGCAGTTTAGAGAATAAATAAATATAAAAGCATAAATAGTTGATTTAGTGACTACTTGTTTTGTACTGTTGTAAAAAAATGATAACCTTCTTTCCTTTTCAAAATTATTTGTGTGAATAAATAAAATTAACAGAATTGTACTAATAAGTGAATAAAAACCTCGGGAAGTAGCTCAATCGTGGCTCAGATTAGTGTTGAAAATGGTCCAATTAGATAAACTTGAATTTGATCGTAATGGATGAATAAAATTCAAGCTATCCATATCCAATATACAACGAATAAAATCCGATTCAATCAATCTATAAACAATTTTTAATGGATGATTAAAGAGTGTGCATACACTTTAAAACAAAGAGAAAAAAGAGTGATGTGATGATTTGATAATGTGATAAGAGGAGAGAGATATAGAGAGAAAAAAAAAACCATATGCTGAATTTGAGTAAGGAAATAAAAGTTTAAATTTATTATTGTTGAATAAAATAACGACAAACGTGATGGTAGTGACGATTATGGCTAATAGATTTCATAGAAAAATAGTGATTTCTTTGGAAGAATCCAATCCAAGAACTAGTTTATTTTATAATGGATGAATCGGTTCGATTTAAAATCGCATGGATGGTGGATAATTGAATTGAATTGCCATCCTCAACTTAAATGACACATGGTTATAGTTTTACCTGTTCAAGATATTTTTATCAGAAACTAAAAGACATTCAAATTATACCATGTTTTTGCTGGAGTATTCAATTTTTAAAGATGCTCTTTTTCTTTTTATATAACACAATAGTGATCAACAACCCCTGCAGAATCACATGCTGTTTAATTTAGTTAAAAAAATGCATCAACTATACACTGTTCTTGTATAATGTTATGGGGAGACTGCATAATCCAAACTTATGATAAATCTCATAAAATCAGGCAACTCAAATTCATTAGGTTCAACTTGTTTTAATTGTTATAATAATAGTTCTAACTTACACCACTCATTTTTGTAGGGGATATAAATTTGCAAGTTATAACTAAAAAGTTGTAAAATGCAATTTAAGGTGTAACTTGCTGATTTACATGCACTAAACTTGTTAGTTTTGGATTGAGCCAAGGTCAAATTCGGGTCACGACTTAGGTCCATCTGCTTAATGAACCATCATATAGACACGTCCTAAAACCCCATGAATTATGATCTAGATAGTTAATTGATATTTTTCAATCCGAACCCAATGATGTGAATCCATCCGGATTCTTACCACATGAAGGCCTAAGCCAAAAAATCCTATTTACTCATAAATTGTGTTGGGTCAGGTATGTCCCATTTTACCCAAAAGTTAACTCACTATCTTGATCTTTCACTACAAGTGCATGTACACCACCCTTTTCGGTGGAAAAGGACTCGCGAAAGAACACAACAAACTTACAATGCAATTCACCCTCTTCACAACCACAACCAACTTTAAGACCATCTTACTTCGGTCCAAAAGGATAATTGACGACTTTACCGGGAGCGGGCCCAAGAACTCTCCTATAGGTTCTGGTACACCTTAAAGTCTCATATTGCTTGAGAATCGAGACAACAGCCACACTTTTCAATCAAACAAGACACATTTTATAAAGGACAAAACCATAAAAGACTTACATCCAAAATAAACAATACCTTAAAATACGATGTAAAGTACTGGAGGGTGAAAACAAGATCACACACTAAACAAGATGAGATTTAAAAAAAGAAAAAGAAGGATGTAGCTTTGGCTCTATTTTGAACCTATTATTTTAAACTCTTTGAACATCCTAACTAATATCAATCAATAGTTTAAACCTTAAAAAGGAGTGTAACAACCGCTAAAAAAGTGATTGGCAATGATATGAAATGTCACAGTTTGCCGCTTTTGTTTTACCGATCACAATCATCATGTCATACACATCCTGCCGCAAATTACATCCCTCAAGTTGCTCTATGACTCTATAATATAAGCTTTTTTCTTAATAAAATAACATGTGTTGAAATAGTACTCTTAATTAATTCCTTTAATATCTCTGGAATCTTCATATATCTGCAGGCTTAAGAATTATCATATACAATAATAAAATGTTCAAGTGGCATATAGATAATGCCACAAATTCACCTGTCCGTTGCTGTTGCTCTATACAAATATGGCACTAGAGTTTACTCAATAAGACACAAAAGAAAACCTCCAACACACTTGAGTCATCTTTTGTACCCTACTTCTCCTTTCATTTGAATGACAGAATATTCTACAGGGATCATTTTCTTCATTTTCTCATTGTAATGTATACTCCAAACCATCATTCAAATATCACATTTGTCTCTCAATTTTATCTTTTGCTGTCAGTTCCTTATTGTCCTGTATTGCCTCTTTATTATTAAAATTTCTTTTTAGGTTACTATATTCAGCTTTCAAACAAACAGATATATGCCACAAACATAGATATGCTTGTGTAAAATTGTTGATTTTTATAAAACAATCCAACAATGTTTTTACATGCAGCATTCACAATACATAAATAAAAAACGATTTACAGAGAAGAAGAGAGAAGTTTTTTGAATAAGCTAAACTAGTCCATTGAAATTGGCACCGGAGAAAATTGAATCTGAGATATATAGTGGAGTACATTTCAAAATCTCAAGCATACATCGTTAAACCAACTCGAGTGAGTTTAGAAACTGAAGAGAAAAGTTAAAGAAAAAAGAGGCTAGTGTTCCAATAGAATACAAAAATCATAAGTATATAACGTAATTGTAAGGTACAAATACTAAAGCCGCAAAAGACTAAGGTTATAGCCGATAGTAGAAAAACCTAATAAAATTGAATTTGTAGTGTTTGAACTCAAGTTATAAACTAATATAATTTATAAACTCAAACGTTTGCATTGCCATATAGAGAACTATCTTCAATAAATTATATCCATCTCCCCATAATTTTATGATACATTAACAGCGAGCATCATTAACTGAATGTGAATGAAAACTTCAATAAAAACAATTTTGTTCATTCAATTGTACACTTAATAGATTTGAGAGAATCATATTTTCCAATCGCCATTATTGTTGATATCATATTTGTGTCTGCCATAAACTTCCAGAGAGTTATACCAAAAGTGTTACAGTGGAGCAGGAATACCAATAGAGTTTTCCAACAAATTTGTGCTAAAGTATAAATTTTAAAAGATGCTGATGCATGGTCGGTCTTACACAAAGAACCAACAATCCTCATAAATGTCTCATCCAACTATTAAGAGAATCCAAAAAATGTTGTGTGGCTCTCACAACCATCAACCAAACCACATAGATACTTTGTAAATCTTTGCAAACAGTGCTTCAATGAAAGAATTGAAATCAACCAAATTTTTGCTATCATGTTAACATTTTAAAGTCATAGAGAAAAAGAAAGAAGATAAAAAACAAAAGAGACTAATATTATAGTTAATAAATACAAAAGTCTCAATTGTGTGTGTTTGGATGGAGGAATGTTTTGAGGGAATGTAATGTTATGAGAGAATTCAAATACTTTGAGGTGAATTCTATTGTTTGGATAATAATAATTTGAAGAATTTTCAAAATGGTGAAAATTTATGAAGTATCTTGTTCAAGTTAAATTTAGAGAATTTCAAATGACACCTAAAAGGTTAGAATTTCAAAATTCTTCATTGTTATAATCTTTCTAATTTTGCATTTTGGTCCTCAATTTTTTCAAAATTTTCAATTTGACCCCAATAAATTTCCAAAAAATTATAAATTGACCACTCATTTTTTTCAAAAATTATAATTTGACCCCTCAAGATTTTTGAAATTTACAAATTGACCCCTAATTTCAATTTTCAATTTTGGCCCAAAAAATTAAAATTTATAAAAGTTCCCAAAAATGATGACATTGAAATTTTTTATTATTCCACTCAAACAAAAGTATTGAGAAATGGAAGGAATTTAATTGAATCATTTAAATTACCTAGAATTTTAAATTCTTTAAAATTTCCCAATTACCTCATTCAAACACACTCTAAGGTTTACATGGGAGGTAGGAAGAAATGGGGGTTAATGGTTTCTTGATTGGTTGATTAATCCAATTTGTTGTCTTAGTAGTGTAATTCAAGACCTATAGTTCTTGCTTATCATTGTATATGAGTTAAAGTACCCCTCTACTCAATTAATATCGATGTTTGTTGGTGTTGGCTTGAGATGTTTTAGTGTGCTCATCTTCAAATTCTCAATTTCGATTATGTCTAGTACCAATTTAAATGAGTTAGTTTAATTTTTCAAAAAATGATAATACTTCTGCTAACAAAAAAAAACCAAGCTAAATATAATTTTTTTTCCAAGCAAACCTAAATATAATATAGTATTATCTAATTAACGCTATCAACATGCTTGTGGGAATAGTGGCCTAGTGCTTAAAATTCAGAACATGACCAAGAAATTTCCTCTATTTACTTTATATGGTTAAATGTTCTTTTATCTTCCATTTGAGTGTTTTTTCGATTTATCCTCTGTAAAAGATTTTTTAGTTTTAGACTTTCTTAACATTTGAATATAAAAAAAATGCATTTAATTCTATTTTATGTGCGCATGTGATACAAGTTTTGCAACATGCACTAATCTACAAAGAGGAACTCCTACATTAATGCAAAGTTATTGTTATTGTTGATGCATATACAATGTTAAGGGTTAATTTAATTGGTGGGTGGTGGTTTGTTAGTAGCATGAATCAAATATTGAACTATTTTTTTAATATTCATTCAACACCTCAATTAATATTATTAGATTGGAAAATTGTTTTTGTAAGTGCACCAATCATCCATTCTCCGTCTCGAGGTTAGAAATAGTGAGTGTGATCCGATAAATGTGATAAGTAAGTGATGTGATAGAAAGAGAGAGACGAAGAGAAAATGAGATGTTAAATGAGCGTATGGAACAAAGTAAAAGGATTGTATTAAATTAAATTATAAATACTAATATTTATATATCCTTTATTTTTTCTACACTCATTCAACACTTTATTTTCTCTCTATATCTCTTCCTTTAAATTCATCAACATATCACATATATCAAATCTAGGGTTGGTCTTAAGATTTTTTGTGTCATGCACGAATTAATAAAGTTGTGTCATTTTAATTATTTGAATGTCTTTTTCTTGTATTTTTTGTTGCAAAAGATTCATTCATAATCAAAGTTCTCTAAAAATATATTTTCAATAAATATAATCAAAGTGAGCTAAAAGAAAATATATTTATATAATACTATCTACGAAGTGAAAATAATAATTTTGGTTCCCATAAATAAAATGGTACTCTGATCTGCCACCCTGCCGTCCACGATCCCATCCTTTATCACAATCACTCTCAAGATTTCTTTCTCTCTCAAAATGTATACAAGGTGTATGAGAGTTTTTCGATAATTTTTTTCTTTTGAAAAGTTAAACCAAACAATCAAAATTGACATCAAGAAGAATCAAACTGAGACCTTTAAAGACTCTAAAATTTCAAGCCAACAACATAAGCCAAACCTCAATGGATTGAATTTTTTTTAGGGATAAATGGATTGATTTTTCTTAAACTATACCTTCAAAGACACATTTAACAGGTGTTTTATTTACAAATTAAATAACATATATGTCTTGATGTATAGAAAAAAATTGTCTTGAAGTAATGCTTTTAATTAACTCCTCTAGTATCATATATTTGCAGGCTTCCAGAATCATTTTACACAATATTAAAATGCTTAAGTGCTGCGCCGGAGATGATATGCCACAAATTACCCTGTCCGTTGCTCTTAACCTATATAAATGTGGCACTAGAGTTCACTCAATAAGACACAACAGAAAACCTCCAAACATTTGAGTCATCTTTTGTACCTATTCTGGACTTGATTAAGATCCAATCTACGAATGATTCATGTTCCAACTAAGTAACACGGTATCCATCAATGTATTAGATAAATCTATGTGAACAAATCATAACACTCTGATTTCAATTGTACGTAAATTACACCGTGGTCCCTACAACAAAATATCTTTCCTTACATGTCATTTATTAAAGGCTTATAATCTTTGGTGAAAGGTGTATTCTTAACTTCGGTTAAACCTCAAACTCTTTTAAAACACTAAAACTCTTATCGACTTTGACAATTAAGCATACAATTTCTTCTGTTTCAAAATCTGCAACACAATCCATACTATAGTTCATTCGATGTAAATATTATTTGTATGATGATTATGGACCTAATTAACAAGATATTTTTCTAAAATAAAATTTTAAATATTTGAGTTCGTGAGCATCTGAGTCCTTAAAAAAAAAACAACCCCGCGCCAAGTAGCAATGCAGACCTTGACCGTTACTTTCACCTCGAAACAAAAAGTTATTTCTCTTATCACTATTGACAATATATTATAGAGGGATTTTCTCATGTAATATATACTCCAAAGTAACCATCCTTTCATATATCACATTTGTCTCTCGATTTGATCCTTTGCTGTCTATTCCTTATTGTCATGTATTGCCTCTTTATATTCAACTTTCCTTTTTTTGTAACTATATTCAGCTCTCACACCAATCTAAATATGTATACTACAATACTGGAGTAATTCGGTATGTTTTCTTAACGAAAAATGTTGTTGCACCGTGGGAGAGGACCTAAAATACTCAAAACCATTGGCATCAATATTAACCACTTTAATGTAGTTTTTTTTGTTGTTTTTTTAGTATACTTATTAATAGAAAAACACTTAAAATACATATAGTTGTCGATAAGCATTAGCAACGGTCTACAATTGTTGTTGTTTTCCATATATCGTTATTCTTTAGACAAAAGGCAAGGTATTATATCATCAACTACTTTTTGCCACTTACTAATCAATCAACAATTTCATTCATTGTGTATCATTTTTCTGATAAATTAACTTGTCGGCGTGACGAAGTATATGGCACGAGAAATATATATACTTAATTAACAAATAATTGATAAAATGAATTATTCTTGATAGACTTGTCATGTATATTAATCATTATGTGATTATTAAAAAAGGATCAACATTTTCATGAAACACATCTTTTTTTGTCAAAAAAATAAAAAGAAACACATCTTTAAAAAATTGTTTTATACATGTACTTCATGCATACACGTATGTGTGTATGCATATACACACAGAGATTCATAAATTTTTACATTAAATGGAATATATATATATATATATATATATATATATATATATATATATATATATTATGGTATATTTGCAATGGCTTGTTATGGTATTCCACTTTTCACACCAATCTATTTAGCAACTCGAAATTCAAATTCATTCCTAGCTAGCACTTTCACGAGTTTCCCTCCTTTTTAATTATGATTGGGATATAATTCGACTAGTTAGTTAATATTAAGAGTTATGCTAACAAGTGTCTAAGTACATTGTTTAAGGAATTCATCATAAGAAATTTTATCTTGAAAACATAAGCCAAACACATGTAAAAGTAGTAATTACACATGTTTTTATACAAAATTTACTACTTTTAGTTGCTAAAACAATGTTTCAAGGGCACTTGTTAGTTTTTCTCTAATATTAATACGGGAAAGCTCTACGTTCAACATTGGCATCGTTGAGAACCTTTTGAAACATAATTGACTTCAATATGAAGAAGTAAGCTCACTGGCTTGTTCGTCCTCACAACTGATATGATAATATAATCAATGTTAGGAAAAAAATAGGAGAAAATGAATGAGTTAAGTTTTGATCAATCACATGAATTTGTTTTCTCAATTTTTTCTACAACTTGAGGAGGATTATATAACTTCTATTTCTAGAGACTGGTGTTATTGATTCTTAGAGTTTCTAACGATTTTTAAGTACTCGTTCATGACGAATTCTAGAACTTGCCGTTGATATGATTTATATAATTGAAATACATTCACACACCATATATGTTAATGTAAATTGACCACATCAGAACTAACAATCAATAACTAATGCAAAATCTATTGAGATATAATTGAAATTAGAGGCTAAGATTGTTGGATAGTTACCAAGTTTGTTAAGAACTCAGATTGTTAGTTAGGTTTGGTTAAGTTACTTGCGGTGCAAGTAACTAACCAACCAAGCTAGTTAAGATGTTTGTAGCACAAGCAAATTAACTAACTGATGTAGTTAGATAGTATTGATCCTAGTTAGGTGCTTGCAATCCCATTTAGAATGTTGTATAAGTATGCATTGAAGCTATGAATGAAAACAAGTTGTTGCATAATCAACATTTCATACTTTCCCTCTCTTTCCACTTGAAGATTGCTCTTCTCTCATTTAAAATTGCTTATTCCCTTATCTTAACATGAGTTAACTCACGTTCGACATTTTTCAGCGTTAGTTAAATCACGCTGACAATTTTAAGATCGGTTCAATCACTTTTTAAGCCATGTCAACCGATATGAAAAGTATCGAGCGTGAGCTAACTCCCGTTGAGATAAGGGAATGAACAATTTTAAAAGAGAAGAGTAATTTTCTTCTCACTTAAGTTCCTCTTCTCTCCTTGTATGCAAAGCCCATCAAAATCTAGTCTTGGAACGAATTCACGTCCAATAGATTACAATGTTATTTGAATTATATACTTTATTCGGAATAAAATATAAGCAAAAATGTGTTAGAAATCAATATATGTCGTTAAAAATTTAGTCCATATACATCAACTTTTTTACCACTTTTTTACTTTCATTCTGAAGGAAGTATAGTATAGGTTTCTTTCGGTTTACAACCAATGGTTTTAAGTATTAATTTTGTTATGAAAATCCTATAAAATAATAATTCTTGAAGGAAATTTGCGCACAAATGATTTTATATGACTCGAAGAATCATTCTCCGCAACCTTGCATAGTAGATCATTCATATATACCAAACAAATGCTACTATTTGTTTGAGTCAGATACCTTTCCCTTAAAAAGGTAATTATTATTATTTTTATTTTTGACTAAAAAAATGTATTAGTTATATTATAGCCTTGTATTTAATTCAATATCCATGACCATGATGACATGGCCGGAAAATATAATAAAAGAGGGTCAATTAAAAAACATGGCAGCGATCAGATAAGGGTGAAGTAGAGGTTGAATCAACTGCAGGGGTGGCACTTGGCAGGTTGTTGTACAGAATAATAACAGTAGGATTTTTGGATTTCTCCTGTTGTGGATTAAATGCACAGTATTCTATCAATTTAAGTTAGTACTATGCTATTTAAATACTAGGAAATGAATGATTAAATAAGTAGGAGAAAAAAAAAAGAAGTTCGTTGAACTTGAACATTCATACTCTATTTAATTGGTGTAGTCTTTTTCAACTGCACTATTACATGTTATTCCATAAAATATCATATTGGAGACGAAAAAAGGCGTTTTTGTCCTAATCGTTTAGGTAATAAATATATTAATTATTTAACAAAAATATTTTAAAACTATTTTGATAATAATTGCATTTAACTATAAAATATAATTGTGTCATCTTCTTCATGACCATCAAAATGCCGTCCACTTGATGGCCACTATGAGTAGATTCTACCTGCCACTGTCAACACCTGCTGCTTATTATTCCTTAATTTTTTAATTACCTTTTGTGATTAACAAATTTCTTTCGTGTGTGGGGAAGGTTAGAGGCGGAAGGGACCCAAAATTAATCAATCTTGGTTACAAATTAGGACACAGATACTTTATCAACATTATATAATTTACATGATAGACTCTCTCCCGTAACTTGTGTTGAATCATTGCCCTATTTCATTTATTTATAGATAATATATTCTTTGTAGCAAAATGTTGATTAGTAACTGTTCAAACAAATTAATCAAAGACACATATTTCATTTTTTTTGTGGTCTGCGTGCTGCGGTTAAGATGCATGTATGTGTATATTCATTTCACTGAATATAGGGAAACCAATTATTATATATGGACAACACTTGACATGAAACAACGTTTATATCTCCTGTATTGAAAGATAAAGAGATCAACGAGATTGATGAATGGATGACAGGATATAGCCATAAATAGGAAAGACAGCAAAACTTGTATTAGCGAGCATCTATCCAAACTCATCATGATTTGACGGATTTTCTCTACTTCGATTGAGTTTGAGTGTGAGTTGGGCTTTCCTAATTTCAAAATACAAGTACTAAGACATGTATCTGAGATATATGTACCCACCCTCCAACTCATACCCAAACTCATTCTCGAACTTCAATTACTTAATTACCTATTTATTAGTCATTTGATTTGATATGTTGATATTTGGTTTGATAATTGTCATGTTATAAAAATTGTTATTGATATTTAAAAAAGCAACCAAATCATCTTATCAATGAAATGCTAAAGTAAACATATTGTTGGGTAATGTATTAGGAAGTCGCGCTTAGGACAAGAAGAAACTTATTTTTTATTGGAAAAAGATTCACTACGAATATGTGAATGTGACAAGGATACCAGAACCCGTCGATGATACAATTCAATTTTTCATCTCCGATAAATATGGATAGAGCACGGGTATGTCATGAGAATCGAGGAAAGTAAAACCCAACCCCATGTCTAACACAAATTTTAATTGATTTGTCTTTATATTTTGATTTTACTCATTATTGTTTATAATTGATTAAACTTCTATTACTATTTTTTTTTAGTAATAAATATTAGTATAGTTAATATTTTGGTGGTAGAAGAACTAAATTCCTATCACTTCTCAACTATATGTTCTTTTTAGCATTTATAACTCTTTCAGCTAACCCTCAAGTGAATCATGTACTCACTTAACTTGGTTTTAATTAGTGCTAACGCAAATAGTCTAGTTGATTATTGATTAAAGGTCCAATTAGTCATTCACTTTCGTAGAATGCATCAATTTGGTCCCTCTCTTTTATAAAATGTTACACTAGTCCCTCACTTCACACAAAGTTAGTTCCTCCATTCATATCAAAAAGTTTGTCATGTCAAATTGGAATCTCTGAAATTTCATACTTAATATATATAAAGTTGTTCTCAAAATTAGATATTTAGTGTCTACTTTATCAATACAGTTACATACATAGGTACCAGGTTTAATCAATATCTATAAGCACGGTTTAAATTAGACGTGTCTTGATATCCGACATATGTCATATATGACACCGATACATATAATTACATTGAATTATATGATTTTCTTAAATCATTAATGGTATTAATATGTTGATGTATGTTTTAAATTCGAGGTTTGTGTCTGTATCCGTCTTCGTAGATCAATGTCAACGAAGAAGGAACTACAACTCAGATAAAGGTTTTGTAAAGTTAAAGACTACTACTAACTCAGCATTTTATGAAAGTGATGGAGCAAATTGATACATATGCGACTAAGTTGCACATTTACACGTATCATCATAAAAGTTACAAATTGATTGGGAGGTGTTTGAAATGAGGCCTCCTAATAAACATTTGTCTCAAAAGGTACCACGTTGCATACAAATCTCACTCTACTCCTGATCCACTACCTCACCTGAGACTGGCAATTCATAATAATATAAAATTGCAAGTGCTTAGATATGCACATGTCTGCTCTGGTCCCTATTTTGTTCTAGCTCACTTTTCCCCTTAAAGCATGATTGTGTTTCGCCAATTTTTACCAAAAACATAAAATACTATGTATATTCAATTTCAATCTATTATACATTTTCCTCAACAAAAAAAAAAATCTTCTCTATATTCTTCAGTCTTGAAAATCAAGTGTATTGCTACATGTTCTTATCGGTCTTATATATGATAAGTAGATTACTTGTATATATATTACACAATATTTCATTTATTTCTAATGGAAGAAAGCTTGTTACTCAAAGCCGGTCCAAGATATTTGCACAACTTAGTTTCTAAAGAGAGGGTCTCATATATTCCTACATCACCTAGTTTCAAAACTTGATTTTTTTTTTATTTTTATTTTTACAAGTTATGTATTATTTTATTTATTTTGAAATGCCTCACAAGGTTAGTTATTTTAAAAAGGAGGGAATATATTTTAAGGTGTGAACTAGCCGTCCATGAAATTTTGAAAAACATGATGATCCAAGCCTGACAAGCTTCCACTTAATTAGTATAAACAAAGAACACAAACACAAACTTGACCCTTCCACGGCCAGCAGCTCCTAGGAAACACCTGCACTATATGTTACTTATGTTCTCTGTATCTATCATATTTGATATTATGATACGATATATGATATTCCTGTTGAGATTATTAATTTAATAAACTAGTTTCAATTTTTTTATAGATGATATCGTTTTCAACTACAGAAGAACATGTCTCACCGTTCAACAAAAACCGCCTGAGGAAAAATATATATTGAACAACCATGTCGTACATGTATGGATTAGCTGGGTATATATGCCGGGTCTCATGCACTCTTGTGGCTAGAAAATGAGTATATGCAATTTGGCCAAAGCTGGTCGATGACTTTTGATGAATTTTTTCATCACGTTTTTTGCATGTACAGTAGACGTATTCAAGACCATTCTAGATCAGATATAGTGGAACCAACCAAATACCTGAACCTGATCACATATACTTGGTGCAACGCAATTGACATTTTTGGTTTTCTAGCATCGGAGGGCGGAGCCTCTTGACGTTCTAAAAAAATTCAAAGGGTTATGCATAATGTTATATCCCTTAAATCTATAAATGTTGTGTTTAAGAGAATTGATTTTATCATCTAAAAAAGATTTTGTCGCATGTTTGTCGCCCATTCCGATATAATTCATTGCGAATATTACTATACAGTTTATTAAAATATGATTAAAAAATTAAATGTATATTAATATATTCCTCATTAATGCTTATTCTAAAAAATATTTCAAGTTGAGTTTTTATAGAAAAATTCCATAAAGTATTAGGCGTGACTGTGCTGATGACCATATTTCTTTTAATCTTGACTATAAATTTTATTGGTCCTTTAAAAACAAAATTATTGGTGTTTATATTCCAGCCATATTTTTTTTTTCTATTCACAAGATAAGAATATAAGACAATTCTTCATGCTTGATAGTAACACAATAGATTTTGTTGGGTTCAATTAGGAGTCATTAGTTTTACATCAACAATAAAATGTTCGATATATAAAATAGATGATTCATATATCTAATGTTTT
The DNA here is from genome assembly GCA_946800305.1 of Medicago arabica. Lineage (NCBI taxonomy): Eukaryota > Viridiplantae > Streptophyta > Magnoliopsida > Fabales > Fabaceae > Medicago > Medicago arabica. The sequence goes on along the minus strand of OX326965.1, from coordinate 51,874,695 downwards.
TTAAGATTTTTGATGGAGATTAGCGTGTCTCTTCTGTTATTTCGAACAAGTTGTGCCATAGACTTTGTTCGATTTAGTGTGAGAGATAAGTACAAGAAATTGGAACTAAAACTTAAGAGAAAATTTATTGAGTTCAAATAAAAGTGGTTAGTTTAATGAGCCGGGGTTTTGAGTGTATCTAATGTCCGCGCTTTCTCTTCAACTCCTAAAAGATTGATATGTTGTTGTCTAATTTTATCAAAGCAATAGGAATAGGGTGTAGTTTTTAAAAGATGACATTGAGTGTTCAAAGATTCTAATATAGTCACATTCCAATAATGGTAATGTCGGTACAAGTTAGTCGTTGTTTCTCAAAATATGGTAAAAACTTTCTATAATAGAAAAAAACCGCGCGGAGCTGTAAAGTACATAAGCTTACAGTAAACTGAGTCAAACTCAAACATTAAATTCCAAACAGTCAACTTATATACCATACGCCTTACGCGTATCTGACACTGAGATTCATCAATTTTTTGAGGTGCAAATAGCAACATTTTCATTTAGAAAGAAAGACCACACAGTGACACGGTTCTTAAAATAGGTGGTAGTTGGTACACCAATTAAGAGCAGGCAGCCATGACCAGTTTGTTCCCAAGTCTCTAAAATTTTCTGACCTAAACCTAATATTGTAGCCACCTCCTACCTTAAAAACTTACTCCTTAAACAATTAAAATCAATTGTAACATATTCTTCTCAGATAGCTACCATGTTACATTATAAAATTACATTTGTATTTCCTTATGACATATCAGATTTCAATTAGACTTGACCAATTGAGATTCCTTTCTTCAAATCAATTCATGCACACACAAATGTTTCACTACCATCTTCAATTTTTCAAATTTTTATTTCCTTTTCACCCATCTTCCGCTGTCTTGTCTAAAAAGTCCACGCCTTCTAAAATTAAACATAAGAATATACTGGCATATATATATATATATATATATATATATATATATATATATATATATATTTATATTTATAGTTGTTATTTAATCACCATACCCCATCTTGGTCGTTCACATAATAAATTAATTGATTTCCTTAAAAAATATAAAAAGTTTATTCATTACCCTCTTTCCTTCTCCTTATATATAGATTATACACCATGCCACTTTCTTCCAACCAATAATCTAAACTCTCTCTAGAACTTAAAATTTTTCAACATCTTCATCATTCATATATCTATTATCTATTAGAATACTTATAGCAATGGTAGTACCTTCTCCAACTTCCATGATAAGAACTAAGAAAACAAAGGCTGTGGGAATTCCGACGATTGACCTTTCCATGGAAAGGTCAGAGTTGTCAGAATTAGTTGTGAAAGCTTGCGAAGAATATGGCTTTTTTAAGGTGGTGAATCATGGTGTACCAAAAGAGGTTATTTCAAGGTTGGAAAATGAAGGAACAGAGTTTTTCTCAAAAAACTCTGCAGAGAAACTTCAAGCTGGTACTTCTACTCCTTTTGGTTATGGCTGCAAAAATATTGGACCCAATGGTGATAAAGGTGACCTTGAATATCTTCTTCTCCATACCAATCCTAATTCAATCTCTGAAAGATCCAAAACCATAGCAAAAGATCACCCTATCAAGTTCAGGTATTGATTCAGTCACTCATTAATTGTTTAATTAAATAATTTTTTTTGTAAATATAATATATTAGATAATAACATATTTTTCGTAGCATGCTAGCTAGCTTCCATTTTGAGCAAAAATAAAAACTAGCCTCCATTTTCAATTCATATTTTTTGACAACAACTTTAACATGACCAATTAATTTGATATTGCTTTATAACATAATGATAAAAAGTGGGGGAAGAGTATAATATATTGTAATACTATAATAACGCAGATTGAGGGGACTTTAGGATTATAATATATGAACTAATATATAAGGTAGGGAACAAGGTGTTATCAGTTAGTGTTTCTTAAGTGTCAAGCAGGCTGGTGGGGGATAGCCAGAGTACAGACTCTGACGAGTTTGACAAAACATTGATATTCTATATATGGGTGGTTGATGTATCATTTTTTATTTCCATATTGCGGTAACATTTCAAAAGGTTGATAACAAAAAGAACTGTGAAGGACATAAGTATTTAATATTATCAATACTTTATGCTTTGTATCCTAGATAGGGACATTTTTCCTTTATATTCCAAATCATACCAGAAATTTTATTTTAATTAATAGTCTAACAAATGCATTTTGCCTCACACCTTCTTGATGTAATATGTAGTTGATTTGGCTACGTGACTATGACTTCTACATCTTTCAATTAGTTGGAGACTATTCTGATGTTAACAGAATGGATTCATTTGGGCTTCTATTCATGTTGATGAGCCCTGTCTCTGACTTTGTGTGTACAAAACTACATAACCATTATCCTAACTTGTAACAGAATCACATTGGTTTGTGTTGTAACATCACATGAGTACTAAGTAAGAGGTTACGGGTTCGATCTTGTTACTAACATTTTTGTCCATTTCGAGGTAATCATATTTGTTGGATACTAAATATAGACACCTCTTCTAAAAAGATTCAAATATTAATTCGTCCGGTTAATTCTATTCAATCAGGAGGAGTGACAATCAGTCTTAAACTTAATTGAATATGGAACCCACCAACCATCAGCCCCCAAAATTATCTTATGAGATTAGGCTGTAATATCTATGATGCAAGTGCTAGAGAAACTTATCTTCATCAAGAAAAAGTATCATGCATAATTAAGCGTTACTTTTGGCCTCATTCAGAAGTAACACTTACTAGTCGTATAGAGAACACGAAGATAGGTGGTTCATCATATACAATTAGATATAACTTAATTATTGAATCAAATGATATGTAATAATATTTAATGATATGTGATCACATGATACAACACTATTTTATCTGCGCAGAATGGAATTGGTTATGAGTGAGTTGGAAAAACATATAGCAAAGTAATCCACAGCGAACTAGGTTATTTTTGGCATAATATCTTGCATATGGATATTTCTTGCGACAAGATGATCTTGCTTATTATTATTATTATTATTATTATTATTATTATTATTATTATTATTATTATTATTATTTATTTTTATAAAGATCTTCCCTTCACTTTGACCCCAAAGAAAATAGACCAATCAATAATAACTCAATGCGTGTCTCACTCGTGTTCCAATCGATTCAATAGTGTACTAGTATTCATTAGCACAATCAAATCAAGAATAACCTTTATTTTCTTCATTTCAATAATTAAAAAGTGAAATGAGTATAAATGATTTGACTCGCCACGTGTCTTTGCCGGCTAATATTTGGCAACGTTGATAATAGAAAAGACGCATTGTTTTTAAAAGATACAAAAATAGTAGTGTTAGTTAATAGTTGTGACTATGTGTAACGTTTTTGGCCTTCCAATTTTGTTGCAGTTGCATCGTCACTGATTATATAGAAGCAGTTAAAGAATTAACATGTGAGATTCTTGAGCTAGCAGCAGAAGGATTGTGGGTCCCTGACAAGTCCTCACTAAGCAAAGTTATCAAGGACGTTCACAGTGACTCAGTCCTTAGGATCAATCACTACCCTCCAGTGAAGAAATTAGGCAAAGATAATTTGGACCCATCAAAATTCCAAAATAGCAATAATAATACTATTGGATTTGGAGAGCATTCTGACCCTCAGATCCTAACCATCTTACGGTCCAACAACGTTGGTGGCCTTCAGATTTCAACTCAACATGGATTGTGGATCCCTGTCCCTTCTGACCCCAATGAATTCTATGTCATGGTTGGAGATGCCCTTCAGGTTACTTGCTTTCTAATCAACTCCATTCATAATTGTGAATCTGACGGGATTGCATTGTACTACTGCGATAATTTGTTACACTTTAGAGTTTCGACAAAATCACAGTATCGCAATCATTGTGCATAATAATTGTAACTTTTTAATAAAGGACTCATGTTGTGTGTGTTTTTCTTTGGTGTAGGTTTTGACAAATGGGAGGTTTGTGAGTGTGAGACATAGAGTATTGACAAACACAACAAAGCCCAGAATGTCAATGATGTACTTTGCAGCACCACCGTTGAATTGGTGGATCAGTCCATTATCAAAGATGGTGACAGCCCATAACCCATCTTTGTATAAGCCCTTTACATGGGCCCAATATAAACAAGCAGCATATGCTCTTCGATTGGGAGATTCACGTCTTGATCAATTCAAGCTCCAAAAACAAGAAGACAATAGTAGCCACCATCTCCATGACACTTGAATCACTTTCATTGTTTATAGTCCTTTCTTTTTGTTTCAATTATTGTTGCTTGTTTTATATGTAGTGTTGATATTTATTTTTTGGTTTTGCAAAGTTTTCCGTAGTGATTTAGTGATGTACGTTTGGGAAAAAGAAAAATAGTCTAGTCTAGTCTACCTAGTTGGCATTGTAAAATATATATAGGTAACCTTCCAAGTCCTTTGCATGGGAATTTTGACATGAATGATGTTCAATGTATTCAGAAATCAGAAGCAACATCATTTATTTTTGCGTTTCTACTCTCAAGCATTATTATTAGCCCAAATTGGAAAAGATTATCAAAGACATGTTTGTTTAAGATACTAAATGGTATAAAGCCAATTTTGACTTAACCATTCTCTTTGTTGGCTCTACCATACTTCTCAACAACATGTGTGTTAATATACGGTAGTACTTGCAATGGGCCTCCTACCATCCAAACAACATCAAAATAATATCTTCCTTTATTCATTTAATTTCACATTCTAGCAAAAACATAAAATGAACTATCACCAATGTCAATAATTTTCTTTTGATGAAATAAAGTCAACTATTTTGTTTATATATTGAACTATTACCAAAAGGAAATTAAAATAATGAAGACCGATAGTAACGTGCATGTTTAATATATATTGTTGATGAATAACAATAAAGTCCTACATGTATGCATGCAGGTATTTGTTTTAGTTGTAAATTAAAGCTATGAAAATAGTTATTTTAAATTAGTAAGCATTATTTAAAAATTGTTAAAATCCAAAGGTTTCTGTCTTCGATTAAGGGCTAATGAGCCAAGTGTTCCCATCAATGAAATGAATCCCAATAAAGGGTTCAGCATCTTTGTCACTTAGCATCCGTGCCCACGGGACTCTTCCGGCGGTGTTGGATCCAGGTCCACTACACTTATATTCTCCATAATATGCATTCCTGCATGTGTAAACAATCAAACAAACCTAATAAGCTTCATTTGCACTTACATAATAAAATAGCTTCTTTTTCTACCTCAATGATTCTTAAACATCGGTCTTGTGACGGAAAAACACACCATATTTTGTATTTACCTATCCGAACGTTGTCCGGATTGATAAATTGAAAATGGTGTGATTTTAAGGAACCATTAGGGAAAAAGTAGCTATCTAATCTAATAATAAGACAGAATCTAAGTGAATGCTTTGTTGTATTAACTATAGTACTAACATGTAGCGCTTTGTGTCATTCCAATCTTCCCATCCTTTGGGCAGAACACTGTTGTCCATATAGGTGTAGGAGAAAACAACTTGTGAATAATTTCCCCATGGTCTTCCAAGATAAGCTGGTCCATCACCTATTACCTTACTATTTTTAAAGGAAAATCCACTATCATATGACGGATTTGAACCACTTTGAGCTGTAATGGAGGTCATGTTCTTGGCTATGGACCTTATAGTGCAACCCTGCAAGGCAATTCAATCAGAAACTATGCCATGGTTGATTAGGAAACAAAGCTATTATGGTGGCAGACATGAAAATTGTCCTTTTATTTATATTATCAAAATCTTTCTATTATAAATTGCGAGAATTCCGAAAATTGAAATATCTCCACAGTATTAGCTTAAAAAACTCAAATTAATAGTGAAATTTAGAGAGTAAAAAAATGTAGGGTATATGATTTAAGTGGGGGTAGCAGCAAGTAGAAAATCCTTATCGTTAACAACCCACTTGGCCATAGACGAGATGATATACCTGAGTTTGGGCACATTGTTGAAGCGTCTCGTTCTATGTTTCATTCTAAATTTTCCAACTCTCGGGTGGAGTTTGTTAGGCGACAAACCAATGTGGTAGCTCATACTCTCGCTAGAAAGGCCACGTTACTAGCTAGTCCCGTAGTTTATTATGCTATACTCAATTGTATTGAATCCTCGATTATAAATGAAATGCTATAAACACCTTTTCTTCAAAAAAAAAAAAAAAACCCACTTGGCCATAAAATGTGCATATTTGAACTTGAACCCATGAAAGTACAAAAATGATGGAAAGGTTACCTCATAGAGGGATTTCCCATGACCACAAATGAAATCAACTGAGCCTTTAATAGTGCAATTGTTGAAGTAATGAAAGCCTTTGTGATCGTATAGGGTGTCTTGAACACCAGAAAATGTGCAATTGTAAAAGGCAGTTTTATTCCCGGTGATGCGAATCGCAACAGCTTGTTCTACTTTCGATCCAATAGGAAATGAAGCAGTGTTCTAGTTTAACAAGCATTTTAATTTTATGAGTAACTATCAATAAATATAATAACATAATAAAGGTATGTTTGAATGGTAACTGGTAACTAAATATCATAAAATAAGAATGGAATGAGATAAAATTCAACAGTATCAATCAATTTTATCTTATTCTATTCTATTTGTCTATCTCCATTTTACTTTCCCTCCAATATTTATCTCTACAATAAATATTTTGAGTACCTCAAAATTAATGTTGATGGCCATAAAATAACTAGCATTCACGCCAACAGTGGCACTATTGAATGTTCTCAACTGAGCCCCATCGCTTCCGGTGACAGATTGTGTATCATTTCCAGTTATAGTTGGTGGATCCCTTACGTCCCCTAGGAATGTTATGAAAGGTAGTGTTTTTGGGATAACAATTTTTTCCCTGAAACAATTAATCATCACAGGTTATAAGAGATAAAATGGTAAATGCTCTAATATATACACATTTTTGTTATAAAAAATAAATAAAACAGTTTGAGTTAAAGTGAGGTACCTATAACAACCCGGTGCAATGGAGATGATAACTCTTCTAATGTTATACGGTTGAATGCTTTTAAGAGCTTCTGTAATGCTCTTAAATTGAGCTGAACCATCTTGACTAACTGTTAATCTAATTTTATTACTCTCAGCTTTCTTCAGCTTAGGATCAAGACCTTGTCCATTGCCATATCTCTTTTCCAAAAGGGTCTTTCTTTGGTAATTCTTGACGTTCCATGATATCCACTTGTCAAAATCAGACTCCATTTCTGATCTGCAGCTTAACCATAACAATGAAAGAACCAACAAAATAAGGTGGAAACAGCTTCTTGGAACCATAATGCTAATAATATTACTATACCATTTGTTTCAAGACAGTGCACTATAATATATAGATACACATTAAATGATAATGCTCATTGCTATTTACCAAACTAACCTTCATTTATAAGTAAACATAGACAAACTAGTATACTGTTCTGACGTATGACAGTGTTGAAGGGTATGTTCATTTTATTTTTTTTCTACTCTTTGAGCAAAATTAGTAGATCGAATTAAATATAAAGTGGGCACTAAATTTTTTGTGGAACTATATCAGGAACTGGAGTAGTTGTATTATGGGACCCAAATTTCAAACTATGATCAAATAAGGTGTAATCAATTAATGTACATATCAGATTGAAGATAATCTATTAACATTGGAGATGGATTGTGGCACAGAAGGGAGAAAATTGGTTAAGTTCATAGCTGTAATCCATTTTCAAAATGCTCAAATTTGGTGTAGTGGTCACCAGGTCTGTGCTGATATATTTGGGAAATAGTACATTCTATATATCTAAATTCTAAACCAACAAATATAGGTTGTGGGGTAGGACAATTTTATTTTTATTTTTCAAAATATGGGTTTTTAATTTTTAATTTATTATTGCATCAGCCTTATCAAACACGTTGGTCACACAACTGGATTATCATATTTTAATAAAAATGAATATATTGTCAGTATCCCACTGGCACTTAAAATGTAGATGTATGAAATGGAATGATTTAAATTCCTACAACTCCTATTTTATTTTGTTTTTGAACTCTGAGATTAGCAAAAGCTAATTACTTTCTTGTGAAGGTACCTATCTTGAATCCTAATTTAGTTCACTATCTCGTTGTCAGCCACATTGATGAATACTAGTAGGTGAGAAAAACTACTATGAAAATAATGGTCAGATTAGCTTAGGTTGGACCCTCATCCACACACATGCTATTAAATCTGTTAAAAATGATTTTTAACCTTGAAAAGCAATTTTTTCTAAAGAAAATTCTCAAAACAAACGCCAAAAACAGAGGGAAAAAACACGGAACTTAAATCTAATTTGATTAGTTTACGAAATTACCCTTGCGGTTTCGTTTGCTTCTCCAACATATCAAGTTTTTCTTTTGAAGCCTAGATCTCGTGTTTGGGTTTATGCATATATATACTATTTTCAAGCAATGTTATTATGTGACTAACAATTGAATGAAAGAAATACTTTCACTGATAGAATTAGAGTGTATGTTACATCTTATATGTGCACAACAAGATTATTGATATGACAGTTATCTATTGACTAACTAGATAACTTGTTACGCAAGTTACCCTGATGGATGACACTGGCTAACAGTTGTTTCTTCATGGTGCAATAAATATAAATAGAAGGGAGTGCATTGTGTGTTGCATTTTGTCATTTCTCCATTTTTTGCTTATCTGGATTCACGTTTTATGACCTAAATTAAATGGTAGTTTTGTAGTTTAAAAACCACTTCTACATACTTGTATAAATAAACACAAATCAGTTCAAATGTTCTTTAAAATCTTTAATAAATAATTTTAATTTTTTTTTTCAAGTAATCTAGTTATTAAATTCACACACCTTAAGTGTCGAGAAAAGGTAAATTCTAAATTCGAACTTAGACTACTATATATATGAGTCGTATCTGAAGCACGACAAAGATGGCAGCCGTCCTAGACCCCAAAAAATAAGTAAGAATTGTGTTCTAAAACGAAAAAATAATTGCAGGTCCATTAAGCCCAAAAAAAAAATAACATTTAAAGTCTGAAAGAAGGTGTTGGATGTTAACATAAATGATCTTTTTTCTGGGTTGAAAGATCGTCCAACGTAGTATATTTATATTTTTCTTTTATTGTTTTTTCTCTCTTTTCGATCATATTATCAATTACAAGTGGTTTGCTCTTTGAAATAAGTTGTTAATTTTTGGATATATTCAAATAATATATATAGCAATTGGTGCTAAACATTATTACTGTGTGAACACCTTCCATTTCCTCTGTCACCCGACCTTGGTGCGACACCTTTAGGCCCCCACAAAGGTGAAATGAAACCAACAAAGTCAAGTAAAGCCTAGTACCAAAAAGAAAAATATAGACACTCAATAAAAATAGAATAAATAACAAATGGAGTAGAAATGTAGAATGTTGTGTTTGAACTGGGATATGAGGTCAGCTGTGACCATACATGCGACATACAAAATGCATAATGCATAGGAAAGAAACCAAATAAACATGTTGACTGACCAATCATGTGTGAACGAGTCAAAGACTAAAATAACCTACGAAGATCAATGAAACGTGCTGGTTTCAAAAGTAACGGCACTTAGTGCTCTACTAATGAGAAACCCATTGAATTTAAAACATTATATTACTATTAGTCTTAATATTATTAATGTCAAACTTCCAATCACGTTTTTTTAAAAGACAATTTATATGGTACATTCAATAAATTTGAATGTATCGGTATATCAAATCGTTAAATTAATAATAAATGAGTTGTTTTTTTTTAAGATAAAATAATTATTTTTTATCAATGACAACTATAGTAATTAAATTTTATTTACCAAGAGTTTCGACGAAATAAAATTTAATTTTTATGAATTTTTATTACTCATCACAATGAATATTGATTATTTTTTATGACAAAATGTAATTTTTTTAATATGATCCTTATAAACAATGAAATGATGTTTTTTCTTATGAAATGATCGTTATCTTATAAATTTTGTGAAACAAGAGTACTGGTACACTAAATTTTGTGAATGTACAGTAGAAGTTCCCTTTCTAAACATCTATGCTTCTAGAGGATTGATCATAACGTAAAACACACGACCAAAGTTGAACAATTCATTCATAACACAAACACATCACAAGTCAACTCGAACACATACACACACAAATCCTTCCATAGAAGAAAATCAAAGCTCTATCTTTATTAATTTTGTAATTAGAGATATGAACTACAATTACACAATTATAATTCTCGTGTAAGAGTAGGACAATTACACTCAATCAGTTACTCAACAATGTCACTAAACTTAAATAAATTTAAATATAACTTGTTAATGCCTAGTGTAAAAAGCTGGATCATAAATCATCAGCAAGTTGCTGCTGCAAGAACCATATGTTTTCATCTGTCCACAATTCTGAACCACCAAAAACACTGTTCTGTTCAAATTCTTGGATGTTTGAGTCTAAGCATTCCCACTCCTGCCACGTGGACCCCAGTTCCGCACAATCCATTAAATTGTAAGATACGTTTGATTCTACTTGAACATCAACCCCTGACGAGTACGATGAAACCTCTGACTGTAAAATGGCAGGATTTGCATTTGCCCCACAAGTTTCACTGTGAGCTTTAGCATTGTTGCAAGTTGAGGTTTGTTGTTGGCCATAGAAATTAGTATCTGCAGTTGCACGAGTAGATTGGATCCTCTCGATGAGGCGTGGAATCCATACTAAACGCAATGTGTCCCTAAATTGTTTGCTGTTTACATCACATTTTAGTTGCCTAGCTTGCTTCACGACTCTTGTTCTCCAATAGTTCTTTATTTCATTGTCAGTTCTTCCCGGTAATTGTTCCGCTATTTTAGACCACCTTCATTAAATAACAGAATATCATGTTAGTTAATTTGACCAACTCTATTTCATTCAAAAACTAAACAAGGTTTGTTTCATTAAGGAAAAAAATGTTTATATTACAAATACAATAGAAAGAAATTAAACAATTTATTACAACTGAGTTAAATTAGCCATATGCATGTTGCTAACAAAGTAATTGTCACCTAAGTAAGTCGTTGCTTAATGTCTTATTTCTTGTAATGTACGATCATAATTCAACCTTAATATAAAATTATAAATCAACCAATTACATAGTTTACATGTATATGTATACGTACCGATTGCCCCAACGGGAATGAAGATCAAGGATCAAGACTTGTTCTTGGAGAGTGATGTTCCCACGTCGAACATTTGGACGCAAGTAGTTCAACCATCTTAATCTGCAGCTTTTCCCGGTTCTCTTGAGACCCGAACAGCGAGCAACGGAGTTCCAATGACCTTCTCGGTGGACCGCCACATAGTTCATCAGAATAGTATCCTCCTCTTCTGTCCATGGACCTTTCTTTATTACCATAGTATCTTCTTGACTTACTTCTGTTACTGATGAACCACAATCTGAAAAACTCCTCATTACATGCATATTGGTTTTGTAATTAGTATCCATGTTCTGTTATACTCTCAGTTATACTTTGTTTTGCCTTTGGAATAAGAAATGGTTCTGAAAATATATATCTTAGACTCTTAGATAATTTTGTTATGGATATGTAAGAGTATGTGATTATATAGAGAGTGTTCGGCGTTGACGTTGGATTTAGGAGGAATTGCACTTTAAAACTAAGAATTTGTCAAAACTAAAAGATAAAGTGAAGGGCTGCGAGTATAGCTGAATACTTGGTACGCAGTATTGTTAAATAATACTCCTACTTGATTGATTAAATACTATAGTATTATTTTAGATATTGCTAGTTACTCATATTGGTGTTTTTTTATTTTGACCTTGCTATTTCGTGTTGACACTTTGACTAATAACACGTATATTCAACCAAGTTTACTAAAATAATAGTAATTAATGTCAAATAGTCAGAACTAAGAAGGCTTTAACAGTATTTGGTCGTTTCCAGAACCAAAATGGTTCCTGTATCTGCTATGTCTCAGGTCAAACTTCCTTCCTAGTTGATATTAATTAAAGGAAATTGTTTGCAGATTACTATAAACCTATGAACTTGTATGTAAAGAATATTTCTTATTCCTTAAACTATTTTACCACACATAATTTAATTCCGTACAACAGGAAATGGAATAATTAATCAAGAATGTAATTTTAGTTTCATTCTACTGTTTGTGATTAAAAGTGAATTAAGAAGTATACAATAACATTGCGGTTTGGTCTTTCCTAAAAAAAATTAAATATACTGCAGTTTGATCACAATAAGTAATAAGTAACTACTTCAAAAAAAAAAAATGTAATCAGTAAATACAATTAAACAGTTTTAATTTAAGCTAGTTACTAAAAATAAAAGGGTTAAATAAATATATAATCCTCATAAATATACCAACATTTAATTTTAGTCCCTCTAAAATATTCTTTAGGTTTTTGGTCCCTCTAAAAAATTTCATTTATAAAATTAGTCCATGCTCGGATTTCTAAGGTTCAGTGGCTGATTTTCACTGTGTCTATATAAGACACACAAATTTTTTGAAAAAGGGTTCAAAATTTAGAGAGAAAAGACATACTTTGGAGCTGAACCATTGAAGATCTGGTGGGAGACCAACAAAACTCATAGATAGTCCTCTAATACATGTATGAATCTTTATTTTGAAATAGTTATTTGTACTTTAACAATAAGTAACTAATCTCTTTGTGGTTAAGACTTAGATGAATCTGATGTAATTAAAGGAAAATTGATTACCAAAACAGGCAACAAAATAAAATTTTCTCGACTTTCTTTCCTTGGATCATTACGAATTTGACATGATCATTGATTAGTATGTAACCTCTTGAAGTGCAGAAAGGATTCTCAATCCCGACAAAGCAAACAACAAAGCATTCTACTCGTCCACATGAACGGTGCTCGTCTAGTTCCTGGTGCTAACCAAGCGATCTGAGGTTTGGAGAATTAGGGTTTCTAAAACGTGTAACCTCTAACTTCAACACAAAGGTTGTTCTATTTATATAACTCCAAGTGTGTTCGGCAAGGTAGAATTCACTATTGAGCTTCCATATGCCCATTAACTTGTTTAGTCTTCTGCTAACTAATTAGTGTTATTTGCTAAACGCACTTATCTTATAAGTTTTACTTATATTTCTCCTTTTGACCATTCTATTGTGTGTGTGACCCTATAGGTTCTTGTCACGTTGACAATAATATTAGATCTTATATTTAATATTATATACAATGAGCGGTATCTAGCAACACATCATTGCTACCCAAGTAACAATAATGTCAAGTGATCTGACGAAACCTTTTCAATGATAATGTTTATGTGTACAATTATTCATTTGTCCTCATATCTATATTGATCACAAGACATAAATTTTGTCACTCTTGTATAGATCAATATTTATATTTCTTGATTCCGAAATATAATGAATAACGAATAAGCTCAATATCTCATATTGACTTAATTCGGCAAGGTCATGCAATTTTACAATCATATTTCATCAAGAGGCCTAAAGATATATCTCATGTTAAGAGGAGGGACAAATCTCATCTATGACGCTCATGTCCCTCAGTATGATCCATATTTCATTAGGATCTCCATTGAACATGATAGGCTTGTTTGATCCAGCTGACTTGTCATCAGTGTCATAATCATATGATACAACATCACTAGAGTTTCCAGTATCACCAGAAGACATGTTTTCCTCGTATTTTTTCTGTCACACTGTTAAGTGTTATAACAACAAAACCGGAGCTCTGGTACTAACTAAAGGTGAGAAAAACACAAGAAGATGGGGTTGAATTGTGTTGATTTTTTCTTCTTTTTAAACTAAGTTCAAAGTCCAGAGTCTGATAGAGTTCATATTCTGGAGCAATGTTCAGAGTCTAATGTAGTGGATAAAGTAGAGAGAGAGAGAGGGGAGAAAGGCACAAAGCAATTATATTGGTTTCTTCCATAATACAGAAGTAGTCCAGTCACCCTTGCACTTCCAAGAAGAGTTCACTATAATCCAAATCTGATTACAAATGCTCAAGCACACAAGCAAGAGACTTCAAATACTCAAGTACACAAGCTAAAGATTTCCTATGCTCAAGTACAAAAGCAAGAGACTTATAAACAAACAAATTACAAAGAAACATGTTTGAGTTTGAATACTTGATATACAATCAGTGGTGTTTACAATACAAATCAAATTGGACTTTTGAGACTCTATAATTTCTAAGATATGAAAGTTGTTAAGAAATTCTAAGTGTTTGATGTAACAATTTCAAAAGAGTTTTGACGCAGTTAAAACGTTGTTGAGTCTCTCTTAATCTTCAAGTTTTCATTCCTTTATATAGTGGTATGAAAGAGACGTTGAGAGTTGCCAACACATTAAAAGAGTCATTGTAGAAGCTTGATCAATCACCAATGATTTGTCGCTTGATTTTGTTAATGTTATAGGAGGGAATAATTTAAAATTCATTCCTTGTATAGAGAATTAATCAACAGAGACACAATTGTAGCAGTATTATGCGGAGACAATAGTGGAGTAGTGGTTGTACAATTGTCTTATTGTTCTTTCTCTGAGTTTTTTCAGTGGATAAGCATCCAATGCCTTCTAATTCCTCTAGAATAGTCGTTGCTCCATGTTTTCATTCCTTCTGCAAACTTGTGGGTTCAAATAACCAATAAACTGACTTCAGGTTCTTCACTTCAGACTTTGGGTGACTTCAGATGTTGACTGTCAACTTCTGATGCTCTTCAAACTCTGAATTTTTCAGACTCTTATCTGCAACAAAACTTCTCTTGAAAATTCTTTTGCTCTCAAATGTTATTCCATAACCAATACTTTGTTTTAAGACTTCTAAATTTTAGTCTATGGTTCTGCACACTTGAACAAATATTAGCATATTCGATTGAACTTTTAATACCTTGTATTATCAAAACTTAAGGTGGCAATGTTAAACACATTTTGTTCCAACAAATACCATTTTGAAAAGGATCATTTATTCAAAATGATTTTAAGGAGATGATACTCAAAATATCTTCTCATTTGGCGCATTTTTTTTTCCTTTTTTTAAAATGCGTAACACACAAATGAAAACTTCTAAAGTTAATTATTTTATTTTAAAAAAAAAAATTCATTGGAAAAAACAGTAACAAACGACCTCTTAAAATTTGTATTTTTTGTTAACCGTGGTCTCATGGCCCATACCAGTCAAAATAAAGGAAACATATATGTTAAGAGGTCTCAGACTCGGATATTTGGATACATCATTATATATAATCAGCCGATGTCGGCAATATCTCAGCACATCACTGACCTCAATCACAATAGATTTTATAAATACTTAATTTCACGGTGCACAATCACGATATTTGAAGGACTTAAATGAAATTAGGTTTTTATAAAATCATCTTTAAAGATCTTATTAAAGTATTGATAATAAGTAAAAGGATAGAAGGAGTTTTACTTTTGAAATTTAAATAAATTTTAAAATGTATATGTAGATATTTTCATTGTTTCATAACAAGATAATAACAACATAATTGCAAGTTCAATCATATTTTATCATCTTTAACATATTGTAAAAGTGAATTAAAACTTAATATTATGATGTGCTAACCAACCATATGATAAAATACATAGAGATTATGTTATCACTTTTATTTTAAAATTAGCTGTATATTTTGGTATAAAAATTCTCAAAATTAGCTATATATATGCACAACAAACAATTATTTTTTAAAAACGAAAAAAGCAATTAAAGGACTAATATGATACTTTTGTCAAACTTAAAAGACCATTTGAACCATGATAATATAATATACTAGGTTTTTTTATTTAGGGAATATACTAGGTTTATTGGGTTTGTCCTTTAAAAATTACTTGAGTATGATAATATACTCCAGTAATAAAAAAATGGCTTATTCAATCACCCGGTCACTTAACTTAATTGATTGTCTCAATTCGGTCCCTTAACTATAATTTGTACTAATTTGGTCTCTGATATTTTGCTCCGTTACTAGTTTTAGTCATTTCTGTTAGTTTCTCTCAAAAAACGTTAAAAGAAAGAACTAAAACTAGTAATGGAGCAAAACATAGAGGACCAAATTGATACATAAGTTAACATTTTTTTAAGAGAAACTAACTGGAAGGATTAAAACTAGTAACGGAGCAAAATATAAAGGATCAAATTGATACAAATTATAGTTAGGGGACCAAAATGAGACAATCAATTAAGTTAAGGGACCGACCGATTGAATTGAGCACATCAAGTCACCATTTCATCATGTCACAATTTAGGACGTTATTCAAACAAAAGCAATTTTGAGCACATACACTTTAAAATACGACATTTGCAAACTTACCCTCAGTAATATGACATTTCCTAACCGTGAAATTTCAGATGAAGTAGCTTTCCTATTTTCCTCGTACAATGAACAAACTTTTTCCATGAGAACTAGTGATGTCTTTGACAAATGAGAATAATTGGTCAAATGGAATAAATCAAAAGCAAAATATTAGAAGTAAGCAGACGAAGTAGTACTTCAACATTGTTGTTGCCGTAAAAATGACTCACAGCATCTGAATTTATAACAAGTTATTTCAAGGTATATCCAAGTTGCGAATTAAGCAAGAAGAACACGTTGCTTGATAGACAAGCAAGCAAGAAAGTGATTCCACGCAGCCTGAGACTTTTCAAAATATTAGTCTTCCGGGCCACGCACAGCACAATAAATCAATTAATTAGTTTTGGGAACTTCTACTTTGAGTTGTATCGGTGCTCTTACTTTAAAAATTAATAAATTAATAATCATTTAAAAAAAATTGTTATATATCAATATGTATATTTTAAAAATAAAATGTTAAAGAGTATATTTGGGGCATTAGATAAGAAGATTAAAATAGAAATATTGTATTGAAAATGGTGAAAAGTATTGAATTTAAATTTTAAAAATTAAAATATTGTTGAATTCAATGCAAACATGCTACTTTTGGTTTCCTTAATCATTGCCCTGGGGGCACTGGTTAGCAAGACGCTTTTAAAAAACATCATTTCATAAGAAAAATATTGTTTCATTGTTTATAAGAATCACATTAAATTTTTAACATTTTCTCATAAAAATAATCAATATTCGTTGTTATGACTATTAAAAAAATAAAAATAAAAAAGTTATTTCGTCGACGCTTTTTAGTAAATAAGATTTAATCATTATAATTGTCAAAAATCAAAAATAATTCTTTTTCTTAAATAAAAACTTATTTAATTGTTAATTTAATAATTTGGCGTATACCGATACACTCAAAAAAAAAATTGTGTGCCATAGAATTTGCTTTAGTTTTGTTTATATAAATGTATAGTATTTTTCAAAACAGAAAATGTTACTATTAATTTTTACGCTAGGGTGAGGATTGAATTTTCAACCTACTTATCACTTAAACTTTTTAAGTCTAAAATTTCAACTATCAACCAATCTTGTATTTTTGTATTGGTTAATATCATGATCGGAGCTAGAAGATGGATCAGCAAAGGCCATAGTTCCCTCCAATTGTTTTAGTTTTTTTAATAGTAGTATGCTATTATGTTTTTTTTTTTTTGTGAACTTTACATGATATTGTATAATAAATTTTTGAAAAATGCTAACATGACACATGTTATGATATCAAAGATAGAAATTTTGCATTGGAAATAACACCAATTTATTTCCTAAAAGATTGAAATTTAATTTTCCTTAATAAATACTTTCTTTTTTTGAAAACTTTAACATGTGACCTTAGGGCACAAGTTAGCATAACCCTACATTTTTTATGACTCAACTAGACCATCGACCCGTACGATGCACGGGTCATATCAACTATTATATATAAGAATAAGAATAAAGTATATTACATTATAGATTTGACTCGTAAACACGAATAATTTGATGAAGATAAAATATTAGAGATAATTGAAATTAAAATACCTCTAGTGTTTTGTAAAAAAAAATGGGAGATTTAAAAAGTCGATTAAAAATGTGATTTTCAGATTCTAACCATTAACATGGTAAAATTGGTTGTTTACAAAATGTTAATTTAAAATTTAGGCTTAATAAGGTCTATGAATACATTTTTTTTAAAAAGGGAACTTTTTTTTAGGGATTCAAAGGGAACTTATAGTTACAAAATGTGGAGCATTTTGTAATAAATATAACTCACATTTATCTATCCCTGAAAACAAAAACAAAAAAACTCCCATAGGAACCTATATGTAGGAACACAATTTTTTTTCTTTCATAGAAAACTTATAATTACAATTTGTGAAGTATATTATATCCATTTAACATATGTTTTTTTCTTCTCTAAAAACGGCAATCAATATAGGAAGAACATAAACCAATATACATAAAAATTACTACAAGTAAAATCCTCATATGCAAAGGCATTGACGTAAAAAATTTATGCATGTTGTTTCTGTGCAAACTTTTCATTTACTTGTTGATTTAATTCCACCAATCTAGTCTTTAAGTGGATGAAGACTGAAAAAAGACTTCATTTGCTCTTCATATGGAATGAAAGAGAAAGACTAAAAAAGGAAATATTTAACTGATATGCATTGGAAAGAGAATGACAATTTAATGTTGATGAAAATAGATGTTAATGATTACGTTGGGATTGATCAAAATGGATGGGAGGGATGTTTTTATGCATTAAACATGAATAATCTAAAGTAATGACATTAATAACATGTTTTAGGAATTTAAATTCGATTTTCAAATTAGCGTTTAAGAGTATTAATTGCGTGGAGAAATGAGAGAAATTTTTAGGTTAGAATTAGGGTTAAGTATAGTTTGACAGGTTAAAATTTATAAATAAGAGATATCTTGACAGGTTAAAATTTATAAATAAAAGATAAATTAGGTTTTAATCACTGTTTTTAGGTTTAATTAATCGCCCCTTCAAAAAGAAAAAGAAAAGACTTAATTAATTGCAATAATCATGAACTAAAATGCTTAATCGCTAGAAAAGAGAGTTTGTCATCCTCGTAAGTTTAGCTCAGTTGATAGGGATATTGCATATTATATGCAGCGGTCGGGGTTCGAACCCCAGACACCACTAGACTACTTGACAAAAAAAAAGTTTGTCTACAATTTGCAGAGAACTCTAGTAGCTTTAACAAGAATCCCAATTTATGATTCTTCATTGCAATTTTCCTATAAAAAAAAAATCGAGTTTTAGACTCATTGCATTTTATTTACTAAGGATTCACTACTTGAGATCTCATTTTGAATTGATCCTCCTATGTTTGCATATATGAGCTTATCCTCCTTTGAATATATTTTTTAATTTCTTAAATTTCGTGTATATGTTGTGCATTTTATTTTATCTTTTCCTAAACTATTTTTTTAAACTTGGTCCCCCTAAGCTTATTTCCTAGCTCGTCCCTGATTTATATAAATGTTTATAAGAGTTTAGGATATATACACTTGTATATTATGTTTCTAAATGTTTTTATTAGAGGGCATCTTTGATTCAAGAATCAATCCTTTATCTTTATGATACACTTTACATTTATCATGTCGAAATTTACATTCATCCCCTTCTCCTGCAATTGCCCTACACTTAGGAGTTGTATAATGCCTCCAATATTTCTTTTAACATTACTCTTTCTCATAACCGTCAGTCTATAGTTATCACCCGATTTTACGGACATTCTAAACTCTCTAGTTCAACGAAACATTTTTTATTACCACACATATGGTTGCTACAACCTAAGTCCAAAAACCATGCCTTCTTCTTTGAAATTGCTTTATCTTGTGGGGTTGCCATTAGAAGCAATTTTTCATCTTCATTGTATTATTCATAATTGGCTTCAAGACTATGCCAATTGAAGCATTCAATCATCTGATTTTTGTGTAATTGTCTTCCTCTGCCACTATTTCTTCCATCATATATGATTTTCAAAGCTTGTTCCTCTTCTGTGATCCTTCATTCTTTGCTCATACACCATCAAGGGTCATCAGCTGAAAGAGTGGTTACATTACATCATTTTATTCTTCTATAGAGTTCACAATGTAATCAAATTTTGTTAATTAAGATCGGATAATCTTTTCAACAATTGTTACTTGTACGATTTGTTTACCATTCATCTTCATTTGATTGAGCACATAAAGTATTCTCGAAAAATATCAATCAACCGTCTCTTCATCCTTCATCCTTCATGCTTTTGTTTCATGGAATCCCATATATCTTTCAATGTTTCTTAGTTAAGAATCGTTACAAGAATGGTTCAATCTATAGATCAAAATAGATGATTATTGACTTTGAGATCTTTCAATTTTCTCTCGTCCCTAATTTAATTTACCTCGGTGTTGAATTCGCCAGAGGATTGAAGGCCATATCTACAATCAAAGTCTAGCACTCCTGCGAACACATAAGATTCTCCATTAGCATGGACCAATGACCATAATGACCATTGAATTCTGGCATCGCTGGTTGTTGGAAAATGCTCGTTTGGGTTATGATCATTCTTCAATTGTTTTCTTAACTTACTTAACACACTCAAAAACTGTGGTTTTATTTGATCAATCCCGAGATGGAGCTCTAATACGAGCTGTCGGGATTCAGAACTTTAGAGGAAGCAATCTAAGCACTTTCATCGATCATATTAATTTTATACATGCACAAAACAGTTATTGAGTAGGAAAAATGAAATCTGAAGCTAACTTGCAAAAACCTTACAATTGAGCTAGCAACTAAGATTACAATCACAGCCCAATAGGGCCAAAAGCTAAATTACTATCAACATTGCTCCACACTTGGAAATTCTAAGAACTTTTGCCCACGGAAACAACACAGGAAAATATCTTGTGATCACTATGGAGAAATAAACTACCGGTGTTTAGGGCGTTAAATAAAAGGCCGCCCTACAAATTTCTTCGTTGAAAGGAACACGAGAAATATTTAGTTGGCACAACCATAAATATTAATCACTTAGGCTTTGTTTGCGAGTTGGGTTTTGGAGGGGAGGGAAGGGGAAGGAAAAGGCTTATGGAGAGATAAACTCTTGTTTGCGAGTTTTAAAAAAACAAGGTAAAGGTTTTGGGGGGTTTTGAAGGGCTTCATTTGTCCAATT
Source organism: Medicago arabica (assembly GCA_946800305.1). Lineage (NCBI taxonomy): Eukaryota > Viridiplantae > Streptophyta > Magnoliopsida > Fabales > Fabaceae > Medicago > Medicago arabica. The sequence goes on along the minus strand of OX326965.1, from coordinate 51,853,518 downwards.
TGAAAGTTCTTCCAAATTGAGGGTTTTGGAGGGTTAAACATACAAATTGACAATTTTGCCCTCATAATAATTCAAAATTCCAATTCTAGACATGACCGAATTATTACGATCTCTTTTTCAAAAACAATTTTTTTAAAACAACTTATTTATACAAAACAACTTAATACGATCTTTTCTTCAAAAACAACTTATTCAAAACATCTTATTTATGCAAAACAACTTATTACGACCTCTTTTTCAAAAACAGCTTATTCAAAACAGCTTATTTATGCAAAACACCTTATTATGACCTCTTTTTAAAAGCCAGCTTATTCAAAATAACTTATTTATACAAAACTACTTGTTACGATCTATTTTTCAATAACAACTTATTCAAAACAGCTTATTTATCAAAAACAGCTTATTTATGCAAAACAGCTTATTACGACCTCTTTTTCAAAAACAGCTTATTCAAAACTGCTTATTTATGCAAAACTGCTTGTTACGATCTATTTTTCAAATACAACTTATTCAAAACAGCTTATTTATGCAAAAAAAAAAAAAGTTTGTTACGATCTCTTTTTCAAAAACAACTTATTCAAAACAGCTTATTTATCCATAAAAAAAAGCTTATTACGACCTCTTTTTCAAAAACAACTTATTTATGCAAAACACCTTATTACGACCTCTTTTCAAAAACATCTTATTTAAAACAATTTATTTATGTAAAACAACTTATTTATCAAAAACAGCTTATTACGATCTTTTTTTCAAAAACAACTTATTTATGCAAAAAAGTTTGTTACGATCTCTTTTTCAAAAACAACTTATTCAAAACAACTTGTATAAATAAGCTTTTTTGAATAAGTTGTTTTTTTAAAAGAGGTCGTAATAAGTTGTTTTGCATAAATAAGTTGTTTTTAAATAGTGATTTTTTAAAAAGATATGGTAATAAGTTGTTATTTATAAATAAGTTGTTTTGAATAAGCTTTTTTTAAAAAATAGATCGTAATAATTTGTTTTTCATGAGATAAGCTGTTTTTTAAAAAGATACCATAATAAGATATTTTGTATAAATAAGCTGTTTTGAATAAGTTGTTTTTTAAAAAGAGATCGTAATAAGTTTTATTTTATTTTATAAATAAGTTGTTTTTTAAAAATAGATCGTAATAATTTATTTTTTATGAGATAAATTGTTTTGAATAAATTTTAAGATAAATTACAAAGTATAACACAATGTATTGATTTTAAGAGAAAAAAATGGTAAAATAGTAAAATTATAACATAACCCTCCATATCATTTCTTTGTTGGTTTCTTTTACTTCCAAACAAGGGGAAGGTTTTCCCTCATTTCTCCCTTCCCTCCCTTTCCTTCCCTTCCCCTCTTTAACTTTTCTTTTCCTTTTCCTCAAAACTCGCAAATAAAGCCTAAAAGAATTTATAATTTGAAATATAAATTGTTAGTTTTGTCGATGTAATGATTATACAATTTTTCAATATAAAACTTACTATTTTTAATACTTTAAGGAAACTTAAAGACAGGTTAGCTTTCATAGTAAAACCAATCATAATTGCACAAGAAAAAAAGACTTTAGTGCGTGCAATATTTATGTATTTGTAGCAACACGTCTAGGAAAAACTCATCCCCGAATGCGACAAATATACCTATTGATCTAGTTAGTGCCGTATACCATTTTTTTCAATATTTCACACTACTGTGAATTAAATTATTCCTACAAAGCGTCACGCAAGTAAATTGTATTTTATTTCAACATCTTCATAAAGTTGATGCAAAAACCACATGTTCTCATCGTTCCACATACTCTCCAACGAGTCACCATCACAAGCACCACTCTTCCCCTGTTCTGAAACCTCGTTGTTGAAACTTGACCATAGTTTCGAACCATCATGGCCCAAAAGCTCCAAAGAATTATTCTGGTCCGAATTTGAAGCAACTTGGAATTCTACTGATGAAGAATCCGAGGAGATACCACTGATTCCTGAAACTGAACTTTGCAATGTGTTTTGGTGAAGAAGGATATTTGATCCGTTTGGATTATTCGTGTTGGGGAATCGCGGTGCGGGTTGAATTTGTTCGAGTAATCGGGGCATCCAGACGTGACGCAATACATCTCTGAATTGTTTGCTGTTGACATCACATTTGAGTTGCTTTGCTTGCTTGATCACTCTTGTTCTCCAATAGTTTTTTATTTCATTGTCTGTTCTACCCGGTAGATGTTGTGCAATTTTCGACCACCTTTTGAAAAACAAACATATTATTAGGTTTTTACATGTATCTGACTCATCTTTACAAAATAAACTTGTAAGGTGAACTCGGTCACTCTTTATAAACTCTAACCGGATGCGCGACACTGTGATTTTTTCCAATACATATGTGTATACATTATAAAGTATGAAAAGAGAGGATTTTACATACCTATTGCCCCAGCGAGAGTGGAGGTCAAGAATCAATATCTGTTCTTGAAGTGTGATATTTCCACGACGTACATCCGGACGCAAGTAGTTTAGCCACCTTAATCTACAACTTTTGCCACTTCTCCTCAAACCTGTATAATTAATTAGTTTTGTTTAGAATAGATTAGGAGAATCAATAAGCTATAGTCATGCATGTATGTCATATATATCCTAATAAATAAAAGAGCTAGAAGAAAATATATAAATATGTACATACCTGCAGAAGATGCTAGGGTATTCCAGTGACCTTCACCGTGGATTGTAATGTAATCAACCAGAATGGTGTCCTCTTCTAACGTCCAAGGACCTTTTCTTACCCCAGCCTCATTTTCCTTTGCAGACCCATCTTTCTGAACCTTAATATCCATACCTTTCATATACGTGTTGCTCTCAATAATTGTGAAAGGAAGAACAAACAGTATGAAGTATATATGGCTATGCTATGTATGAGATACAAAGAAACGTGTAAGATTTTGATTGTTAATTGATGGTTTCACTTATTGGGGGCATGTGGAGTTATTGTGTATATATAGTAGAGTCGGATAAGAATAGGTATCCACTAGTCCACAAAATATAAATTAAAAGGGTACGGAATAGTGATGACATGGTACACGAATAATGCACCAGTTTGATTCTAGTGTTTGAGTAAATTTAATACTACTACTTTAGGATTAAGATGGATTTGGGATTTGACTGGTTGACTCTTTTGTTTATATTTTTGGTAAGTCATGCGCATGGAAATATCGATATCAGTGCAGCTTGTGGAACATCTCGAATCTAGTCCTCTTTTCCCAATCTAAACTGATTTAGCTTTAGCTCTATCGCCTCATCACTATGAAGAAAGACAAAATTTACTAAAAATAATAATAGAATAAATTGTTATTGTAAATTTGTAACTCCGTATTGTTATTTACTAGCTAATAATTAATCTAATAAACTTTTATTAAAAAGGACCGTTTAGAATATTTAAATTCAAATTTATATTCGCGCAGATGGATACATTAATGGAAGAAATAAAAAAATAATGATGTTGATCAAAATTGAAAATTATTTATTTCAAAATATAAGAAGGATTTAATTTTTTTTAATCACCTCTTTTTTTTTATAATAGAAAAATCACCTCTCTTTCTAGTTAAAACGGGCTAAATTGTACCCCCAAAAATATTATGTAGCAGAAAAAAAAAACCAAGGACTAAATTAAATTCCACTCAATTAAAAAATGATAACTTAATGAAATTTGAATAATTTTTAGGAGAGTTAAAATTTAAATTCCATTGTCAACCTCATGTAAAAAAATGGGTCCACGTTCCGTAAATACAATTCAGATCATAAAAGATTGCAGAGACATTCGATATAATAGAGAGCGCAACTTGCAAATCTCCATTTCTTAATACTAGCGCGTGACGTTTTTGGTTAAGCATTTAAAATAAAACAAAAAAAAATAACATATGCATTAATGTTGCACTTTTTTTCTACAATCAATCAAAATATATCATATGGAACAATTTTGTTATATTTATTTTTATAAATATCTACTATAATTAGATGTTATTGAATTAAGAAGCCACAATTTGCACAATTTTGTTCCGAAGCAACTATAGATTGTTGGTTAAGAAAGGAGTTTTTTTTTTCTTCCTTCTTTTTCAAACTAATCCAGAATGGCAATGACGGTATAATGAGAAGCAACACTTACACAGTAGCCACCACCTTTTCACACAAGTGCATAAATTTATATCATTCACTTATCACGATTCAAGTGTTTGTTTCGTGTAATGTTGCATCCTGAGAATTAACTTTGTGCACTAAAAAGCTGAGTAGTGAATAGAAAGACGAAGAAATAGACTTGTTGTGATCAACTCGTTAATTAAAGTGAGTGATCAACGCAGGACTGGAAGGAAGAAAATTGGTTGCGATAATCATTGCACGTTTTCACTTTGACCAAAACACCAAGAAGCAGCCAAAGAATTGGAAAATTTAGCTCAAGTCTTGAATATTCCGAGAGACAATCCCATCGCACGATCAAATACTTTATATTGTCTCAATAATAAACAAAAATTGGTCAAAATGCCCATAAGACACGTTCAAGTTCCAAGTTTCCAAGGTCTATCATACCATAGACAATGTAAGGTGAATTATTCCCTCCATTACCGAATTATATGATAGAATAGAATATTTTGTTATTATTAGTCATAAGTAGTTTCTTATAATTATGTTGTATCATAATTAGATAGTGGACCAAACGTTACACATTGTTGTATATATATTATATTCAGATCAATGAGAAAGTCAAGCATTCCATTATCTTACATGGTATCAGAGCAAGTTTGTCTTCATATGCATGCCCCTCGCACGGAACACATGCTTGCTCTTAAGCGCATTTTGCGCTATGTTCAGGGCATTTTACATTTTGGATTACATTTATCACCATCTCCTATTACAAAGCTGATCTCCTACACTAATGTTGATTGGGGCGGATGTCCTGACACTAGACGGTCTACATCTGGTTACTGTGTTTTTCTAGGTGAAAACCTCATTTCTTGGTCTTCCAAACGGCAACCTACTCTCTCCCGTTCTAGTGCTGAAGCCGAATATTGGGGAGTTGCCAATGTTGTCTCAGAATCGTGTTGGATTCGCAATCTTCTCCTAGAGCTCCATTTTCCTATTCCTCAGGCCACTTTGGTGTATTGTGACAATGTTAGTGTCATCTATCTATCTGGTAATCCTGTGCAGCATCAGCGCACTAAGCATATTGAGATGGACATTCATTTTGTTCAGGAAAAGGTCGCTCGTGGTCAGGCTCGCGTCCTTCATGTTCCCTTCAGACATCTTCACCAAAGGACTTCCTCGCATTCTCTTTGATGATTTTCGGACCAGTCTAAGCGTTCGTGAACCTCCCGCTTCGACTTCGGGGATGTGATAGAATAGAATATTTTGTTATAATTAGTCATAAGTAGTTTCCTATAATTATGTTGTATCATAATTAGATAGTGGACCAAACGTTACACATTGTTGTATATATATTCTATTCAGATCAATGAGAAAGTCATGCATTCCATTATCTTACATTATATAAGTAAAAATTGGACAAAGAAAGTTGATGTATTTAAATCAAATTTTAAATCTTTTATACTCAAGATGTTTGTCATTCAATTGGCTAATTATTAAAATTGGTATAAAAGGATGATGGAGAATCATCTTAGACGTTTTGTGTGCATCCTTCGTTGAAAATTTATTTGTCTTCATCTGTTCTAAATTGATTGATGTTGTCCCAAATTATTGGGATCAATATAACTTCTAAACCACCGGAAAAATTATTCAACTACAGAAAAGAAAGAAAAAAAAAGTTAAAGTAATTAGTTGATTCTAGTAAATTATAGTCTACAAGACAATAAGATGAAGTATAGATTTCATAGTATGAACAAGATGAATGTTATAAGATGAAGTTTGACTTTTGTTTATGAACAAGAAAGTTAAATTCAAATAAAAGGAAGAGAGAATTTTACTTCTTGAACAATGTCACTCACCTATAAAAAGAAGAGGAGGTTAAATCTCTTTTGTTCTATAATCGAATCATATATGTCATTAAAATGTAGGCCTCGCCTAAGTTTATACATCCGCATCTTAAACAATGTCACTCACCAATAAAAAGGAGCAATCTAGATGTAACGTATAACAAGATCATATATGTCAATGACTTCTATGTTTGCAGTGTTGAACTTTACCACAATAATACTCACCCCCAACGACTAGATTCTAACCTCGTCCCTCGCCTACACAACACTTCTCTTGGTATGTGCCACTTGATATATTATATGAACCACAACCACCATATCATGTCTCGCCTGCATCACTACATGACTTCAACGGGGATTTACCACAATACTCACCATTACCACTTAAACATGACTTTGAAGGATATAATGTCTCATTCGAGTTTTCAAAAAACCCTCCTCCTATTACTTCATTTTTTTTATCAATGTCTTCCAAGTTTAAGATAACTTTTTCAACAGTGCCATTGTTTGCATCACATCCATCGGGAGATTATGTCTCTAAGTCTAATCATGATGATGTTATGGACGATGATAATGATGGACCTAACATTAAATGATGTTATGATTATGAACGATGAGGATAATGATGGAACTAACATCGATTTCAATCTAGAATCAACATCGCAACCACACAAACATGGTAGAATAAAGGTGAAATTGTTCATATTGAACAAGAACATAGAGTCTTATCGTTGTGGAATAGGAGCATTTCTCGGTATGAAACCTCATCTCACCATTTGAAAGCTGTGTAACAGTAATATTAATTTTTTGTTGTTGTTGGTGTTACAAGGCTAATAGTAATATTAATTTGTTTTCAAATTATTATAGTTAAAAATTTTGAACTACTTAAGGTTACAGTTTAACCTTTTAAAAAAACAAAATTTGTAAAGTGACCTTACTCAGTGTTTTAAAATCCGAACCGATGATCGATCCGATCAAGGTACTGGGTCACTGGTTCAATAATCGAATCAGTGGATCAATGGTCGGACCGGTATGACTATTGACCCGTTATATTTATAAAATAAATTAAAATATTTGGCGTAAATTTCATAACTTTATGCATTAATTTCAAGGAAATTCACTTGGCCAAGTGAGTATTGATAAAAATTCATGCATTTATAAAAACAAAATTAACAAGAAACATAAAATTAACACCTTTTAAAATAAAATAAAAATTAACAATATTTTATCACCAAAATAAATAAATCAACACATTCCCTCGGAAAACAATGTTTTTGTGGTAAAAAAAAATAATGTTTCATTGATACATTATACATAAAAAAAAAAAAAAAAAAGATGTAGGTGATAGTAAGAAATAAAAAATGCGTGATTTTTCTTTAAAAAGAAAGCATTATACTTGCAATTGAAAAAAAAAAAAAAAAAAGGAGAAAAAATTGATACAGGAGTTTAACTTTGCATATATCTTTATGCATTAATTTCAAGTAAATTCACTTGGCCAAGTGGTTAGGATTTCTAATGCAAAGCCATTTTTCGCCGGTTTGATTCCCTCTGAGCAAAATTCGGCATTTTTTAAAAAAATTATTCAAGTATCAAACCAGTCTGGTTTGGTCCAGGTTAAAACGGTTTCCGCTTGAATTAGCGATCCGACCGAGTCATATCGGGTTTCACCGGTCTATTTGCATATCTGGTCCTTTGAGCAGACCGAACCGGTCACCCCACCGGTTCATGATCGGACCGGTCCGATCGGCCGGTTCGGTCTGGGTTTTAAAACACTGACCTTACTAATAAAAACGGATTAAAATATGATTTTGGTCTCTTTAATTTAATTATATGTTTTATTTTATTTTAGTCCCTATATGTTTTTTTTGTTTCAGTCTTTTCAAATTTAAAAATTGTTGTTTTTAATCTTTAACATCAGTACGGGTGTTTGTGGTGCGTTTTGGTTTGGTTTTAATGCTAAAGGTCAACTGAAGCGCAAGATAAAAAAGTATGCGGTTTAGTTCGACTCGGTTGGCTTTTAAAATAAAAACTCAAACCAATACATTATTTTAAAATAAATCAAGTTTTTGTTTTTAACATTAAAATCAAGTTAAAACAACTTATTACCAACAACATTTCCATCAACATACATAAAATTAAAACACATGGAAAAAAAAAACCCGATAGAAAATGCAAAAGACTAACATTTTATTATTCTTTAATTTTCATTGAGTTTCTATGACTCAAGATATCTAATATAAAGATATATGCAAAGTGCAACTAGAATTAAATTAAAAAACATAAATAAAATTTTTAAATCAAAAAACATAGAAGATAACAAGAAAAAAACATGTCTTAGTGAAAGAAAAAAAAAATATCATTCTATAAAATTTAGGCTTAATTACATTTTTTATCCTCGCATTTTGACCAGCTCACAAAAATGGTTCTCCCTCTTTCAAATCAAACAAAATCATCCTTAAACTATCATATTTTTTGCAGTTTTAGTCCTGCCTCCTATTTTCAACTCTAGAAACGCTCCTATTTTCAACTCTAGAAACGCAGAGAAATGACAGTTTTAGACCTATCATCTATGCTCAACCATGAAATAAACAAGAAATAAAACATGTAGGTACAAGGAATCTAATTTATTCAGCACACTAACCAAAAAACCCTAATTTCTAAGATATGTTTCAAATTAGAGTTTTTTTTGTTAGTGTGCTGAATAAAGTAGATTTATTGCACCCAGATGCTTTATTCCTTGTTTATTTCATGGTTGAGCATAGAGGATAGGTCTAAAACTGTAATTTCTCTGCGTTTTTGGAGTTGAAAATATAAGGTAGGACTAAAACTGCAATAAACATAATAGTTTAGGGATGGTTTTGTTCGATTCGAAAGAAGCATGACCGTTTTCGTGAGCTGGTCAACATACGAGGACCAAATGTGTAATTAAGTCAATTTACCATTAAATTTCTATGATTAGTAGGTTGGGTGACAAAAGTTGAATTAGTGTTTCTCTTATGTTGCAATATGGTACAGTTTGGTAAAATAAAACCACAAATTGAAATGAATTGTATAGTTGAGTCAAAAAATAGTCCAAATACATCCTAATCAAATACGATTTTTACAATTTTTTGGTTATGTTTGCAGTTTTTCAATTGGATTTGATCGATTTTAAACATCATCATACTCCATATTGAACCACATGACATAATTATATCGCTTCATGTTTTGAACCCCTAATTTTCTTTTGGTTACATTAACACAAGACATTCATCCTAATTCCTAATTAGCTGCTAATTCATTTCCAGTCTTCCTCCTCAACTCACCACTCTCGCTAACCATCTTCACAGCTTTCAAATGTTCCTTCGGCATTACACTTCCAAATCACCATTCACCTCCATCCTCCGCCGCCTCTCCACCTTCAATCCAAACGACGACGTTCACAAAGTCTACACCATTCTCACCACCACCTCTTCACCCGAAACCCTAAAACAAACCCTAAAATCCACCCAAATTTTCCTCTCCAACGAATTAATCGATCAAGTCCTCAAACGCGTTCGCTTTGGCCATGCAAACCCTAATCAAACCCTTGAGTTCTTCCGTTACACTGGCAGAAGAAAAGGCTTTTACCACACCGCTTATTCTCTTGACACAATGCTGTATATTCTTGGTAGAAGCCGCATGTTTGATCATGTTTGGGAGCTTTTAATCGAAGCGAAGCGAAAAGAACAAAATGTGATTACGCCAAGAACTGTTATGATTGTTTTGGGTAGAGTTGCTAAGGTTTGTTCTGTTAGACAAACGGTTGAAACTTTTAAGAAGTTTAAGAAGATTGTGCCTGATTATGGTGTGAATTGTTTCAATGCGTTGTTGAGAACTCTTTGTCAAGAGAAAAGTATGACTGATGCTAGAAATGTTTATCATAGTTTGAAGCATAATTTTCGTCCGAATTTGCAGACTTTTAATATACTTCTTTCGGGTTGGAAAAATGTGGAAGATGCTGAGTTGTTTGTTAAGGAGATGAAGGAAATGGGGGTTGAACCGGACGTTGTAACGTATAATAGTTTGGTGGATGTTTATTGCAAAGGGAGGGAAATTGAGAAAGCGTATAAGGTGTTTGATGAAATGCGTGAAAAGGATTTGGCGCCGGATGTGATTACTTATACTAGTGTTATTGGTGGGTTGGGGTTGGTTGGTCAGCCGGATAAAGCTAGAGATGTTTTGAAGGAAATGAAGGAGTATGGTGTTTACCCTGATGTTCCGGCATACAATGCTGCTATTAGGAATTATTGTATTGCGAAGAGGCTTGGTAATGCTTTTGAATTGGTGGATGAGATGGTGAGCAAAGGTTTGAGTCCGAATGCAACTACTTACAATTTGTTCTTCAGGGTTTTTTATTGGTCTAATGATTTACAGAGTTCATGGAACTTATACAAGAGGATGATGGGCGAGGGATGTCTTCCGTATACGCAGTCTTGTATGTTTTTGATAAGGTTGTTTAAGAGGCATGAAAAAATGGAGATGGCATTGCAGTTATGGGGTGACATGGTGGAGAAGGGTTTCGGGGCATATACCTTAGTTTCTGATGTACTGCTTGGCATGCTTTGTGATATGGGGAAATTGATGGAAGCGGAGAAATGTTTCTTGGAGATGATTGAGAAAGGGCAGAAGCCAAGCAATGTTTCGTTTAAGAGAATCAAGGTTCTTATGGAACTAGCAAATAAACAGGAGGCCATTCAGAACTTGACGCAGAAAATGGCGATATTTGGGCGACCACTGCAAGGTCATGAAAGAGTTACTACACCAGTAGGAGAAATGGGGGAGTTGGACAATAGAGGGAACATACAACAGAGGGACAAGTGGCCAAAGGAAGAGTTAGAAGAGACACGAGGAATAAGCTCCTTAACAGAATGATAATTGATTTCTGATGCTAGTTGGCATACATTTTGCACAATAAAACTGAATTCTGGAAAGTTTTGCTATATTTCACTTGCGACGTGTTCATCATGCCTTCAAGATCAAGAAACGCAGAGGTGTTTTTACTTCAATTCTAATATTGGCTAGTGACCTTCTGGCATTGCTTTGCCATTGAAATTGTTTTAGACGGCCTTCAAATCAAAAGGTTTGATTTGATTATTTTAAGGGTTAAGTTCTCCTCTGGAATTTTGATGATATAGTCACAGTTTCTTAAGAGAATATTTGTGCGAAATTATGACAGGTAAAATGAGTTTGTGAGTTTTGACATGATCATGTCAGTATTGAAACTGTCAATTTTAATCATGAACGCGAAAGCACTTTCATGAGGTAAACTGACTGTATGAGTTCTATCATGCTTTCGAAGGCAAGCTATTCCAGGGCTGATAGAATCTAAGAAGAACAGCGTGATCCAAGTTAGTAATACCTCTCCTACACTTACCTGTAGCTCATGGACGGGACTGTGGGAAAAAAATAAATCATAATGTTTCGTTCAGCACCTGTGTCATTTTGTTGTTGTTGCAATGTTGTAATAAAACATATTTTCCCTTTTGAAGATTCTTGGGTCCTTTCTTGCGGAACAATTTATGTAAAGAATGTTGCTATGGTCATGCAACCGTCAATATTTTTCAATGACGCTTATTCCTATTGTCTTTCTCTGGAAATATAACCGTTCAAATCATGTAATGACTCTTCAATTGAAGTCGTCACTTTGTTTTTTGGTATGCCCAACTGAATAGACGAAAATCAAATGGTGCATGCTTTTTAGTATCTTAAAAAATGGGGATGAACATGAGCTCAAAACTTGGTAGCCCTTTAAATTAAAGCTGTCAAATGCGTAATGCCCAAACAACTTAGAGCTCCTCTAATAGTGCAAGCCGTTATGGTGTTACTTTGGTGCTTCAACAATGTCACATCACTCACTCTAAGGAGCTTCATTTTTTTTTCTTCAAGTGGTGCAATCCTTAAGAATCCATAATGTGTCCCACAACTTATTCAACATATCAATATTTTATGTGAAATGCTAGAACTTAAAACACATGTTAGTGTATAAAAAATAGGGTTAATAGTGTTTTTCGCTCATGGAATATATGTCATTTTCAGTTTTCGTCCATATAAAATTTTCGGTTTGATTTGCACCCTCGTAAATTATTATTTTTCCGAAAAACACCCTTAATAGGCCATTCAAAAACCAAAAATTTTTGAAAAAAATTCTAAAAATGGCCTATTTGGGGTGCTTTCCGAAGAAAAAAAATTACGAGGGTGCAAATCAAACCAAATATTTTATAGGGGTGAAAAACACTATTAACCCTAAGAAATACAATTGTGTATTGAAAATTGTGTTAATTTATTTCTTAAAAAATGTAAATTAATTTTTTTTTTTTAATAAATATTTGATATTTGTTGAATCTTTAACATGTATCCTAAGGATACAAATTAGCATGATCCATATTTTATTTACATTTATTATATATTTAAATTTATAATATTAATTCAAGTTTTTTTTTAATTAATTAGCAATGGATACAAAAATTAAAACATGTTGGAGTTGGTTGGTAATGTCATGAATTGAAAATTTTAAGAATTATGATGCTGATAATTTCCCATAAAATGCAACAGAGACAACTGAAAATTATATATTGTGATCGAATCCTAACCTTGCGTATACTATGTTCTATGTAATGTCTTTAGCAACTGGGTCACCGGATATTATAGGAAATTTTTTAAAAGAAAGCGATAACGTTTTTTCACGGACCGTTGCTGCAGTATGGTCTCTTTGGAAAAGCGCCATTATGGAAACCAACTTGGTAAATTGTATTTTATTTTGGCTACAATTGTTTCAGTCAAATAATGGAAACTTATCAATTACTTGGTTCCAAAAAATTGGTTATAAATTTTGAAAATTTTAAATCTGATAAAATAAATTCTTACCAGTTAAATCATTCTTTATGTTGTAATCCTTGATGGCTGCATAATGACATTAAATACACATAAATCGGCATATTTGTTGACGACCTGGTAATTAAAAGCCAGCATGTTTCTTGTAAGAATGTTTATATGATGAAGTGGGTGTAGCAGGCTAGCAGCCAATAGTCACCGCGCTTTCCCCAATTATTTACTAATTGATATATGATATATTATATACTCCATGTCCATCTAATTGAGTTGAGCATAGCCTCCAAAACCAGAAGAAGAGTTCAAGAGTGGATTGCTTCAACTTTTGTCTAACATTGAAGGCTACAGCCAAACACGTTTTTGTTTACAAAGTAATACCTACTCTCACCTCTTCCCCTTTACAGTAATATATTCCCCAACCTATATATACACACTAATGAGGCAGAGGCAGAGGCAGATATCTCCACCTCAACCTTAATTCGTACCCAACAACAAATATATACTTGCATACCATTCTCTATTCCTTAGTCACACACTACTTAATTAGCAGACTAATACTAAAAAACCAAAATACATATATCTACTACTAAATTCAATTGAGAGATAGAGCATATCCTATAATTAATAATGGTTAGAATGCATGCTATACTCTCTATAGCTACCTTGGTTATAGTTATTCTCTCAGTTTCAACAACATTGGCATCATCAACGTCTTTGAAGTATGGTTTCTACAAGACAACATGTCCATCCGCGGAGGCAATCGTTAGAAGAGCTGTAAACAAAGCTGTTTCACTCAACCCAGGCATCGCTGCTGGTTTGATTAGAATGCATTTTCATGATTGTTTTGTCAGAGGATGTGATGGTTCTATTTTATTAGAATCGACAGGTATTCGAGCTGAGAGAGACCATCCTGCAAATAATCCAAGTTTACGTGGCTTTGAAGTAATCAACGAAGCTAAGGCACAAATAGAGGCTGCATGTCCTAAAACAGTGTCATGTGCAGACATTCTTGCTTTCGCAGCTCGAGACAGTGCTCGCAAAGTTAGTGGTGGCAGCATAGACTACTCAGTCCCATCAGGACGCAGAGATGGTCAAGTATCTATCTTCGACGAAGTCACACAAAATCTACCACCACCAACTTTCAACGCGGAGCAACTTATTGATAATTTTGATAGAAAAGGTTTGTCGGTAGATGAAATGGTTACACTTTCTGGTGCTCATTCTATTGGTGTCTCACATTGTTCTTCATTCTCAAAGCGATTATACTCTTTCAATGCAACTTTTCCTCAAGATCCTTCTATGGACCCGAACTTTGCTATGTTGTTGAAATCCAAGTGTCCACCACCACAGTCACAACAATCACAGTCACAGATACAAAACATAGACTCAACGGTGGCGTTTGATGGTTCCACGCCTAATGATTTGGACAACATGTACTATAAGAGGTTGAGGAATAACCGTGGTTTATTAACTTCGGATCAAATATTGCTTAATAGTGGCTTAACTAAGAGAATGGTATTAAAAAATGCCAGACATGCATCAATCTGGAGGGTGAAGTTTGCCAAGGCCATGGTGCATATGGGTAACTTAGATGTGTTGACAGGTTCTCAAGGTGAGATTAGGGAGCACTGCAACGTTGTTAATATTATTTAACTGCGCCAGATTTCTAATTCTTCCTAAAAATTTGTCCATAAATGCAAAGATGTATCTTACTTTCTTTTTCTCTTCAATTCTTTGATATTTTGATTGTTTTTGTTTGGAATCATTCTTTATTTGTGTGTGACCGTTTGTACTCTTCATCAATTCAAGTGTATATGTGAAATCAAGTGTAATAAAACGTGAAAAAGTAGTGAATTACTACTCTGTTTGAATTATGTCTGTTGGATCCTTTCAAAATTTACTACTACTTACAGATTTGGTTATTGTTTGATGACTTATTATCTAGTTGACCTCTTCAAATTGTATGAAAGAAAGAACAAAACTGTTTGTCCATAATCATTCAAATTATATTTCAAAAATAAAACATTGATGAAAGTAAAAAATGTGCGTTTATTATATATGATAATCAAATTGCAAGTTGTTGAGCAGGTTTTGTTGTTTAAACCACAATTTTGTTGAAAAGCAAAATTGAAGTAGCCTCTTCTGCTCATTGCCAAATTAACGTGATTTGATTTTTGTTTTTTTTTTTGGTAGACAAGTGATTTGATTTTGATCTGAAATTTCCTTAAGTATAACTTCCATTCAAAATTACTAGCAGTACTAGTCCAATTGGAAGGGACACTTTTAATGAAAAATTTGTGTGAACTGTGAAGCCAAACATTTGTTTTCCAAGAGATGCTAACCAATTTATAGTTTTCTACTGTTTCACATACCAATAGTTTTAAGGGTCTGGCAATGGTTAAGGAATCAAAAAAGGAAATAATCGTGAAATTTCATGTAGAAAGAGATGTTTTTTACTATTTCAATAAGTTGAATGCACAATTTCCAAGATAAAGTTATTACTTTAAGTTTCTTATCAAGTGCCCTTAAGACAATGGTTAGCATTTTCCTAGTTTTAAATTACGGTTTGCAACACAATTGCGACCACAATATTACGGTTTTAGCTACATGTCTCTCTCAGCAAAGGCGTCACAACTACAGTGGTGTGACTATATTTTCCCTCATTTAACCATAATATAATATTTTGTACCATAAGCTGTAATTTAAACCACAATGACAACCAAGAATGATCTCAAGAGTCATGAGGGAAGGATATTAAGTTTTGCTTTCATTATCAATAAATACTTGTCGTCACAGGGCATGTGAACTAGCGCAAGGCAGATGCTATAGACACGATACATGGGTGAAGATATAAGTTTCAGTTTAAAGAAAGCAAGCTGGAGAAGTAATGATATTTGAAGTGTTAACATAGGGGAGACCATAGGGTATTAAGCTCAAGAAATGGGTATGGCCAGAGGTATGCTAAATTGATTTCTGAACAATCTATCTCTTTGCATGAGTTAGTAGGTCTTGTCCTTAGAGTATACTCTAGAATATTGTGGATGGAAAATGCCTCAATAGCTCAATATTATATGATAAAATTTGATTTTACAGGGTTGATTTCAAATGTTAGGAATGTTTATCATCTTAAACAGTGCATATCTATCATCTGAAGAAGGAAAGTGGTGGATTTCAAAATAGAATTTACATATTTATCATCTTAAGAAGAAAAGTGGTGGGGGATTTCAAAATAGAATTTAATTTGTAAACACCGACAGTGTAGAATATTTTTACACGTACGTCCAATAAATTCACATAAAAGTAGATATTTTTTGAAATATTTTAAAAAACATCTCAAGAAAAGTAGCATGATATTGTGATTTGATTGGATATGTGTAAAAAAGTTTTACATCATGAGTGTATAAATGAATGGTTAAAATCAATTAACATGTAAACAGGTATAGACAGACATAGACAAACATGTAAACAGGTAGCTTAAAATAATCAATTAACTTCACAATCAGAAGGGTAAACTTTAAACAATACTATTTGGTTATACATGGAAAAAAAATCAAATTATTCCTCAGTAATAGACTGCAGTTCTTTTTTAAAACAAATAATACAAGCAACGAAAATCTATGCAGGCAAGAAAACCAGATGCGTAAACTCAAGTTCTTGCACCTTTAACTAATAAATCTCTATGCCTGCAGCAAATCACCACCCAAAAAATGAAAGGTGTTAGGTTGGATTGACATGTAAATTGACTTGCCAAGATAGAGAGAAAAGTTATTCAGTATTAACCTTGTTTGCAATGTTGTTTGAGAGCCAGTCAAGTCCTTCATAAAGTCCTTCACCAGATGTGGCACATGTGCTCTGGATGTACCTGCATGTACAGATCCATGAGGGTGAGAATGAATAATGGAAGCAGGGAGTAAGGAAGGAGAAAAAAATGCTGCGCAAAATTTTAGTTTACCAGTGACGCTGACGGAGAGAGTGAAGACCAAGCTTATCAGTTATCTCAGCAGCATTCATAGCATTTGGAAGATCTTGCTTGTTAGCAAAAACTAGAAGCACTGCATCTCTCAATTCATCCTGCCAAAGTATTATAAGCATCCAAAATGACGACAAACTTAAATAATCAACCTTTCATTTTCACTCATTCAGCATATATTTTGAAATCAATAACCATGAATAATCAACCTTCCATTTTCACTCATTCAGGATATATTAACTTACCTCATTCAACATCCTGTGCAGCTCATCTCTAGCTTCAACAACACGGTCCCTATCATTGCTATCAACCACAAAAATAAGCCCTTGTGTGTTTTGGAAGTAATGTCTCCATAGAGGACGGATCTACAGGGAAAAACAAGTCAATTGTCACTGCCTTGTTGAGTAAAACAAGATCTAATACACCTCAGAGATTATACATTATAACAAGAGGTCAAAGATTCTACAACATGACCTAAAGGGACTCAAAACTTAAGATACACTAGCTCCAAAAAAATTAGATTAGGTGATTGAGTAGTTGATCATACAGATTACATCAAGAGTGTTGAATTCAAGAAGGCTAAACGAGAATATTTCATGTGGTTTATGACATCGATAACAAGACATGCATCACAATACAATTTGCAAAAACATCACTGCACATTGCACAGTTAACTACTCACATCTGAACAACATATGTATTTTGAATCACATCTACATCTTAATCAATGGAAAAGATTACAACTATAGCAATGCATCAAATTGACATTCAGTGATTCATCACATTGCATTTAGCCAATTACCATGTTATAAGATCAATAAAATCATTGTAGTAAACCATAAATAAATACACCATAGAAGATGCAATGAGAAAAATTACCTTGTCCTGACCTCCGACATCCCAGACAGTGAAGCTGATGTTCTTGTATTCCACTGTTTCCACATTGAACCCTACATACACCAAATGATCCGTTAATACAACATGATGTATAAGCATTGATCCAAATTTAATTAGAATTAGAATTATAATATAAACGTAGTAAGATACATACCGATAGTAGGAATGGTTGTAACGATCTCTCCAAGCTTGAGCTTATAAAGAATGGTGGTCTTACCAGCTGCATCGAGACCTACCATAAGTATACGCATCTCTTTCTTGGCGAATAGCCGGCTGAACAGCTTCGTGAATGACAATCCCATTTTCAAGTTTTCTGATCCAAATTTCAAATCAAAAAAATGGAAACAATAACTAAAATGATCTACGAATCTGGTGGAATTGCATGATTGAATAACTAAAATTGAGAAAAACAATTGTGATCTCAGGATATGAGATGTGGATCCAGCAATAACGCATGATGATAATGAATTTAAAGAGATGAAGAAGAGACATACAGATCTGGAAAAAGAGAAAGGAGAAGAGGTTACCTTGAAGAAGAGAAGAGAGAAATGATTTGAGAAGAAGAAGAAGATCTCTTCTCCTTGTAATTGTAACAAAGAAAACAAAACAAGTTGGAGTTTCTCTCGACGTCAGGCCTACGCGTATTTATAGATCCAAATTCAGTAACGTGTTTATCCGGGGTCTTTCAATTTTCATTGGACATCTACGACTGCTCATAATATATTTATTTAGTTTATTCCTATTTTTATTGCAACAAATAATTATAATAGTTCTTTAATATTATCAAAATACAAAATTGTCTATGATTCTACAATTCGATATTCAAAATGGTTTTTAATGTTAAAATGTTTTCTTTAAAGTTGTGACATCATAAATGTGGAGGGTTAAGATGGAGAGTAGGGGTGAAAGATGTAACATTTCTTGATCAGAAATATGAGCATTTGATCTTGCCAAAAGTCTTGTTTTCATAAATGAAGGAAATTTTGAAATTTAAATTTGTGACTATAGTCCCATATGCTATCTATTTTTTTTTAGTATTGTACCATATTGTGGAAATTGATTTCTTCTACCAAATCCACCATGTTCGGAGTATTTTCTTTCCAACGTTTCCTTTCTTATGGGTGAAATTCATGTGGATCTTTTCATTTTATATGAAATTCATTTGTAAAACGTGAAAATTACATAGGTTTTGTTTAATAAGATGATGAACATTTGAAAGAAAGTATTCATAGTAATCTTCAATGCACTATTAGTCCATTATCGTAAAAAAAAAATACACTTACACATAATCACATTTTACATATTTTAATATACATTATAATCAATTTAATCAAACATCCAAGAGCATTTGAATGACATTATAATGAGTTTCTTTCAACTTATACAAATTTAACTTTGAAAATGAAACATTGTATGCCGTATAATATAATAGTTTGCACCGTCCGATCATAATAATTGATCTCTAAATAATTGCATAAAAAAACTAAGTTAAGATTAAGAAGGCATGGAACAAGCTGAAATAAATAAAGTACAATATAAAATCATAATACATTGATAGTTCTCCAATGTTATAAAGACTTTTTTTTTTTGGTTACAATGTTATAAAGACTTTGACATCAATGGAGTGGTTAAACTCTCACAATAAAGTAAATTAAAGTTCAAATTTTGTACAAAATATCTGTATTTAGTGTATAACACATTCTAAAATGATTACTTTCGTTGAATAAATTCTATTGAAGAAATAAATAAATGAAATGCTATGGAGGTTTGGCTTGTACCAGAAAAATGGCTATATGAAATTAGCTTGAAGACAAAAATGTGTTGTTTGGGATTTCTTACGTTTTTTTTAAAAAAGAATGTGTTGGATTATTTTTTTTTTCAATCATGTGATTCTCAAAAGAAAAAAAAAATTGTGAAAGGAGATTCGTAAATTTTTTAAAATATTAAATTCATGATAATTTTATATTAGAATATTAGAGGTAGATATTGAAGGAAAAAAAAACTGATCACTCTTTTGAAAATAGAAAAGCATTCTAAAAGGGTTGAATTATTAAAACCATCTAAACACTAACTTTGGATTTTACTTAAAATAGTTGTTAGTTTAACTTTGAATCTCAACTTCAAGTTTTCAAATATTTATTTTTTTTCTTGATAAAAAATAGTTTTTTTTTGGACAAGAGATTTTTTTTTTGAGGGATTTTTGGACAATAGATAGAAAATAGTTATAAAATTTAAATAATGAGAAACATTAACGATAATAATAAAAAATAAAAAAAAGTTATACCACAAATATCTGTATTCAACATCCCCACTTGAATTGGGTGGTATATAGGTCCAACAGGCAAAAAAATCCACTTAATTTCTAGGAAGGACAAATAAACGTGAAATTCTTATCACACCCCCACTTTTTTGGTTGTCCTATCAATGACCCATTTATCTCTATTCAGATACCATAGTTCGAAGCGTATTTTTTCTGGTTTAGATTATTGAATTCGAAAGCCACATGAACAGCGAAAATAAACAACTTTCTCATGGAATCCGGATTGCTAGGAATGCACTAAAGATCATTCATTTACTGTTTGCAGATGATAGTATGTTGTTTGCTCGGGCAAGTTTGGAGAAAGCTCAATATATCATCTCTGTTCTCAATACCTACCAGGATGCTTCGGGTCAAATTGTATATTTGGACAAGTCTGAGGTTTCATATAGTCGAAATGTGCTTATTCATGAGAAAGAAATCATTTGTCAAATGATTAATATTAAGATTGTGAATGCCCAATCTAGATACCTAGGCTTGCCGTTGATTTTTGGTAGGTCTAAGAAGGAGGTTTTCTCCTTTGTCCAAGAGAGAGTGTGGAAGAAGATCAAAGGGTGGAAAGAAAAATGTCTCTCCCGTGCCGGGAAAGAAACTTTAATCAAAGTTGTTGCTCAAGCTATCCCAAATTACATCATGACTTGTTACAAGAAGGATATTGTGATGTTGTGGAAGGAATGTTGGCCAAATTTTGGTGGGGTTCTGATGAATATAAGAGGAAAATTCACTGAATGAGAAGGGGATTAGGCTTTCGGTCTTTCAGTGATTTTAACAAAGCTCATATGGGAAGCAATATTGAAGACTTATGTCTGACAATAATTCTCTTATGTCCCGTGTTTTCAAAGGCAGGTATTTTTCCCTCGACAAGTATATCCCGGCCCACTGTGGGGTTCCAACCAAGCTATGCCTGGAGAAGCCTCATGAAAGCTAGAGAACTATGGAGAACGGCACTCAATGGGTGATTGGCAATGGCAGATCAGTTCGGATTTTCAAAGACAACCGGATTCCTGTAGTGCAGTTTATACTGATTCAGAGAACATAAGGTACAATTGATGAGGATGCAGTCGTAGCTGATCTTATCATTCATGAAACTAGTTCGTGGGATAGAGAAATAATTATGTTTTCATTCAACAGTTTCATTGCAAAGAAAATCCTCAGCATCCCAATCTCTTTTAGACCATTTACAATGGTATGTTGAATGACAATTCCAACACTTAATAATTATGCAATGGTGTGTTAAAACTTGTTGAAAAATGATGCAGAAGAGAGAGGTGATGAAAACTCTCAACATATTGAATGAGAAGGAAGTGGGGGCCACATAAAACATTTGGCAAAATGTTATTGGTTGCTTTGATTTTCCAAATTTTTATCTCATCTTAATTATTTCATAGTAAATTAATTTTTATTTAAGTTTTTTTCACCATAATTCATAAAAAAAATTGTCTGTAAATAGAGAGTCTTGGTTCATTTGATTTGGAAACAGAAAAAAAAATCGACTTTTTTCCCTCTAATTTTTCTACTTAGCCTTCGATTAACTCTTGTTTGTAGCTCAAAACATCGTTTTAGTGAGAGAAAAAAAAATATTAAATTAAAATATGAATTTGGGATCCTAGCATTATTAAATTAAAAAAAATTATTTTAATTTAATTTCAATCAATAATTATTATTAATATATAATCACAAAAACAAAAAGATAAAAGAAAATAAGAATATGAAATAAAAGTGGTGGGGTAGGGTGTTGAATGTTTTTATAAAAAAATTCGTTGGAGAGTGTAAAAGTTGAATAAGTGTTGAATTATTAGGTGGAAGAGAGAGAAAATGATGTGCAGTATTGGAAAAAGAAAAAGTGTGTGTTGAGTGTTGAAACCATTGTAAATGGTCTTAGACTTCCGAATGACAAAGTTACGTGGCAGTGGAAAAAATCAGGAGAATTCTCAGTGAAGTTAGGTCATCACTTACTATGCGCGAACAAATCTAAAGAAGTGGTTGAGTCCTCTTCAGTGAGAGGAACTAATATTTGGAAACAAATGTGGAATTTTAATGGACCCAGGAGCACGCAAAATTTCCTATGGAGGTTTGCTAGCAATATTCTCCCTACCATATGTAATCTCAGCAAAAAGGGTATATCTTTGGACCAAACTTGCACTATATGTAACTCTGGTTTGGAAGATTTGAACCATTTCTTTTTGCATTGCCCGAATCCGAAAGCTGTTTGGTTTTCATCTCCCCTTGGAAATCATATTCCTCCCAACAACGTATGTAGAGAGTGGATGGAGCATTGGTTGAAGAAGGATGACCCTCTTGTTGTTGATAAGTGCCGTGAAGTAGTTAAAATCATCTTTGAATTAAGGCATTTTTATTACTTATCTTACAAGTAATCTAAGGAAAAGCCGAGAGATAAATGATAATTGTCCTATTACGCTTTATTTCTCTTACTCTATCCCTTTTGTGCAGGAATTGAGCTCAAGGCACCAAGCAAGGAAGGAAAAGAACCAAGAAAAAAAAGGCAAAGATCATGGCAACTCGCCATCAACTCGCAACGGCGAGCAAGGAAAGGCGAGCGGCTCGCCACCAACTCGCAACGGCGAAACCAAGACGAGCACATGGCAGAGAGTTTTTCTCCCTTCGCCTTCAACTCGCCATGGCAAACTAGAGGCGAGCAGAGCTCGCAATGGCGCATGATTTTACTCGCGAGGCGAGTTAGAGCGGCCAAAACTCTTCAGAGGTGACGTGGCAAAAACCCATAGGCGAAGAAAGCGCAACTCGCCATGGCGAGTGATTCTGCTCGCGAGGCGAGTACATGCAGATCAGAAACTCTATAAAAGCCTCCTCTTTCATTTTTAGAAGGATCAGTGAGAATTTTAGAGAGAGAACAGGGCGAAAATCTTGGGTTTTCATAGAGCAAGAGTGATTGAGTGAGAATTCATCAAGATCCTTGGAGAAATCAAAGTCTTGGCATGGATTCACAACTTTTCTTCCACTTTTGTAAAGTTCACATGACAATGATGAACTAATTCTTCTTAGTTGGGATTAAAAGTACTTGATTGAGCCTAAAATGTAATCCTTTGATCTTGTATAATATGATTCTAGCAATTTACTTGATATTGAAGTTATTCTTGCAATCCAATTCCTATCTTTGATTTAATTGTTATTGAAAAGTACCTTTGAATCTAGGTTTAGAATATTCATCTATCAAAACAACAATTCTAGACATAGGATTGATGTTTTGATAATCACACAAAGTATCGGAATGTAAAACTTTCGGATCGTTGAATAGATCGAGAAATCGTCGATTAAACGATACGATCGACAATTAGATTGTTCAATAGTTTGGGAAATCAACTATTGAAGAATACAATTGGTTTCACGAGATTATTTGGACACGAATAATCTTGTTGAGCGGTACGTGATAATATCGGTAAAACGCTAGAGTCATTATACGTGATTATTAGGTTATGTTTGACGCTTAATCAGGGAACCCTAATTCCAATGTTTCTTCGCCTTGTTACTCTCAACATTTACTTTTACACTTTAGTTTATGTAGTTAAACAAACAAACAATCAATCTTTTAACTTAGAATGATATTTCGTGTCGAACGGTCCATGATATCGCACTAGTCCCTGAGGAGACGATTTATAAATACTTATCTTGTTTGATGCAAAAATACTACATCAAAATGGCGCCGCTGCCGGGGATTGGCGTTTAGATATCATAGATAGTACGACTAGTTTATCGTTTTAAGACAATTTTGCACTTATTCATTTTTGTGAATAGATTCGTTCATTAGCCTTTTTGTTACTAATCTCGTTTGGATAGATCTTTGAACTTTTGTATGCGAGGTACAGTTCCTCCACGAGACCTAGAATACGATCCTGAGATTGAAAGAACGGCTCGCAGAAACAATAGCAAAACAAGAAGGGAGAAGATACTAGCCAAGCAAGTACAGCAAGAAGGAACTTCAACTTTCACTCCTTCTCTACCTACAATCATAGAAGAACCAATGGCTCAACCCGAAGCTAATCAAAGTGTGATGTCGTGTTGGACTAGTCCAAGAAGGCTAGCACACCTTGGAAAGGAAAAGGAAAAGCAAGTGGAACTTAAGTCCGGCACCATACAACTTGTTTCTAATCATCCCTTTGTCGGGTTAGACCATGAAGACCCATATCAACATCTCTCAGTGTTCTATGCTTTAGCAAATAGTTTTGGCGCATCCGAGGCTGAAGAAGAAGCAGGGTTCTTGAGGTTGTTTCAGCATTCACTCATCGGCAAAGCTCGGGAGTGGTATCTCGATCAACCACCGGATATTCTTAAAGATTGGAATGCATTGGAGAAAGCGTTTCAAGAGAGATTCTTCCCGGATCATAGACACATGGACACCAAAACCGCAATAGCCATGTTCGCACAAGGAGCTGACGAATCATTATGTGAAGCATGGGAGAGCTTCAAATCATTACTAAGAAAGTGTCCAAAGCATGGATTTGACGATACAACTCAGATCCATATGTTCCGAGGAGGATTGCAACCGGAGCCAAAACTCATTCTTGATGCGGCTGCGCATGGTTCATTGATGGCTCTGAGTCCTAGAGAAGCCGTCGATATCATTAACAAATGTCACTCAATGATAGAGCAGCTAAACATAATCGAAGTGGGGCACTCCGGAAGCCCGGAATTCTTGAGTTGGGGTCAAGCGATGCAAATCTAGCACAAAACAAAATTTTGACTCAACAACTCGAAGATATGAAGAACCAAATGAAAGAGATGCCGAAACTCATGAAAGAACAATTGCAAAGAGAACAACGGCATCAACAAGTTCACTTTTGTGAGATGTGCTCCGGTGACCATCAGACAGGTTATTGTCCACCGCTTGAAGAAGAAGTTAACGATGTGGGAAATCAACAAAGACCGGGACAATTCCAAGGTCAATATTCGGGGAATTCAAATCAACAACGATACCCGAATAATAACAATTTTCAAAGGGGAAATAACTTCGGGCAACCATGGAGGTCTACTGCCGGACCTTCAAATCAACAGCCATTCAACAACAACTTTCAACAATATCCACCACAACAAGATAGAACACAAAAGCTTGAAGACACCCTCAACCAATTCATGCAACTTACAATGGCCAATCAACAAAACAACACCGCGTCTATAAAGAATCTTGAGACGCAAATGGGACAACAAGCTCAACACTTAAGCCAAATCTCACAAATATTGGCAAATCAACAAGGAGGGACCTTCACAGCTAATACGCAAAACAATCCCAACAATGGCAACAATGGAAAGAACGAGCAATGCAAAGCCATTTCTACCAGAAGTGGCAAGGTAATTGGACAAGGGATTGGTGATAACTTGGAGGTGGAGAGGCAAGTTGTTGATAATGAAGAAGAGGTAGATGGAGAAGAGAATGAGAAGGAGGTGGTAGATGTACATAGTAGCGATGAGGATGTAAATAATAGAAGTTTAGTTGAAAATAAAAAAGAAAAAAATCAAAAAAAGGAAGAATTAGTTGAAAAGGATGTGGGGAAGAACAAGAAGAAAGAAGTCGGGAAGGATGTGCCGGCTCACAAGTTTCCATATCCAAAAGCTCAATCAAAGAAAGACGTGGAAAAGCATTTCAAGAGATTCCTTGATATTTTCAAAAGATTAGAGATCAACATCCCTTTTGCCGAGGCTCTTGAACAAATGCCGACCTACGCCAAGTTTATGAAAGAAATTCTATCCAAGAAGCATCGATATAGTGATGAAGAAACCATTCAATTGGACGCAAATTGTAGTGCAATCATCCAGAGACGTTTGCCGAAAAAAGAGAAAGATCCCGGAAGAGTCACATTGCCCGTGGCTATTGGAGGCGTCAATGTCGGTAAAGCTTTAATTGATTTAGGCTCAAGTATCAATCTTATTCCATACTCAGTTGTCACGAGGGTCGGTGGCCTAGATCTTAAGTTAACAAAAATGACCCTCCAGCTGGCCGATAAATCCATAACCCGACCAATGGGAATAACTGAGGACGTCTTAGTTAAAGTGGATAAATTTGTGTTCCCCGTTGACTTTGTGGTCATGGATATCGAAGAGGACGATGATGTGCCACTAATTCTTGGTAGAACGTTCATGCTTGCTGCACGCATGATGATAGATTATGATGATGGATTGATGAAGGTGCGGCTCGATAATGAAGAGATCAACTTCAATCTCCATGATGCAATGAAACATTCCAAAGACAAAGGAGCTTGTTTCAGGGTAGATGCAATGGATGAGGTGATCATGGATACGAGGAAGCAATTGCATAAGCCTACAACTCTTGAAAGAGTGCTCACTGATGCACTAAATGTTCTTAGTGTAGAAGAGGAGAAGGAGATTGAAGAATGCTTGAAAGAACTTGAAACTTTGAAGGAGATTCCTCCAAATAAAGCAAAAATGGAGGAATTGAAAGACAAAGACAAGGTGGAAGAACCAAAGATTGAAATGAAAGTCTTGCCATCACATCTCAAATATGTGTTTCTTGAAGACGATGACACAAAACCAGTGATCATTAGCAGCTCTTTGTCAAAGAATGAAGAAAAGAAATTGGTTGAAGTGCTCAAGCGTAACAAGGAGGCAATAGGCTGAAAATTGTCTGACCTTAAAGGTATTAGCCCTTCATATTGTATGCATAAGATCAATATGGAGGACAACTTCAAACCGGTGGCTCAACCTCAACGCCGATTAAACCCTACAATGAAAGAAGTAGTTCGCAAGGAAGTGGTTAAGTTACTTGAGGCCGGCATGATCTATCCTATCTCGGATAGTTCTTGGGTAAGCCCGGTACAAGTAGTGCCGAAGAAAGGTGGTATGACAGTGGTCAAGAATGAAAAAAATGAGCTCATACCAACAAGAACCGTCACAAGATGGCGGATGTGTATTGATTATCGGAGACTTAACCAAGCCACAAGGAAAGACCATTTTCCATTACCTTTCATGGATCAAATGCTTGAACGGTTGTCCGGGCAAGCATATTATTGTTTCCTTGACGGCTATTTGGGCTACAATCAAATTACAGTCAACCTAGAGGATCATGAGAAGACGGCGTTCACTTGTCCCTTTGGAATCTTTGCATATAGAAGGATGCTGTTCGGCCTATGCAATGCGCCTGCAACATTTCAAAGGTGTATGCAAGCTATATTCTCTGATTTGATTGAGAAGAGCATTGAGGTATTCATGGATGATTTCTCTGTTTTCGGATCATCCTATGATATATGCTTGAATAATTTAGACACCGTACTGAAACGGTGTAAAGAAACCAATCTTGTACTTAACTGGGAGAAATGCCATTTTATGGTGACTGAGGGCATAGTACTTGGTCACAAGATCTCATCAAGAGGCATAGAAGTTGACAAGGCAAAGATTGATGTGATAGGGAAGCTACCACCACCAGTCAATGTCAAAGGCGTTCGTAGTTTTCTCGGCCATGCCGGTTTCTACCGAAGATTCATCAAGGACTTCTCAAAGATAGCAAAGCCTTTGAGCAACTTGCTCAACAAAGATAAGTCTTTTGTTTTTGATAATGACTGCCTAATTGCATTTGAAACTTTAAAAGAGCGGTTGACCTCCGCACCAATAATCACAGCTCCTAATTGGAACTTAAACTTTGAATTAATGTGCGATGCTAGTGATTATGCTGTTGGTGCGGTATTAGGTCAACGCAAGAACAAAATCTTCCATGCTATACACTATGCAAGTAAAGTTTTAAATGAAGCACAAATTAATTATGCTACCACAGAAAAGGAATTACTTGCAATAGTGTATGCATTGGAAAAGTTTCGTTCATACCTTGTAGGTTCCAAGATTGTGGTGTACACTGACCATGCAGCCATCAAGTATCTTCTCACTAAGTCCGACTCAAAACCAAGGCTCATCCGGTGGATGTTGCTACTTCAAGAGTTTGACTTAGAGATAAAGGACAAGAAAGGCACGGAGAATCTTGTAGTTGACCACCTATCAAGGCTAATGAACAAAGAAGTGACAAAGAATGAACCGGAAGTTCGTGAGGAATTTCCCGACGAGAAGTTGTTTGCAATCAATGAAAGGCCATGGTTTGCCGATATGGCGAACTACAAAGCAACCGAGTTCATTCCCGAAGACTTTACTTGGCAACAACGCAAGAAATTCCTCCACGAAGCCAATCACTATGTATGGGATGAGCCATACCTGTTTAAGATTGGAGCCGATAACCTCTTGCGTAGGTGTGTTGATAATGAAGAGGCAAAGAAAATATTGTGGCAATGCCACAATTCCCCTTATGGAGGTCACTTCAACGGGGAGAGAACCGCCGCAAAAGTACTTCAATCTGGTTTTTATTGGCCGACACTTTTCAAAGACGCCTACACTCATTGCAAGTTTTGTGATGAATGCCAAAGAACCGGATCAATGTCAAAGCGGAATGAAATGCCTTTACAAAGCATTCTTGAAGTGGAAGTGTTCGATTGTTGGGGTATTGACTTTGTCGGCCCTTTCCCTTCATCATACTCCAATGAATACATCTTGGTAGCCGTTGATTATGTCTCAAAGTGGGTGGAGGCCATCACATCGCCAAAAGTCGATAGCAAGACGGTGGTGAAGTTTCTAAAGAAGAATATCTTCACCCGCTTCGGAACACCAAGAGTTCTAATAAGCGATGGAGGTTCACACTTTTGCAACACACAATTAGCCAAGGCTCTTGCTCATTATGGTGTGAAACATAAGGTGGCATCACCTTATCATCCACAAACAAACGGCCAAGCCGAGGTTTCGAACCGAGAAGTGAAAAAGATTCTTGAAAAAACAGTCTCGGCATCCCGAAAAGATTGGTCGACAAAGCTTGATGAAGCTCTTTGGGCCTATAGGACAGCGTACAAGTCTCCTATAGGGCTCACTCCCTTTCAAATGGTCTATGGCAAGTCATGTCATTTACCGGTTGAGCTCGAACATAAGGCATTCTGGGCACTCAAGCTGTTGAACTTTGATCATGAGAAAGCCGGTGAAAAAAGGAAAATTCAAATGCACCAACTTGAAGAGATGAGAAACCAAGCCTATGAATCTTCAAAGCTCTACAAAGAAAAGGTTAAGAAGTACCATGATAAGAAGATCATTCAAAGGCACTTCAAACCGGGACAAATGGTTTTGCTGTTCAACTCACGATTGAGGCTCTTTCCAGGCAAATTGAAGTCTAAATGGTCCGGTCCTTTCATGGTTAAAGAAGTTAAACCATATGGTGCAGTGGAGCTCGAAGACCCAGCTACAAAAGCTAGCTGGACAGTGAATGGCCAGAGGTTAAAGCCCTATTTTGGTGGTGAAGTTGATCGGCTCACATCGACAATTTCACTAGGCAATCCGTGAACTCAAAAGAAAAAGGCGTCGAGCTAAAAGACGTTAAACAAGCGCTTGTTGGGAGGCAACCCAATTTTGTAAGTTTTTCATTGTTTTGCATGCATATTAGGAGTAGGAATAGTAGTGCATAACAAGGCAAGCAGAAGCACAAAGAAAACACAAAACCTGAACTGCTACAACTCGCGAGGCGAGTAATACCACTCGCCATGGCGAGTGAAATGTTCATTGACTGCGTTGACTACCAAATCACTCGCCATTGCGAGTAAATCACTCGCTGTTGCGAGTAACCGCAGAATTGGCAGTTACATTTCCCAAAGCCACTAACCCTCAATAACTTCTCCCCCAACCACTCATTACCCACTTCATTTTCGGTTTCATCTCTCTCTCTTCCCTCATAACAGCACCCAAATCCTAAGAAAATTTCCAAACCCTAAGAAAATTTCCAAAAACAAATCACCCAAATCCTCACCAAGTCCAATCAAGTCAAGCTTCCAAATCCAACAACATCTTTGCACTTGCATAACATAAAATCAGGTTTGTTTGCATTCTAATTTTTCATTGAAAATCATATATGAACAAACCCTAGGTTAGTGTATAATTTGGGAATAAGTTATATAATGGATACTATATGTATGAGATATACCAAAATCATGCAAGATTTCACATGCTACTCATGCCAATCCACGTTTTTTTTGTTAAACCCTTTTGTATACAAAGTTTTCAATAAAATGGGTTGTATGGGACAAATTCGATTTGTCAACGAAATGCATGATTTAGTTTATCTCATAGACCTTATAGGGGTCGGAATTGATAGATTTAGGGTTAGGGTCCTTTTAATTGATGATTTCTGGTGAAAAAACGAAGAAAATCAAAATTCTGGGTCAACTCGCCATGGCGAGTTTCATCACTCGCAATGGCGAGTATTCATAGGAAACCCAGAATTTTGTTCATAACTCGCCATTGCGAGTAAACTTACTCGCGAGGCGAGTTGTTTTAGAATTCAGGGCTTAAATTTTCTTTGTTGGCTAAATTTGTTTATCAGTTTTCCATATTGTATTTAATTGTTTTATGGTGTTGTATGGATTTTTCTGATTGTTTTGCAGATATGGCCCCTAAGAACACACAAACCGGAAAACGAAAGAAAGGTGAACCGTCTTCATCCCAACCCACAAATGACCTACCCTTCGAAAGAGAGAGATTTAAATCTCGCCTCCACCAGGACCGCTATGTAGAATTACTCAAACAAACAATGTGGCCTGAGAAAGTCTTCAACATAAACCCTGAGGGACCTTATAAAGAGTTGTTGAGACTTCTAACAAATCAAGGGTGGGAAAGACTACTCCAGCCCACAACCAATTTGAATGCCGAGCTGGTGCGTGAGTTCTACGCCAATGCTCTTCCAGAAAACCCTCACACCGACCCCTTCACTTTTGAAACCTTTGTGAGAGGTAGAACCATACGCTTCGATCGTGAAGCGATTAACAAATACTTGGGCAACCCATTCCAATTGCGGTATCCGGATGAAATCGATACCTTTCATGAGAACCAGAATAAGGGAGTGTTTGAAATCGTTTCTGTGAAGGATGAGATTAAAAGAACCATTTTGCTTGAGGGGGAGAACTACGATGTGAGTGAAGCAGGGAGAGAGTTCAGAGCCAGATATGCAGTATTGAATAATACTGCCAAATTCATCTTCAAATTCATCCTCCATAATGTCAAACCCAATAGTCATCTGTCTGACTGCACTGTTGATGTTTGCCCTCTGATCCACTACATCATGACAGGCAGAAAGGTTGACATTGCCCGCACCATTGCTTGGGAATTAAAACTTGTCACCCTTCAAGGAAAGAGCGAGAAGAAAACCCGCATTTCCTTTCCTGGACTGATCATGGGTTTGATAAAAGATTCCAAGATGAGAATGCCAACTCAAATTCATGAGAAGATAAAGAACCCCATTGATGATGAGTTTGTTAAACGCTTCATCATGAATGACAAGAAGAAAGATAAAGGCAAGCAAGCTTCTTCATCCCATGCACCTCCACCTCAACCTGAGCCCCAGAATGACCCAATGCCAGTCCCACCCACTGCTGCATTTGACTTTGCTAGCTACGCTCAGTGGCAGCACACCTGCAACATGCATACCTGGAACATGCTATCCGCTACAAACCGGGCCAACACTTACTTCCAGCAGTCCCAGTACTTAATGAAGCAGCAAGCAGGGTATCCCCCAGAGATTATGGAGCAGTTCATGACTCCCCCCGCTTTTCAGGCTTATGTGAATTGGCCTGCGGACACGCCAAATGCCTTTGGTGGGGGTGAATATTTTGCTGAAGCGGGACATGATGCGGGTGATGAAGATTTGGAGCAGGATGATGAAGAGCAAGTTCACAGTGCAACCTCCACAAGAGGCGATGACGATGGATCAGATGATATGCAAGGATGAGAAGAAAAAGACTTGAAAGCTCACCTTTTAATGAGTGACATTTTAAAAGCTTTCAGTCAATTCTTTTCTTCTTCTTTATCTTTATCTGGCCACTATTTTGATGTTACTCTTAAACAATTTGTGCTTCTGTTATTATTTTGGGCACTTTGATTCCTAACTCTGTTTAATTGGTATTTTGTTTAGTACTTGTTTAGTACTCGTATTGTGATGTACTTTGATAACAGTATTTTGATGTTAGTTAAATGTCGTATTGTGGTTTGAAAAGTTTGTTAGTTCTGTAGTTATAATCAAGTACTTTATTTTGTGTTAATTGTGAAAATGTGGAAGTTCGAAATATTGTGTATCACTCTTA
Organism: Medicago arabica; assembly: GCA_946800305.1. NCBI lineage: Eukaryota > Viridiplantae > Streptophyta > Magnoliopsida > Fabales > Fabaceae > Medicago > Medicago arabica. Next base: position 51,821,382 of record OX326965.1, on the reverse strand, counting down.
CTCGAATTTCAAAGAAAATGCTCAAAAGCTTCAAATTTCAAAAGTGCTTGAAAGATAGCCAAAAAGATTGAGCATCTCAGATGAGTGATAATGATAAATGTTGTGAGAAAAGCGCCAAACCAAGGTACAAGTTTCCAGTTTTTCTAGATGTTTGCTTGAATCTGAAACAAGTACTTTGCACAAATTTCATTTCATTTAGTTCTCCGCAATAATGTAGTTGTTTGTGAACCACTTAGTTCTAGCCTAAATGTGAGGAAACCTCAATGTGTTGTACTATATGCAAGGAGACCGACATTCATTGTTTAACTCGGTCGTTTTATGTTAAATCCAATAATTGTTTCGAATCGTATGAAGGCATGGAAATGATCAAGGCACATTTTTGTTAATGAGTGAAACACATTTGACCACAAATAGCCTACCTTGTGAGAAGAGGGAGTATTTGCTAACCCACTTGAGCCAAATGAATCAGAGTCCTCAATTATGAACTGTCAAATCATAAGCACAATGCTGGATGAATTTGTCCTTAGAATTTTTTTTAAAAAATCCATTTCATTTTTGACGCAATTCAGGACTCTGAGATGTTTTTAATTGTTGAACCCTGAAACCTTCATTGTTTAATTGTCCCTTTTGCCATAGAATAGGGGAACATTCAAATAGGGTATGTTTTACTCAAGTTGGGGAGAAAAGGTATATGTGAATCAAGTGTCAAGAAAAGTGGTGTAATCTTATTTTGTGATCAAGACAACATTGTTTATAAATGCAAAAAGAAAAGGAAAGAAAAGTTGTATATGATAAGAAGAAAAAGAAGAAAAAGAAAAAGATAGAAAGATCCAAAAGAAATGAATAGAATAAGTTGTCAAGATCAAGGTGTATTATATTTAAACACCTAGGGTGTGATTAAGGGATTATTGTAAATTTGTTTTTTTGGAATGTAAATAGAAGGAATGTTCCCTTATACTTGGCCATTTGAATTCAATGACCCACAAATGTCCTTTCTTTTGTAGCCAAGCCAAGTTATAACCCACAAAGACCTTTTGATCCATGCTTTTATGCTTTTTGAAATGATATTTGGATGGACACATAACTTGATCTGGATGTTAACTTGATTGTCGGATGTGTGTTCATAACCCTCACTCATTAAATTACTTTGTTTTATCTACTTACAGAGAAGAGTGTTAGGTGTGGTTCGTAAATAAGTATGTTACTGACTTGAACTGTGTGATATAAACTTTGTGCTTAGGACTCATTTCACATTTGCAGTAGATTTCCAGGTTAGTCGGAAACTTCAGACTTGCAGGCGCAGTCACTTTGAATCATTCATCTGAAAAAGTTTTTAAAACCTTTTGACTGGTGTCTTGTATTGAACTTCTTTGTTTTCAATCTTTTGTTTGAGGACAAACAAAGAGTTAAGTTGAGGAGAGTTTGATAAGTGCCGTGAAGTAGTTAAAATCATCTTTGAATTAAGGCATTTTTATTACTTATCTTACAAGTAATCTAAGGAAAAGCCGAGAGATAAATGATAATTGTCCTATTACGCATTATTTCTCTTACTCTATCCCTTTTGTGCAGGAATTGAGCTCAAGGCACTAAGCAAGGAAGGAAAAGAACCAAGAAAAAAAAGGCAAAGATCATGGCAACTCGCCATCAACTCGCAACGGCGAGCAAGGAAAGGCGAGCGGCTCGCCACCAACTCGCAACGGCGAAACCAAGGCGAGCACATGGCAGAGAGTTTTTCTCCCTTCGCCTTCAACTCGCCATGGCGAACTAGAGGCGAGCAGAGCTCGCAATGGCGCATGATTTTACTCGCGAGGCGAGTTAGAGCGGCCAAAACTCTTCAGAGGTGACGTGGCAAAAACCCATAGGCGAAGAAAGCGC